>JAVYIG010000008.1:548674-1148674 GCA_035222895.1 Strongylocentrotus droebachiensis | reverse complement strand
TATTTGGCATTATTGAGCGGATTCGTGGAAAATGTAATGGAATATCTAAAACAGGAATACCGAGACATGTACAGCATGGTAAAAATTAAGTGTAAGGATAATTCATGTTTAAGAAAAGAAAAAGCTGAACGAAAACATTTGGAAATCGTGTTTTGTGATTATAAAAATCTGATTATCAAAAAGGTCAGATATAAAACAAGAACCTGAAAAAATATTACAAAATATATCAACTTGTTTGTGATGAAAATTTAACATCTAGAAAGATTAAACATCTAGAAAGGAATACAATACTAGAACCTGATAATGTTAGAAATCAGTTCAACTCGTTTTATGAAAACCAATTTTAAAAACCTAGACAGGATGGGTCTGTTAATTCATGAAAAATGTAATTGAACTTATAAGAAACTTAAAGCTTATCTGTACTAGTTTATAGGAGGAATGAGACCCCCCTGCAAGGTCACTGGACAGGTGGTCCCCATGGAAGACCAGCGGTATCATATTGATACCGCTGAATATGGGCTATCCAGCCGTTTATTTTATCTTGTTATTCATTATTCTATTTGTTATTATATTACTGAATGCATGATGTCTTTTATACGGAAATAAAACAAACAAACAAACAAAAAGGTGGTTATCTCATCAACTCAGCTCTCAATTAACATAAGAAAAAGAGGATCATGGGGGACCAATGGTCACCGGTTAGGCTTTGTTTTCTATATAGACGGAGCAAGTAGCTACAAGTAGGATAGTGTGGCTTTAAAAGAAACAATCAAAGGTCCACTCTTCGATTACAAACAAAATGCAAAACTGACCAATGGTATGAACATGTAACAATAGGCAAAATATAATTACAATCTTCACTTTTTGAAATGCAACATAAATATATCGTAACGAAAAGAGAAGCACAACATTTGCCACGCTCCACCCAGGTAAAGTTAATGGGTACATGTACGTGGCACACAGATATTTATTGAATGCTTGAGCACCTTATCATCGTGCTCGGCTAAATCATCGTCATCATCACCATCATTAATCCAGGGGCGGATCCAGCCGGTGGCAGGGGAGGGGGCCCAACTCCTGAGAAAATATTAAGCGGCAAAACAGCCGGCCATTAATTCACTCAGAAGGGGGGGGGGGGGGGGGGTAGTGAGCACTAAATATTTTCTTCTTTTTCTTGGAAAATTGCGCCAGCCAATAATTCGCTCAGGAGAGTTAGGGAGCACAATTTTTTTTTTGGGGGGGGGCCCTCGAAAATTTGAAAAATTGAACCCCCCAAACGCATAATGCATGCACTCGCAAACATGTATTATTTGTATATCATCATCATCAGCAGCATCTTCTAGCACCTCCTGTTCATTGCTAAATCATACTATTACTACTTCATATATCAACATATTCTATTCCATTCTACATGTACATTAAAATCTCTGTAAGATAATTACACTTGTACATTCTTAAAGGAAACCTCACCCCCAATGAATGAGTGTAGGTATTCTGAAAATTAGATGTATTTCTACCCTTTAATGCACAATACTCCTTACGAAGATGTACAAGAGATATTTAAATGAAGGTGTTCTTGGTATGATGCAATGCCTTTTAGCATGACATGGGCGAAGCCCTTTTCTTGAAAATGCGACATACCACTTGAAGTTATACATGTATCGTGCATCAAGCTTTAGTTGAAAAAACTTTTAAAATCAATAACAAAACCTTTACTTTTCAATGAGGAAAAATCATAGCTGAGAAGATAGAAATTATATATTTGGTGAGAAATATATAACAGGGGAACAGTTGTAACCTATTCATTTAAAAATACTAAAATATAGCAGTTGACAAATCCATTTCATTTGTGAGAAGCCTCAGAAGAGCACCATCTTATTCATGTAATTTACGTTCTTCCCCATTGTATAGTACAAAGGATAATTGCAGGTGAATGAAATGCTTCATCACTTCATACACACCTGGGAAGGGAGCATCCATGAATTTGAATATATTTACGTCATAAATAACTTCACATAGTACGTCATGTTATTACGAGAAGTTATTTCTCGGGGTGAGGATTTCTTTAACCTCTCAAAAATACCAGGCACTAATGACGTAAATTTTCTTCACAAATATTTGTTCACACTTGGCACGCATACGCTTTTGCTTACGGTATTTTTTTTCTTTTGTTTGATTTGTTTTGTATTGGTGGCACTGTTGTGTTTTTTTATTTTTTACTAGAGACTGTTTTTACCTTTCCAGAGCTCTTTGGAAGCTTCTAGAGCTCTATCACTCGCTGCTGACTCACCTTTTTTTTCCTTCTCCGAGACATAAATATTGTAAAACCACACATGTACTAGATTACACTATCTTAACACTGATAAAAGGGCATAAATGGAGAACAACAATAAATGAAACCGAAGCGGAAATAATGCAGAGCAGATCCTTCCTAACTCTAGCAGGGAAACCGAAAGGGAAAACACAAAATTAAAAACTCTATCTTTCTGCACCCTGAACTGAGCAGAAAGCTTTGCACAAAACTGATTAACATATAATAGCTGTAACGGCATGAGATGAATATGGAAAGGGAAACTTCACACCACGGACGACTATGAAGTTTCCTTTATCTTCTAAATAAAAGAACATTGCTTTTTTTACTTCATGGTAGTATTTCACTTTAATTCAGTCTATGGTGCTCTATCTCTCTAAGTGCCATATCGCTTGACTTTGGCGATCATGCTGTTCCACAACCCTTGGCTCCCAGCCTTCTCTTTTAGCACCACTCCCAGTTCTTTAACTCCTCTCTCTTCTAACATTTTCTGCAGACTGTCCATCCAAAGTATCCTCCTTCTTCCCCTACTCCTCCTTCCCACAATTTTCGCTGTCAAAGCAAGATTCTCTAGGCCTTCTTTACATGTAATGTTTACCCATGAACTTCAACTGCCTAATCAGCATTTCATGTATCATTTTCCTTTGCACAATTAATCTAAGAAGCTGGGTCAAATGGGTTATGACAATGACATAGAATTTGTTCAAAAAATACTATTTTACCCCTCTTCTACTGACTTTATACAAAAAATATAAATATATATGTATGGTAGAAAAAGAATTCTGATTTATATTTAGGATAAAGATGATTTTCTCATGCACTAAAATAGTGATATTTGAAGTCAAATCAATAAAAAGTTGAAATTTTGTTATGACAACGCAAATTGTTACACGGTGCGTTAAACTTTTTAAGGAAACAGCGCATTTGAAGTCGTGTGTGTATTCATGTGACATATGTCAGCAGTTATTCAAAGGAATTGAAAATGTCTAGTTTAGCCAAATTTCCTTGCTTACTTGCTCATTTGAAAGCATCTTAAGCCACTCAATCTGACTGCTGAACAGATCTACAATAGCTGACTGAAGACATATGCATGTGAATTTTTTTGTAAACACTAGAGGGAGCCGTGCTACTCCAAAACCTGACCATGGTGATATCTGCTGCACTCTCCTGAATCTTGATTGTTCCTGGGGGGTGTTTAAAAAAAATCCTAAGTCGAACTTAACTCTAATTTGGACTTAAACATTATGGAGAGCCACTTGTAGCCTTAAAATAAAATATATTAAAAAGCAAAAATTCAAGTATTTTTAGACTTTTCATAAATTCCACATCAAGAACATGAAATCTCCCATGATAATAGAAAATATGAATGATTTGAATCAACATTTAAATTCTTTTTAAAATATATTTTACAAAATATTTCAAAGATGCTTACGGCTTTCCATAATTGTTAAGTCCAACTTAGGATCTTTGTGAAACACCCCCCTTGACAATAAAACAGAATCATATCATGTTATTTTTAGTGTTGTTGTTATATTTTATTATATGTTAACATTGTATTGCTCAGTTGTTTGTGTGAAAGTGTTTTATGTCACTCAATCTAGTTTAGCCAAATTTCCTTGCTTACTTGCTCATTTGAAAGCATCTTTGGCCAGGGAGAATTAGACCTCCCCGCAAGGTCACTGACAGGTGGTTATCTCATCAAATCAGCTCTCAATTAACATAAGAAAAAGAGGATCATGAGGGACCAATCGTCACCGATTAGGCATTGTTTGCTATATAGAGGGCGCAGGAAGCTATAAGTAGTACAGTGGGGCATTAAGCCACTCAATCTGATTACTAGACACGTCTACAAAAGCTTACTGAGGAGATAAATGCATTTTAATTGTGTGTTTTTTGCCACAAGAGGGAGTTGTGCTACTCTAAAATCTGATCAAAGTGATATCTGCTGTACTGTTGTTTTAGTTCATTATAGTTTATTCTTCTTTTATTCAAATACCTTTTTTTTGGGGGGGGGAGATTATCTTAAAACTTACATGCAGAAAATCTGGAGCTTCTCACTTGTCAAATTGAAATCTTCCATCTAAAAATCTTCCAAAAACATAATTATTTCAGAAATGGGCCAAAATGTTGCAATCCACCTCTGATCAGAAAGATAATGATGTGATATGATTTGTTCTTGCATTGTATCTCGCGTTGGTAATAGTTTGTTTTTTTAAGTACTTGGCGTCACCTGTACCTACAGGAAAGTGAAATGCGATTTGAACCATTGTAACCCTCGGGTCTCTCCTCCGGGTATAACAGATTAAGGGTGTGCAGGTGGACCACTACACCGGGGTTTCCCCCAATTTTTATACAAATAGTTCAGTGGGTTCTTGACGTGCACAGGTGGTGACCCTCTTCTAAACGAGGCCTACTTTTAAAATCTTAACCGAGGTCAGAGTATTTTCCACTTAACTTAGCCTGCGTCTATGAAACAGGGGATGGGCACGGTAGCACACAACGCAGGCTTTTAATAGTCATCCATCTGGGTTGGATTCGAACTGACGATCTATGGCTCGACAGGCAGACGTCTTACCGACTGAGCCAACTTGCCTCCTTTAATAGTATAGAGATATCGACTGCAACGAGAGGACTGGCTGTTTCTATACTTGCTCTCGGGAAATTTGCCTTCGCTGCTATCACAACCTTGACGCGCCACCCACCCAGGCTCGCCTCGGGTGATAGCAGCGGAGGCAAATTTCCCGAGAGCAAGTATAGAAACAGCCAGTCCTTGAGTATTAAAGCAGTCAAAATCCCTTTTATATGCCGAATTCAAACAAAAGTCTATCAAGAATTCTCACCTTATCCTTTTTTTGAGTAAAGATTGGTTAAAACATCACAGAAAATCTGATTAACTGTCTGTTTATCACCGCCCGAAAAATGACTGAAATTTTTTGATCAGTTGGGAATTGCAGACAAAAAGCACTGTAAGATTTTCAATTATTTTCCCGGTAACTGGAATTTTGCCGGGATTTTACTCTTGGACTATTAAATGGTTTAGGCATTTTTCGTTTTGTTTACGGGAATGGCTAAAATCACGACTGCAATTTCGACCAATCAGATGGATGGATTTCTTAAGTGAGGTATATAATTTGTTCTACTGTATTGTCTGATTTGTAATCATTAAGTTTTTCTCAGATGCGGTGAACTACTTGATTGGCCCACCAGAGCACTTATTGAGAATCTGCTGTTTCAGCACATTGAACCATTTTGTTTGAAATGTTTGGTGAGACAAGTGTTCACATTTTGCAACAAATATTTTTGTCAAAAAAGAAGAAAAGAAGACACGCTATGAATAGAAATGAGGTAGTACGAACCTTAAATATTCTCCTGGGTTTCGAGATGTAATTTTCTTGCAAAGACCACCAGGCATCACCACGGTAACGATAGACTCTTCATTATTTGTTGCCTGCAAGTAAAAGAGGATGAATAATTAAAATGTGTTGAAATTCAAAATCCACAAGAGACAAAGGACAATTTAAAAATGATTTTCTGGAGATGCTCATCCATTTGAGAAGTCTGCGCAGTCATTTCAATGTTTGTTTTAAAAGAAATATGGCACGATATAAATGTTGAGAATCATCATCATAATCATCATCAAGAGTGACTCGGACTGTCCACAATTTTGTGTCTAATTGCATATTTACATGCTGAACTTGAATTTAAAAGTTGGGTAAATACCGTTATTATTATGGGAAAGAGAGTTATGAGAAAGAAAGTCATACACTTTCAAAACAAAAACGTACAGAACTAAAACAACAAATTTTACTTTTGTTGCTACAAATAAAGAACATCTGCCAAGCTAACAAAATATTTACTTATGGCGGTAGATAAACACTGGAGAAAGAAAAGAAAAGAAAAATGTTACTTTGGAGGAATGGAAATACAAGGCAGAGAAAATATGTGTCGAAGAAAGAAAAGAAATATTTGGAAATTTGATCAAAGAAATATTTATAAAGAAACAATTCAAACAAGAAAATTACTGGCATGGTACATAAATAATAATAGTAAAATACTTCACACTAAGAAGGGGGAAAAACAATTGACAAAGAAAAAGATATATATTTTTCTTAAATAATTTTAGCTTCATTGAGGCTATATTTTGACACAAAACCGAGAATGAAACCCTACATTTTCTCACATATTCTGGGCATTACTATCAGGATCCTGTTGAATAAAACTTACTATTGATGGTAACTCTGCCATTAATAGTAACTTCCTTGGAAAAATTGATTTGATTGGCTGTTGGGTGATGTTGCCATGGTAGTTAATAATGATGGCAAAGTTACCCTCAATGATAAGTTTTATGCAACAGAGCCCTGGGACCCGTTTCATAAAGCCGTATTTCATTGAAAAATGACAAAAACCAGTGAAAAATCTGTTGATAACCAATCAGAAGCAAGGATTTCAGTAGCTTATAATAAAAACTGTCATTTGTCACTGATGACAAATTTTGTGAAACGCACCCAGGTGGTCCACCTGTCATATCAGTGAGCTAAGCATGGCCTAATTGTTTCTAAATATAAAACTAGATCACTACCTCATATTCCACTGGTCTCGCATTCAATTTTAGCTTCATTGAGGCTATATTTTGATACAAAACCAAGAATGAAACCCCTACATTTAATCACATATTCTGGACATTACTATCAGGTGGTACAGTGGTACACATATCATATCAGTGAGCTAAGCATTGCCTAATTGTATCTAAATATAAAACTAGATCATTACCTCCAAGTCCACTGGTCTAACGCACATTGTTTCCATGGTAACCGCATCATTGAAATAGCCCCGGATGAGACCATCGTTATAAGCTTCCAGCTGGCCTAGGCCTGGTATGATGCTCCTTTCAATAAGGACCCCTGATGCATTGCCTGACATATCGCCTTTCTCAAGTTTCTAATTTATAAATAATAAATGTATTCGAAATATTGATGGGGTAGAATGTTGAGGAAAGAGAAATAATATTACTTTTGGTCAGATACATGTCTTTCTCAGTTTCTAATTTATAAATAATATAAATATTTATATTTTTAATAGTGCACATATTTATTGAGTAGAATGTTGAGGAAGGAGAAATAATATTACTTTCAGTTAGATATATGTCTTTCTCAAGCTTCTAATCTATAAATAAATAATAATATCACAATGGTTTCAAAGTCCATTGAAAAGAATTTTTTTTCTTACATTCAGACAAATATCTTAAAGAAAACTATAATATTTTTTTTTTCATCAAACTTCTTAATGAAAAGACACAATTTCACAACATGTCACAATGGCTGATAAGTCTATTAAAAAATATAAAAATAAATACACAAATATCACAATGCGTTACCCTTTACTACTTCACTACCCCCCCCCCCCCCCCCCCCCCCCATCGCCATTTGTTTACGTTTCTGACTATGGTCATTAAATGTACTGACCTTCCAGCAGGAAAGATTTTCTCCATCTCCACATGTCCTCAGGTGCACTAACATACAGTGCAGGAGTCTGGAAGGTATCATAAAAAAAACAATTAAAGATAAACTCCAGTTCTGGTAAAAAAAGAAAATTAATTCTCACAGAATCAAACGAAGCTTACACTGAATGTTCAAGATTACAAATAAATGACATGTGCCAAACACTTTTGGAAGAAAATGTATACTGGCTGAGTAATGAGCATAGAAAGACAAGGAAATCAAGGTACCGGTAGTACTAGCCCCGACACCATGTGTGTTGTCCAATATATAGCTTTCTGTGTACAGTGCTTGTTACTTTACCAAGACTTGGTCAAATTTATTATGATTTTGATGACTCCAGAACCTTGCAGTGCACACCAATTCTTACATGCTACATGATCAACTGTTTCTGATCCTTTCCACACCTTTTCTTTCACAATGCAATCGCATTACCAGTACTAAAGTTTATCTTTAATGAATGTGTGTGCTATAATTGATTCTCATCCTGCCATTTCATTTGTCCTCTACCCCTCAGTCACTTTTCATTGTTTTTATCCACATCCTTTCCCGTTTGAAAGTTTAGATATTTCCAACCGACTGAATCTTTTTTAAACGATGAATCATCATTTTGCACTTCTATTTAAAAGTAGACCTCACAATTTTGTCAGGATACAGATCTCATCTCAAGTGGGTTCATAACGAGCAAAGGTGGTAACTCTCTTCTACAAGGGGCCCCATTTAACGTCCTATCCGAGGGACGGAGTGTTTTCCACTGTAACATAGCCTGCGTTTAGGAAGGGAGGGGCATCTAAACACACAATGCAGGCTTCAGTTATTCACTTTGGTTGGATTCGAGTCCACATTCTCTGGTTCGACTGAGCCAACTTGCCTCCTCATGTTTTAACAGAGTTCACAAAAGATCCATTTTGTTTACATATATTTGAAAATTGACCTGCTTCCTTTCAATGAATTGAGGTTGTAATTACAGTCAAACCTGATTTAGTGACCAACTGTCTACAAAGACCACCTGTCTACAAAGACCACATTTTTGGTTTCCCTTGAAATAGGTTTCTCATTGAAAAATGTATGCAGGAACCTGTCTACAAAGACCACCTGTCTACAAAGGCCACTTTCTTTTCTTGTCTCCCTTGGGTGGTCTTTATAGACAGGTTTCAATGTATAAGAATTACCTGAAAACCCTTCTCACAAGATCTGCGATGCTATATGACGGGTGTGGAGTGACAGGAGAAGGATTGGACACCAAGATCATCATCAAAAGATCCAATTTTTACATATTTGAAAATTCACCTGCTTCCTTTCAATGAATTGAGATTGTAATTTACCTGGAACCCCTTCTCACAAGATCTGCGATGCTGTATGACGAGTGTGGAGTGTCAGGAGAAGGGTTGGACACTGACATCATCAGGTCCTTGAGGGCGCCGTCACTATTCACCTTGATCAGTCTGAAGAAAGATCCTCTCTCGTCATGAGACATGATCACGTCCCCGTTTCCAGGATAGATCTCGATCGATGGGATAGGATCCCAGAATAATCTGTTTTGAGAAAAAGTATGGATTAAAAATAGAAACATGTTGTGAATGTGAAGTTAAATATGTGTTACCATCTGTCTTTTTGTTTTATTGTTCATACCACTCTCTTCTCTTCCTCCATTGTCCTAGTTCTCCTATACTTTTATTTTGTCTTTCCGTAGTGTGTCCTATTCTCCCTCCAAAACAAAAACAACAAAAAACCGAAACAGAGTACTTTGTTTGTTTACCCAATATATTCCAAATATATTAACAATATGTGACAGCTACATTGTACACATCATGTCCAGGGAGTGTGTATAATTCAAAACTTCATTTCCTGCATCATGTATGAATGCAGCACTTGCGTTAGGTCATGTATGTACCTTTAATAGTCTGACCAATAAGACCAATAAACAGACTAAGAACAGGCCAAACTAAATAACACATGACCCCTAATGGCCGAGGATCGGTTGGTTTGTAATCGGTTTAGAGTCAAACTGGCGTTGTAACTGATGCATTATAGATATACCTTTTGGCAAGGCGTCAATCTCCATGTGCCACTCCATACCCAAGGGAGAAATGGGGACCTAATGGGATAACGAACGCCTGCATGTTAGTAAATTGCCATATGCCCTCCTGGTGATCGTATGGTAGAAATAATCCTCAGGGAGTTGAGATTGTGCATGAATGAATCCGATGAGCGGGGTAATGTAAACCGTTTAGAGATGGTAACATGTATTAGCGCTATATCAATCCAGATTATTATTCATATAAATCACAGGTTCAGTGACACAAAGACGTAACTTAATATTTTGCCAAAATGAGTATTTGATATCAAAATGTTCAGAAAAATGTGGGCTTTCCAGGAAACATAAAGACTTAACTCCACCCAACAACCCATTAAAGTCATTGGTTAGTGATACATAGAATTAACTCATTAAGGCCCAAGTGCTCAGTGACACATAAACCACTTTTTCTCAAAATGGCCAAAATGGAGTTACGTCTTTGTGTCCTGACCCCTCGATATTATTACCTGTAAACCACTCCTCCTAAGACAAGAACAGAGACCTTTCTCCCATACATGGTAAGAGAATCAGCCTCACCACTACTGTCCAGACGGCACTCCTGCTTGACTGATCTCCAGTGATGCTTGTGAAGGTGGCTTTGATCACAGCGGAGAGGTAAGGAGGGCGGAACTGGACTGGAATGGGTCACTGGTACATCATGCCTATTGCCAGGATCTGTAGTTACATCTGTTGAGAAAGTGAGAAATCTCTTTTATAAATAATAATAATAGTGGGTTCTTGTATAGCACGCATGTCTGTCAGACTTGACACTCCTGGTACTCCCGATTATTACCCTGGCTTTATCACGGCTGCCACTACGGCACTCTAGAATTTCAAGGAATTAATTCCTGCCGGGTACCCATTTACATCACCTGGGTTGAGTGTGGCAAATGTAGATCAATGTCTTGCCAGAAAGCTTAAATTATACTAATCTAATATGAATACCGGTAGATTGTCATCATAAAGTTATTTTGTCAATTGTTTTTAATGACTTATTAAATTCCCAAACACCTATGTTTTACCTTACTTTTTCTCTTCCTCCAAAATATTTCTGTCTTTAGAAGCCTCAATAGGCTTTTAATGATGATGCTTTGTTTGCATGAAGAATGAATAAAGACTGAACTGAAGATGTAGACAGAAATTTGACCTGGCGTTCGTTGAAATGCTATTATATCAAGCAGCTTTCACAAAGGATGTATTAAACCTCCTCATAAAGACATATTACAAATGACACAAGTGCAGTGCATTTGACATTTATGTGGTGTGAAACTGTCCGATAGAAACAACACAAGTGAGCTTAGAGGAAAGGTTGGGTCTGGAAGAGACCATGATGAAAGTGGTAAGGAGAAGTGGACTAAGATGGATGGGTCATGTGTTGAGAAGGGAAGATGATGAACCTGTAAAAAGAGTGTGGGATCTGTAAGTGGATGGCATAAGAGGGAAAGGAAAAACCAAAGATTTCATGGAAAGATATGGTGAAGAAAGAAAGAAAGCAGTAAGGTTCTTGTAAATGAGGATGCTGGAGACAAGTGGTGGGAGGGAGTGTCATCATGGCGTGAAAGTCAGTAAAGCCTCCTAAGAGGGAAAATACTGACTTTAATAAATGATGATGGTGACACATTTTACAATACACAAATATGGTAAGAACTTAGGGACCTACTCTTTCTTCATCACTTGCCGTTTGTACATTTAAGTACAAACACATGGCGACTGGTGACAGTTAGGAGGTACAATGTACAGGCATATGTACTAGTACTCAAAGCAGTCCAAACATTGACTTTGTGATTATCACAATTCACAAGTTGTACGACAGCATTTAACAAAGCAGAAAATGTTCATGAAATAAACAACACTTCTTTAACCAGTTCGCTACTAGCTGAATTGGTTGACTGTGCCATTTGGTTCTTGTAAGTATTTTTTCCTTACCATATCCTAAATGACAAGGAGTACTTTCATCCTCACCCAATGATTTCCTGAGTTCTGCATTGCGATTCATCAACAGATTTAGAGGGTACCTCCAATACCACGGACAGTGGGCAACAGAGTGATTCTGAACTACCCACGTGTACCAGAACTTGCACCTCATCCTCCTCCTGTCCATAGGGACTCTTTCCTCTGGGGATACCCTTTGGGACTTCCTCACAGGGTCAGTATCAAGACTTTGAAAGTATGGCGCTAAAGGTTGTCCACCCTGACTGGTGTGTCCTCCACCTCTATAGTCTTGGCAGTGTGCCATATCACCCATGCTAGTCCTTTGGAGGCACCTAATATCAGGGCTTTCCTGGTTGTCCTCACTGAATTCCAACTGTTGCATCTCTTGATGACCAGTCCCTCTATCGATGTTTGTTGTCGTGTCACCCTCTGGTCGGAGCTTACAGAGGTATTTGACCGAGAAGTCCTGTGCGCTGGGAGATAGGACCATAGTTGCAAGGCTATCAACCGATGTTAGCTCAAGAGAATGGTCGGGGAGCTGGTTGAAGGTACACTTATCAGTAGAGTTGGACCATTCCATTCGGGTAATGTCGGCATACAGTTCCTGGAAAGAGAAAAGGGAATCTTGCTGCTTATCAGTGATCCTACACTTGCGCCAGCAGCATTCGCTCAAAGTCTATGTTCTATCAAAGATCTATCGAAGATACATGTACATGTATTTACATGGTTAAGGTTTGGGTTAGGTTAGGGCTTGGGTTTGGGTTAGGTTTATGGTCAAGTGTACTCAACTAAGCCAGGATGCACAACTTACAGGATGCCATGCAGATCAATTGTCATCTGATCATATTGTCATAATGGCATATAATTGATACTATCTATATAATTGCAAAAATATAAGATTTTGAACAAAGGTGATTATGATCAGATAATACATATGTGTACCGTATCTTACATTCTTGGTAATATTCATTTTTTAGAAAATTCATGTTTTTAGTTGAAAAGGCTTCCATAAATTTAGTGAATCTTAAAAGAGGCATCCATAACTTTTCCAAAAAAATATTCTTACCAATGGACTCTCTCCCTGAGTAGTTGCAGCACAGAGGAAAGGACAAGAAGCAAACCTGTTCCTAAACTCAAGAGCCGCCTTGACCTTTGACCTGCACCTGCTGGTGACGAAGCATGTCCTCTGTTGGGTCCTGGTAGAAGTATAGAGAGAATGGCTCGGTCCCGGACCTGGTTCGTGATATGGGTGTGAGACTGCTTGGCTTGGAGGTGGATCGTGAATGAAGCAGGACCCACACGGGGAGAGCTGAACCCTTGATCCATCCATGAACATCATCTCCACCGCATCATCGCATGTCATCACCATGGAAACAGGCCGTTCATCTGAAGCCATCATGGCTATTGCAATCTCTGGAAAGATGAGAAACAGCAATAAAATAATTAAATATTTTTCACCAACAACAAAAAATTGAATGTGAGTTTTGTTTAAACATTTAACAATGAAGTCTCAACTCAGTCTCACAGACTCACATAAAAGAGGATAACAAGATGAAATAGAATTATTTCTTTATATTTTCATGTCAAGATCTTGCAGCATTCCGGCCCCGTTAACGGTTGACACACGCCGCCTTAATTTTAAACAAATTAAAACACTGTCTCTAGCTCTACTCTAGGCAGCTTCACAGGGAGTTGAAGGGAGCCCGTGCAAATGGCCATGTTCAAGGCATGGTCGTGGCTAGACCGAATTTTCAGTCTCTTTCGTTCGTTAGCCTCTTATTGGGGTAGGGTCGGCTGGCTCTCTCTTTAGAGACGGAAGCCGTTTATACACATGTCCTTGCTAACGCCACGGCCAACTCTGGTCGTAGCGTTTTGCCCCCAAATTCCAAAATCCCCCAAAATGTCATTTTACCTCATGCATCACGCACTCACACATCACGCACTCACACACTACCACTATTACTCCACCCTGGACAGCTGTCAACGTAGCTTTTTGGGTGCAACAAATTCAAGATTCAAGATTCAAGATTTAAAATTAGGAGAAGGCAGGAGATCGAGATCCGACGGTCACGCCATGGTATGGTAGGCCGTAAGCTGCGGCGGGGGCGGGGCGGCCAATTATCGACCTCTCACTCTCAGACTCAGCTCCCCTGCAGCCTGCAGCTGCACCCCCATCCCAGCTCCAACCTTAACCAAATAATTGATTACAACCTCTAACTCACTGAATTTTTGCAGAAGTATTACCTCAGCCTCAGGCTATACTAAATCCAGCAGCACTTTGCGTCATCAGCTAGCTAGCCTATCGTCCAAAATTTGGTTAATAATGTCAACAAAAGTCAAAACAAATCTCGCGCCAGGCTTCATATTGAAGATATCGATCAGATTCTGTCAGGTATTGTACGGTATCAAAGTTAGCAAAATAACAAAGGAAAAGTGTGTTTATCACAACTCGTACTTTTTTTTAAATTCCATCCAGATATTTTTATTTGTTTACATTTCAAAGATATCAAATCATCCTTTCTATATTGAAGTTTTACAATTTACAGAACTCATAATAAGGATAACTATCCTCTCTTGATAATGATTCTAATCCATTTTATTTATACATTATACCTAGTTTCAGACTTTTCGAGGGCACCGTTCTTTCCATCAGGGACGTGATAGAGGACTGGAATCAAGCCGCTCTCCTTTGACCCCATGCTCCAAGCCGCCGAAAAGCTATGCGCTAATCTGCAACTGTTGAACAGGTGGTGAGATAAAAGAGCGCATGAAATTTCAGGATTTAGAATTCCTACATCAGAAAATGGTATCACAGCAACTGTTCGCTGTCCCTTCCAATGATTTATCATCCATTGTTGAATGTGTAAAGAGTAGAACAAGCGAACACAAACTTGTGTAATTTCATCCTTTTTTAAACTTGAGAAATACAAAAAACACGCGAAAACACGCATTAGCAAACTTATTGTTATTGAAGATTGTAAATCATGGATCAAATAACGGGACTTTAAAGCATGCACAAATTAGCGCATCATCCTAAAATATTGACTTTTTTAAAGGATGTAATTTTTTTTTTACCAACTCTGGCACACAAATTAAAGGAAGAACGGAGTTCTAAATTTGAAAAAATTGTTTGATGCACTATTCCCTAAAAAATCCCCGTTTAAAGTTTTTGATTTACACTGAAATTTTGCCGGTAATTTAATATTTTGTAATAAATGTAAAACTGGTGCTTGGCTTCCGAAAGTCCCCGCAGTGGAAGCGCGGTTCGGAGCATGGAACTTCAAAGCCAAGTGGAATGTTACACATCCCATTGTTACGCTTTAGAACTCAAGAATGCGTTTGAATAAATTACAAGAGTTTCGCCTCCTTTTCTTTCACCTCCCTGTTTCCATCAATGACCACAATTCACGCGATAAAATCTCGCTTGAATGAACACATCTTCGGTGCAGGTCAGGTAGCTACGTTCCACAAATAGTCGTAGCAGTTAGCAGTTGGTTATGGGCGGCCAAAAGGTCCAATATTAACATTCACAAAAACAAACAAAGATGCATACAAACAAACAAAGAAGCATACAAACAAACAAAGGACAGAGCAAAATAGACAAAGTACCCAGAAGAAAGGACCAATTAACAAAGAATAAATCAAAGGTCAGAGCAAAATAGACAAAGTACAGGTCAGAAGAAACAGAGGGCGTTTTGGTTTACGTTAGCATATAGACATCAGTCAAGAAAATGAGAAAGGACAAACTCAAACAGACATCACATCATCGTACGAACTGACCGTCAAAGGACAACAGAGGGCGTTTTGGTTTACGGTAAGCAAATAGACATCAGTCAAGAAAATGAGAAAGGATAAACTCAAACAGACATCATTATCGTCATACGAACTGACCCTCAAAGGACAACAGAGGGCGTTTTGGTTTACGGTAAGCAAATAGACATCAGTCACGAAAATGAGAAAGGATAAACTCAAACAGACATCACATCATCGTACGAACTGACCCTCAAAGGACATCAGAGGGCGTTGGTTTACGGTAAGCAAATAGACATCAGTCAAGAAAAGGATAAACTCAAACAGACATCATATCATCGTACGAACTGACCCTCAAAGGACAACAGAGGGCTTAGGCTCGCTAGTATTAACAGCTGCGTTAATGTATTTTATTTAATCAATGATCCATCCAATTGCATATATTTATGAAATTATCGTTACCGGCCGGATACTAGAACCATTTTTGGTACAGGGCTTCCTTAGGACTTACTGAACGATATAAGGGCAAGAGCCCCCGGCAATTTTTTTAAATAGGGGTGTGGTGGGTGGGGGTGTCGTCCCGGAGCCCCCAATAAGAAATAAGGTGAGATAACATTGATTTGTTGTTGTACAAATGCAATTTGTGGTACAGGGCTTCCTTATGACTTACTGAACAATATTAAGATAGTAGTCCCCAGCAAAAAAATTAATATAAGGGTGTGGTGGACGGGGGCGTCGTCCCAGAGCCCCTAAATAAGAAATAAAGGTAAAATAACATTGATTTGTTGTTGTAAAAATGCAATTTTCAGCACGGGGCTCCTTTATGACCTCCTGTAAAAATACACATTTTATTTTCCCAGGATTTCCCTGGATCCGCCACTGATGAAGACTTCGTTGGCGTACCCATCAAAGTACTGCATGGTGTCGAAAACAGGCAGACAGTGGACGATGACAGCTCCAACGGAGACTAATTTACAGCATGACTCTGGTTGGTCAAGCTGCTCAAGGCAATGCAGCAGCCCAAACTTTGTACCTGGTAGATGAAGAGAAAAGAGCGATGTAGAGTTGGTCAAATAGGGCTACATTGTTATGAAGCACGTTGATCTTCTTGTCTTTCTTCTGAACTATCTTGCAGTGAGAATTTCGGAAGAGAGCCAGTGAATTTCTTTTAAATTAGATCGTGGATTGAGTGGGTGCGCTCATTAAGCACGGTCTTGAAAAACTCTTGGTACTGTTTCCTTCTATAAGTCTCCTCCAGGGTGTGGCCTGTGGTAGTAACGGCTTGGTCAGTGCATTTGCAACTGTCAAGCGTTACCAGATCATTAAACTCATCCGAAAATGGAGTATCCGTTTGCCTGATGCTTGTAGAAAGGGCATTGATTGTTTCTGGAACACCTTTTGTGATGAGAGACCTTGGTCATGGTGCTGGAAGTTCTTAGCCGGGATTCTTCATTTCATATTCCGTGAAGAATTCTTCCTCAAACTCTTTCAGCATTCTAGCCATTTCTGGTCCAGGCATACATCGTCTAAGAGCAGCAAGATTTTCCAGGAGTCCAATTTTAACCCCCCCCCCCCCCCTTGAAAAAATCCTGCGTACGCCACTGCTTGGGCCTATACTTGTACTTGGCATGAAAACCTCCTGCTGCAAATTGTTGAATTGCAGGCGAGGGGTCATGAGGGGTTTATGCCTTCGATTGGTTGGACACTAAATGGTGCAAAGAGTGTGTCAGGAGGAGGGCTTTTATAACTGTATAAACCAACCCTTCCGCATGCATCATGAATCATTCTCCTTTTCTTAAATTCATGTCAAATCGAAAAGGTAGGGATTTAGTATCACACTCCAATATTTAAAATGCAAAAAAACAGTGTCAATGCCATGAAGATCAGTTTGCCAGGCTACACCCCCACTTACCTTAATATACTGTATGACCGTTTTCTGTTGTTCTTTTGGATAAGACTATTTACTGGCAATTCACAACATTCTAGCCCAGAGTATTCAAAATATTCAGGTATAAACAAAAATCAACTTGATTATGTGGGGGCTCCGGTACAATGCCCCTACTCCCTTCACATGTATGTGAATGTTTTTCCAGGGGCTCTTTCCTTCATATTGTTTAGTAGGTCCTAAGAGAGCCCTGTACCAAAAAGGCGGTCGTATAACTACAAACCAATGTGATATAACATGGGGGCTCTGGCACGACGCCCCGCCCCCATTCACACATTTATAAATATTATGCCGGGGGCTCCTACCCTCTCACCGTACAAAAGATCATAAGGAGGCCCTGTACTAAAAATTGCATTTTTACAACAACAAATCAATGTTATTTCACCTTATTTCTTTTTGGGGGTTCCGGGACGACGCCCCCGCCCACCACATCCCTATTTGAATTTTTGCCGGGGTCTCTTACCCTAATATCGTTAAGTAACTACTAAGGAAGCCCTGTACCAAAAATGGCTCTTGTATCCGGCCGGTAACGATAATTTCATGAATATAATTATGCAATTGGATGGATCATTGATTAAATGAAATACTTTAACGCAGCTGTTAATACTAGCGAGCCTAAGCCCTCTGTTGTCCTTTGAGGGTCAGTTCGTACGATGATGTGATGTCTGTTTGAGTTTATCCTTTCTCATTTTCGTGACTGATGTCTATTCGCTTACCGTAAACCAAAACGCCCTCTGTTGTCCTTTGAGGGTCAGTTCGTACGATGATGTGATGTCTGTTTGAGTTTATCCTTTCTCATTTTCGTGACTGATGTCTATTTGCTTACCGTAAACCAAAACGCCCTCTGTTGTCCTTTGTGGGTCATGCAGTTCGTACGATGATGTGATGTCTGTTTGAGTTTGTCCTCCTCATTGTCATGACTGATGTCTAGTTGCTTACAGTAAGCCAAAACGCCCTCTGTTGTCCTTTGAGGGTCAGTTCGTACGATGATGTGATGTCTGTTTGAGTTTATCCTTTCTCATTTTCGTGACTGATGTCTATTCGCTTACCGTAAACCAAAACGCCCTCTGTTGTCCTTTGAGGGTCAGTTCGTACGATGATATGATGTCTGTTTGAGTTTATCTCATTTTCTTGACTGATGTCTATTTGCTTACCGTAAACCAAAACGCCCTCTGTTGTCCTTTGTGGGTCAGTTCGTACGATGATGTGATGTCTGTTTGAGTTTGTCCTTTCTCATTGTCGTGACTGATGTCTATTTGCTTACTGTAAACCAAAACGCCCTCTGTTTCTTCTGACCTGTACTTTGTCTATTTTGCTCTGACCTTTGTTTTATTCTTTGTTAATTTGTCCTTTCTTCTGGGTACTTTGTCTATTTTGCTCTGTCCTTTGTTTGTTTGCATGCTTCTTTGTTTGTTTGTATGCATCTTTGTTTGTTTTTGTGAATGTTAATATTGGCCCCTTTGGCCGCCCATAGAAATGAGGCGGTGCCTAATTTGCGTCAACTACACTATATGAGATTGGAGGTAGCCTCTTGACAAGTGATCTGAATTATATATTCATGAGACCCGATTTCCTACTGAATTATGCATGTCTAGACCGCAGCGATTGTGTGTGTGTACGCGTGTGTTCGGGATTGCCCAACTAGGCTAGTCTGCAAGCACAAACCCTAATTTGACACTTTATCAAAAAATCATTGTGCCTTGAGAGAAGCCTAGCCCAGCTATCTACTGGTACCATAGAGATATATACTACTAAGTATATATCTCTATGACTGGTACCTACTGGTTGTACCAATATAGGTCAGGAGCAGCTATAGTACGTGGCATATGGTAGTCTTATAGTGCACACTCTCTTTTACGACTGACCAGGGTTTGTGCTTGCAGACTACAACTAGGCGGCCAGTCTCGCTCTCACGGAGGGAATTCGCACAGAGCGGTAGATATTACGTCATAGTAGCTCTCTCTGATTGGATGACTTTCACCGAACTCTGCTGGGTCGGAATATTCGCCAAACAATGTAAAACTTAAGAAATTCAGATCACTTGTCAATGCAAAGCGCAAAGCAAAGCAATGCAAAGCAATGCAAAGCGCCTCGGTTTCTCTGACTCGCTTCGCTCGTCAGAGATTTAGAGACTCCAACAGCGCGAGGGCATCGACAAGAGGCTAGATTGGAGGTGGCTTGTGTTCCAAGTATGTACGTTGGTGACTTTATTCACGTGCCCCAGACGTATGGAACGCGGCACACGTCTGCTAAATAACAGGCAGACGTCTGCTAATTGACCAATCACCGAATGTTATTTAGCAGACGTGTGCAAGGTGCGATAGCACACGTCTGCTAGGTAATTAGCACACGTGTGCCCTTTTCCAGACGTGTGCTGTTTACTGCGCATAGCGTCTGGAATTGATCGACCAATCAAATATCTTGTATGTGTGTGTTTGGATCCTTACCGTTCTCAAAAGTATTGATTTTTATTGCATGCAGCGCAGACAAGCAAAAAATGTGATCGACGCACGTGGTACTCTTACCGTTCTCAAAAGTATTGATTTTTATTTCTATGTCAGAAAAGAAGTATACATTGTAAGAGTACTTCCATTGAGGTTGGGACTTTCTGATGCAAAGAGTATGTCAAATTATAAACGAAGTATACCGAACTGCTATATGACTTTTATCCGAATATCCTCCACCTAGTATTGGAGTATGTAAATACTATAAAGCTAGTCTAGGGTTGATAAATAAAAGGTAAATCTAATATCATGAATGGTAGTTTCCAGATTTACAATCTATCAACATTCAGAACCTACTCTAATTGCAAATTAGGTGATATACTATACAGTGCCATTGTGATAATGTGTATGATCCAGTGTAGATACATAGTGTTGGAACAACAGAGTAGATCTCTCCCCTCTTCCATCTCTCCCGTATCTCTCTTGGGTCACTCTGTACAGAGGTCAACCGTCACTCGTGGTAGGGGAACACACACATGCACTCTCTCTTTCTCTCCCTTTCTTCCCCAGTGCATGCTGTGTTGTTGAGCAATATTCTGCATTAATTGGGCTAGGCCTAGGACAGGGGGGATTAGTGATAGGAGGCATGTTTGCTTAAGAGCTCAGATTAGAAGTTGGAAACACTGCGAGGAGTTTGCATTTGCTTGTCTGACCATTATTATTTGGTTTTTCAATAGAATAAACCTGCTCATAATTATCCCATAGGCCTAATTGTGTTTGGATGTTGATTGGCTTATAATACAACATATATTGCTGTATTTCAAGTGGAAATCAATATTCTTTAGTCTATATTTCTTGGCTTGTATATAGTTTATGATTATTCCTTTATATTTCTATATTATATGTCATATGGGTAGTCGAAGCGTAATAATAATGCAATAATTATAGGTGAATCACATGCAGATTGCAGTAAGCTTTCCTAAATCGATATTTAAACCTGAGATTATGTATGTGTTGTGTGCTGGAGGAATACAACATATTTCTATGTTAGTATTATTATTCTAAATCTGAGAGGATAATAGATTAGCTCGTTTAGATGAGATTGTATGGGTACAATGAAGGTCTAATTTAGAGTTAGGGTATAACGAATCACCATATTAGGTATGAATATGATGTGTACTTATAAGAACAAAACATAATTATATAACATTATCTGTATATAAGTGTTTATTAGATTTGATAATGAAACTGTTCTTATAATAACGTAGATGTGAGTTAAATAGAAACTATGTAGGGCCATGAATTATGGTTCAAGGCATGGCCCACATAGAGGATTTTTTTTATGTTAGGGGTCGGGGCCAAATGCAATGAATTATTGATAATTTATTGCATTTTCTTTGTTGTTTTTTATTTCTGGGGGCGGCGACGAACCCCCCCCCCCCCCTCCCCCCTCACCCCTCCCCCCTCCCCCTCCCCCTCCCCCTCCCCCCCCCGCTGTTTACTCGTACCAAGGGAATACTGCGGGGAGGGTGGACCGAATGGCGCAGCGTGGTCGTACTGATTTTTTTTTTTTTTTTTTTGGATGGTGGGTCACGTACATTATTGGGGCACGCCTTTTTCTTCATTTGTTCAGAAATGTACGTTTTCAATAAATGTTTTCTACAATATTCGGGGCCATGTGGCGACCCCCCCCCCCTCCCCCTTGCGCCTACGCCACAGCCGGAGGAGGGGACGGTGGGTGTAACAGCGTTGCCATCTAGGGGGCTGAGGTATCATTTCCCTAACCCACAACAAAGGAAGGAATCGACAAAGAGGGGGTTGTATGGATTTGAAGGGCAAGTCCACTTCAAAAATTAATAACAAACCAATCAAACTAAAAGTTTGCAAAATCGGATAACACTATAAGAAAGTTTTGAATGACATGAAAAAACTTTGAAAATCACAAGACAAATTGGTAACTCACTCATGAGTCTGTGACGTCATTCAGGCGCAGATCCGATTTCTTAGGGGGGGGGCCGGGCAAATTTGAAACTATGCGAGCCAAATATTGGTACGTAATGGTGACCAGCAGTCACATAATAGGGGGTGGGGGGGGCGAGCTTCCCCCTCCCCCTCCACGAAGTGCGGAAGCTTTGACGTTTCATTAAATTATTAGAAAAAGAAGACGATTTGTTGTACCGTACTCGTCTCTTAATGCTCGTCTAAATTCAGTCCCCCCCCCCCCCTCCTGCGCGAAGCGCGGAGAGCTTTTATGTTACATTAAATCATTAAAGAAAGAAGACGATTCGTTGTACCGTTCTCGACTCTTATTTTAATCCTTCAAAAATCTTCTTTGTCTGCTCATTTTTCTTCCTACGTCCTCTTCCTTTTCTTTCCTCTCTTTTATTTTTTTGTTTTTGTTTTTTGGGGGCCAGCGTTTTAGGGAGGACCGCCTCCACCTCTCCGACCCGGCCCCCGGAAGCTCAGGGGTTTTATAGGCATTTAATCACGGTCGGATGAGCATATTTTGATACCTCATTATTTTGTGCCACTGGCAGTTAGCCATTCTTTCTTTCTTGCTCTCTTTCTGTCTATTTCTCTTTAATATACTTTTTTTTTTAAGTGTGTGGGGGGAGGGGAGCTCGAGGCTCCGATCCCCGCCTTTCCGCGGCCCTGACATGTAGGCATCTCAAGAAGCATATTTCTTGCCTGGCTGTAAATTTAGGAATTTGTCATTTTCCAACAAACGCATACAAAAGTATAGGTAATTTACTAAAAAGTGAGGACAAATCTCGGAAAAATTCTGTCATTTTAGCATTATTTGTAAACCACCGTTATGGAATAGAAATAAACCACGTTTGAATTTCATTTCCCCCAAGCCGCCCCGCCCCCCTATCAGTACACCAGTGCCCCCCACCCCTCCATTACACCTTGTTGGCGGGGAAACAAAATCACAACTGATCTTCCCTACCTTTCTTCTTCTTTTTTTTTCTTCTTTCCCTTTCTCTCCTCTTTACCTTTCCCTTCCCTTCCTTTTCTCTCTTTTTAGGTTGACCGGGGGGGGGGGGGCAAGGGCCATTCGGCTCCCACCCCGCTCCGCACGTTAATTAGATGGCGGGATTAACAGCAACTGATCTTCCCTTCTTTCACCCTTTACTTTTCTTTCTCCTCTTTTTTTGTTCCATTTTAGCTCTCCTCTTTCCCTTTTTCTTCCTTCTCTCTCTCTCTTTTTTAGGGGGGGGTGGGGGGAAGGGGGGACATCCTGGAGGCAAGGCCCTTTCGGCCCCCCGATCTCTTTTTTTTTCTTTTCTTCTTCCTGTTCTTTCTTTCCCTTTCTCTCCTCTTTCCCTTATTTTCCTTCTCTTTCTCTCTCTCTCTTTTTGCGCGGGTGGGGGGCAAGGCCCGCTCGTCCCCCTGGATCCGCGCCTGACGTCATTGCTTCACTATCCTCTTGTTTTCCTTCTATTGGTAATATAAATTTCTCACTTTCCCACTGACAATCTCATTTCATAACACTAGCATCCAAGTCATATTGATAATAATCTAATATAGAGTAATTTTTTCAGCTAAATCATGAAAAGTGTGAATTTGAAAAATTATTTATATAAGTCAATAATTATGAATATACAATATTCTGAAAACAGATTCAATTCTTCAAAGTTTATAAAAGATCTTGTGAAATGTCATGCCCGCAATACGATACAAATCATATAACCTGGGCAAAGGCATGAGGAAATCAAGTTTTGGGATAAAGAGGGAAATTAATGGGATTGAATCGAATTGAATTGAATTTATTCACCACTTTCATAAAAACATACAAGGCAATGAATACAATAGTTTCTTGCAAACATAGATATACCACTAAAATGGAAAATACACTAAAGGAAATTACGAAGTGGTTGGATCATCAAACAAGTTACAAAAACTTATAGGTAGATGATCCTAAAAATGTACACACAAAATCCAAATTAGGGGACGAAGAAAATACAATACTACAATGGTAATTACACCCATACACATTGCGTTTGTCAAATTCAAATTTTCTGTATCAGGTGAAGTTTTTAGATGATGCTTAAAACTGTTTAAAGATGCACACTGTTTAAGTTTAGGGGGTAGTTTGTTCCAAATAGTGGGCCCTTGGCATACAAATATATAAAGCAATTGATATATAGCAGGGACATGATAAATAGTGAGGCAATGGCGTCACAAACTGATAACCAAATTGGCAATTTGTGTAGTGATTTCCATTGTTCCATAGTTTTTCATATTTAAAAAAATTCATAACTTCCTTATTATCCAATTTTACTCATTTTTGTCCAATTTTACTCATTTTTTTGCTCTGCTTCTCTTGTTTTTCTCCATTTATTGAAAGCGAATTATTTTGAAGTGGATTTAGCCTTTAAGTTATATACCACATTCAAGCTTTTCGTAAATATACAATATTGCACGGTATATTTTCCAAATAAGTAAGGAAGTTAGATTTTCTTTACACTTGTGTCTTGTTGGGAGACAGGGGGCTTGTAACACTCTCGGGCCTTGAAGGTTTCAATAAAGAGGAAGAAGAAAAGAAAAGGGGGAAAATATATGCTTTTGCGCTCCTCTCGCCCCCCCCCCCCCCCCCGCACCCCCCCCCCCCCCCCCCCCCCCCCACGAGACCAAGTGCCAGATACGCCACTGGACACTACTGGCGTACTCCCCCAAACAAGAATTAAACGAGGTTGATTTCTAATTCGATTTCAGTGTTTTACAAATGTTGTAAAATGACATAGTTTTTTAGTAAATATTTTATGAGTTTGTTGGAAAATTCCCAAAGTAATAGTCAGGCGAAAAGTATGCTTATTTAGAGGTCTACATGTCAAGGCTCGCGGAACGGCGGGGCTCGGGGCATTGGTCCCCCACTATTTTGTAAAAGTATATTCAAGAGAAGAAGGGAAAAAAGAGAGAAAAATAAATTGTGACCTGCCAGTGTCATAATGAGGTCTCAAAATATGATAAACTGACCGTAGTTAAATGCCTAAAACCCCTGACTTTCCGGAGGCTCCACCCCTTGACCCCACCAAGGGCCCTAAGGCGTGCTCCTGAATACTTATCTGACCGTTATAAAATGCCTAAAAATCCCTGAGTTTCCGGGGTATTAAAATATGTTCATCTGAACGTTAATGAATGCCCCGATAGCCCCTGAGTTTCTTGGGGCTCAGCCCCTGGACTTTACGCCAATTTATGTTCCGCGAGCCTTGACGTGCAGACCTCTAAATAAGCATATTTCTCGCTTGACTGTAACTTTGGGAATTCGTCATTTTCAAACAAACTCATTAAACAGTATAATTTACTAAAAAATTATATCATTTTACAACATTTGTAAATCACTGAAATCGAATTAGAAATGAACCGTTTAAAGGGGAGGCTGCTCCCTCCAATTAGTACGCCAGTGGTGTCTAGTGGCGTATCTGGCGCTTGGTCTCGTTTTGGGGAGGCGAGATGAGCGCAAAAGCATTATATCTTTTCCTCTTCCCTTTTTTTTCTTCCTTTCTTTCTTTCTTTCTTTCTATTTCTTTAGTGGGGAGGGGGGAAATCTCAGTCTCCCGAGCCCCGCCGTTCTGCGGGCCTGGACATGAAGGCCTCTATTAAAATAAGCATACTTCTCGCCTGACTGTATCTTTGGGAAATTAGTCATTTTCCAACAAACTCATAAAGTATAATTTACTAAAAATTATGTCATTTCATAACATTTGTAAATCACTGAAATCGAATTAGAAATAAACCTAGTTTTATTCTTGTTTGGGGGAGTACGCCAGTAGTGTCCAGTGGTGTATCTGGCGGTGGTCCTATTGGGGGGGGGGGGGGGGCGAGAGGAGCGCAAAAGCATATCTTTCCCCCTTTTCTTTTCTTCTTACTCTTTATTTTCTTTCCCTTTCTCTCCTCTTTCCCATTCCCTCCCTCCCTTCTCTCTCTCTCTCTCTCTCTTTTGCTGAGGGGGGAGGGGGAGGCAAGGGCCTTTCACCCCCGATTCACACCTTATTGGCGGGAAAAAATGCAACTGATCTCCCCTACCTTTCTTCTTCCTCTATTTTTTCTCTTTCCCTTCCCCTTCCCTTCCTTCCCTCTTTTTAAAGTTTGCTGGGGGGGGGGGGGCAATGGCCTTTCACCCCTACCCGAACCACATGTTGTTGGCTGGATTAATTGCATCTGACCCCCCCTCCCTTTCTTTTCTTCTTTCCCTTTTTTGTTCCCTTTTAGCTCTTCTCTTTCCTTTTCCCTTCCTACTCTTTTTTTTGTCCCCCCCCCCCCCTGAGGATCAACAAATTGTTGGCGAGAAAATCGTTACTGATATTCCCCTTCATTACCTTTCTTATTCCTTTCCCCCTTCCTTTGTCTCTCTTCTCCTTTTTTTATTTCCCTTTCCTTCCTTCTCTCTTTTTGGGGGAGAGGTGGGGGGGGGGGCAACAGTCTCAGAGGCAAGGCCCTCAGTCGCCCCGCCCCCCGCCCAACCGATCTCTTTTGCCCCCTTTTCTTTTTTTTTCTTCCTCTTCTTTCTTTCCTTTCTCTCCTCTTTCCCCCTTCCCTTCTGTTCCTTCTCTCTCTAGCTCTCTCTCTCTCTCTCTCTGGCGGGGGAGGGGGAGACCTCTTCGGCCCTCCCCCTGGATTCGTGCCTGGCCGTAGGTGTGTCCCCCATCCAATATGTACTGACCTGAGCAGTTTTGTAACAGCGAGCAGGCCCCTACGCACAGAGCTGAGCAGCTTTGTAACAGCGGACTTGATTGGTTGCCTTAAAAACCAATTTACGAGCATGCTGCGCATCCGTTTGGAAAAGGGCACACGTGTGCTAACAAACTAGCAGGCGTGTGCTATCGCACCTTGCACACGTCTCCTAAATAAACAGGCGGTGATTGGTCAATTTAGCAGACGTGTGCCGCGTTCCATACGTCTGAGGTATGTGAATAAAGTCACCAACGCTTTCCATAGTACATAGCTATCTATGCGCATTGCATTGATCTACAGAAACGTATACAATGCTCGAGGTGCATGGCGGGCAGGCGTATGAAAGATGACGTAATGGTATCGAAATACAAGGAAGGAAAACAACTTAAGTTCAAGACAGTTCAAAATAATGTTGGGAGATGGAAAGTAAAATGATACCGTTTTAAAAACCAGTTAGATATGTTTTTTGGACAAGAAGCAGGAGATAATTCTTTGCTCGGCAATCTGGACTGTATTTGAAACAGAGCATCCAATATTCCTGATATTTAATAGTATACTGTCAATGAAAAAATATAACTAAATTTAAAAAAATAAAATGGACCTCTTTACCCAAGGCTGTGTGTCTTTGTTGAGCATTAATGATTCTGCTCGGGTATGCAGGCCAGTTGTTAGCCCATATTGGGCTTGAATAGACTTGAATTTGAAAGACCCTTTGTTTCACCTCGTGAAGTTTGGGCGCTTTCATATGAGAAGTAAAACCCTGCCCATCATTGAATTCATGTTGTAAAGTTGTTTACAGACTGGAAAAGGATAGCATGGTCGTAGTGTACAGAGTAATAAAAGGAAGAAAGTAGAACTGAAAATGTAAAAAACTTGTTTAACCTGGCAATAAGGGACTCTTGAATGTAGTTTAAAAAATGGACATGGCTTTGGGGCTAACGCTATCGGCCGCAGGCCACGCTGAATTCATGTTGTAAAGTTGTTTACAGACTGGAAAAGGATAGCATGGTCGGAGTGTACAGAGTAATAAAAGGAAGAAAGTAGAACTGAAAATGTAAAAAACTTGATTAACCTGGCAATAAGGGACTCTTGAATGTAGTTTAAAAATTGGACATGGCTTTGGGGCTAACGCTATCGGCCGCAGGCCACGCTGAATTCATGTTGTAAAGTTGTTTACAGACTGGAAAAGGATAGCATGGTCGGAGTGTACAGAGTAATAAAAGGAAGAAAGTAGAACTGAAAATGTAAAAAACTTGTTTAACCTGGCAATAAGGGACTCTTGAATGTAGTTTAAAAATTGGACATGGCTTTGGGGCTAACGCTATCGGCCGCAGGCCACGCTGACGACCGCCAGCTAGCTGACGACCGCCAGCTAGCTGACGACCGCCAGCTAGCTGACGACCGCCAGCTAGCTGACGACCGCCAGCTAGCTGACGACCGCCAGCTAGCTGACGACCGCCAGCTAGCTGACGACCGCCAGCTAGCTGACAGACCGCCAGCTAGCTGACGACCGCCAGCTAGCATAAAAAAAAAAAAAAAAAAAGACCCCCCCCCCCCCAAACCCCCCCCCAAAGGGGCTCCCTAACATTTTTTTTCCTATACTCAGCTGCTCCCCCCCTCACCATAGGCCCTTTTGGGCTTTAAAACAAAATACACTAGCTGGGGATCGAACCCGATACCTTCCACTTACTAGGCGGTTGCTTATCCACGAGACCACTGTGCCTCACTGCGATTACCTGGTTCACTTTTAGTTGTTAACACTGTGCTTTTGAAAAAAAAAAAAAAAAAAAGACCCCCCCCCCAAAAAAAAAGAGCCCCCAAAGGGGCTCCCTAACAGTTTTTTCCCCTCTCATCATAGGCCCTTTTGGGCTTTAAAACAAAATACACTAGCTGGGGATCGAACCCGATACCTTCCACTTACTAGGCGGTTGCTTATCCACGAGACCACTGTGCCTCACTGCGATTACCTGGTTCACTTTTAGTTGTTAACACTGTGCTTTTGAAAAGAAAAAAAAAAAAAAAAAGACCCCCCCCCCAAAAAAAAAAAGAGCCCCCAAAGGGGCTCCCTAACAGTTTTTTCCCCTCTCATCATAGGCCCTTTTGGGCTTTAAAAACAAAATACACTAGCTGGGGATCGAACCCGATACCTTCCACTTACTTAGCGGTTGCTTATCCACGAGACCACTTGCCTCACCACACTGCGATTACCTGGTTCGCTTTTAGTTGTTAACACTTTCTGATGCTGATTTAATGATTGTTATGTTTTGAACAGGTGCATTCAAACTAACATGCCATTGAAAGTAACATTTCGTTGAGGCTAACTTAGAATTGCAGTGCAGCTGTATTTAGGCACTGCTCATTGTTATTCATATTAAAGATGCAGGCTATTCGATTCAGTTTTTTTCAATAGCTCGCATCGGCTATATTTGAATATTTACGTAACAAACTACTCAGCTCTTTCTAACATGGCATCAATTGATGAATTGAAGAAAAGAACGGGCACTCCCTTCATTGAGTGGATACTTTTGTTATTGCGAGGATTTCCAAAGAGGTAGAAATAGCATTCCTGACATTGCAACAATGACCGCATTATTTTGATGTATTGTCCCTAAAGGTACTTAATATGGCTCTTTATCCTTGTCTGCATGGAGGACAAGCTCTTTCAATACGCCTACATGCACAGAATAGACTGGCTGTAGTGTCATTTCAAGGAAGGAAAACAACTTAAGTTCAAGACAGTTCAAAATAATGTTGGAGATGGAAAGTAAAATGATACCGTTTTAAAAACCAGTTAGATATGTTTTTTGGACAAGAAGCAGGAGATAATTCTTTGCTCGGCAATCTGGACTGTATTTGAAACAGAGCATCCAATTATTCCTGATATTTAATAGTATACTGTCAATGAAAAAATATAACTAAATTTAAAAAAAATAAAATGGACCTCTTTACCCCAAGGCTGTGTGTCTTTGTTGAGCATTAATGATTCTGCTCGGGTATGCAGGCCAGTTGTTAGCCCATATTGGGCTTGAATAGACTTGAATTTGAAAGACCCTTTGTTTCACCTCGTGAAGTTTGGGCGCTTTCATATGAGAAGTAAAACCCTGCCCATCATTGAATTCATGTTGTAAAGTTGTTTACAGACTGGAAAAGGATAGCATGGTCGTAGTGTACAGAGTAATAAAAGGAAGAAAGTAGAACTGAAAATGTAAAAAACTTGTTTAACCTGGCAATAAGGGACTCTTGAATGTAGTTTAAAAAATGGACATGGCTTTGGGGCTAACGCTATCGGCCGCAGGCCACGCTGAATTCATGTTGTAAAGTTGTTTACAGACTGGAAAAGGATAGCATGGTCGGAGTGTACAGAGTAATAAAAGGAAGAAAGTAGAACTGAAAATGTAAAAAACTTGATTAACCTGGCAATAAGGACTCTTGAATGTAGTTTAAAAATTGGACATGGCTTTGGGGCTAACGCTATCGGCCGCAGGCCACGCTGAATTCATGTTGTAAAGTTGTTTACAGACTGGAAAAGGATAGCATGGTCGGAGTGTACAGAGTAATAAAAGGAAGAAAGTAGAACTGAAAATGTAAAAAACTTGTTTAACCTGGCAATAAGGGACTCTTGAATGTAGTTTAAAATTGGACATGGCTTTGGGGCTAACGCTATCGGCCGCAGGCCACGCTGACGACCGCCAGCTAGCTGACGACCGCCAGCTAGCTGACGACCCGCCAGCTAGCTGACGACCGCCAGCTAGCTGACGACCGCCAGCTAGCTGACGACCGCCAGCTAGCTGACGACCGCCAGCTAGCTGACGACCGCCAGCTAGCTGACGACCGCCAGCTAGCTGACGACCGCCAGCTAGCTGACGACCGCCAGCTAGCTGACGACCGCCAGCTAGCTGACGACCGCCAGCTAGCTGACGACCGCCAGCTAGCTGACGACCGCCAGCTAGCTGACGACCGCCAGCTAGCTGACGACCGCCAGCTAGCATAAAAAAAAAAAAAAAAAAAGACCCCCCCCCCCCAAACCCCCCCCCAAAGGGGCTCCCTAACATTTTTTTTCCTATACTCAGCTGCTCCCCCCCTCACCATAGGCCCTTTTGGGCTTTAAAACAAAATACACTAGCTGGGGATCGAACCCGATACCTTCCACTTACTAGGCGGTTGCTTATCCACGAGACCACTGTGCCTCACTGCGATTACCTGGTTCACTTTTAGTTGTTAACACTGTGCTTTTGAAAAAAAAAAGAAAAAAAAAAGACCCCCCCCCCCCCAAAAAAAAGAGCCCCCAAAGGGGCTCCCTAACAGTTTTTTCCCCTCTCATCATAGGCCCTTTTGGGCTTTAAAACAAAATACACTAGCTGGGGATCGAACCCGATACCTTCCACTTACTAGGCGGTTGCTTATCCACGAGACCACTGTGCCTCACTGCGATTACCTGGTTCACTTTTAGTTGTTAACACTGTGCTTTTGAAAAGAAAAAAAAAAAAAAAAGACCCCCCCCCCCCAAAAAAAAAGAGCCCCCAAAGGGGCTCCCTAACAGTTTTTTTCCCCTCTCATCATAGGCCCTTTTGGGCTTTAAAACAAAATACACTAGCTGGGGATCGAACCCGATACCTTCCACTTACTTAGCGGTTGCTTATCCACGAGACCACTTTGCCTCACTGCGATTACCTGGTTCGCTTTTAGTTGTTAACACTTTCTGATGCTGATTTAATGATTGTTATGTTTTGAAACAGGTGCATTCAAACTAACATGCCATTGAAAGTAACATTTCGTTGAGGCTAACTTAGAATTGCAGTGCAGCTGTATTTAGGCACTGCTCATTGTTATTCATATTAAAGATGCAGGCTATTCGATTCAGTTTTTTTCAATAGCTCGCATCGGCTATATTTGAATATTTACGTAACAAACTACTCAGCTCTTTCTAACATGGCATCAATTGATGAATTGAAGAAAAGAACGGGCACTCCCTTCATTGAGTGGATACTTTTGTTATTGCGAGGATTTCCAAAGAGGTAGAAATAGCATTCCTGACATTGCAACAATGACCGCATTATTTTGATGTATTGTCCCTAAAGGTACTTAATATGGCTCTTTATCCTTGTCTGCATGGAGGACAAGCTCTTTCAATACGCCTACATGCACAGAATAGACTGGCTGTAGTGTCATTTCAAGGAAGGAAAACAACTTAAGTTCAAGACAGTTCAAAATAATGTTGGGAGATGGAAAGTAAAATGATACCGTTTTAAAAACCAGTTAGATATGTTTTTTGGACAAGAAGCAGGAGATAATTCTTTGCTCGGCAATCTGGACTGTATTTGAAACAGAGCATCCAATATTCCTGATATTTAATAGTATACTGTCAATGAAAAAATATAACTAAATTTAAAAAAATAAAATGGACCTCTTTACCCAAGGCTGTGTGTCTTTGTTGAGCATTAATGATTCTGCTCGGGTATGCAGGCCAGTTGTTAGCCCATATTGGGCTTGAATAGACTTGAATTTGAAAGACCCTTTGTTTCACCTCGTGAAGTTTGGGCGCTTTCATATGAGAAGTAAAACCCTGCCCATCATTGAATTCATGTTGTAAAGTTGTTTACAGACTGGAAAAGGATAGCATGGTCGTAGTGTACAGAGTAATAAAAGGAAGAAAGTAGAACTGAAAATGTAAAAAACTTGTTTAACCTGGCAATAAGGGACTCTTGAATGTAGTTTAAAAAATGGACATGGCTTTGGGGCTAACGCTATCGGCCGCAGGCCACGCTGAATTCATGTTGTAAAGTTGTTTACAGACTGGAAAAGGATAGCATGGTCGGAGTGTACAGAGTAATAAAAGGAAGAAAGTAGAACTGAAAATGTAAAAAACTTGATTAACCTGGCAATAAGGGACTCTTGAATGTAGTTTAAAAATTGGACATGGCTTTGGGGCTAACGCTATCGGCCGCAGGCCACGCTGAATTCATGTTGTAAAGTTGTTTACAGACTGGAAAAGGATAGCATGGTCGGAGTGTACAGAGTAATAAAAGGAAGAAAGTAGAACTGAAAATGTAAAAAACTTGTTTAACCTGGCAATAAGGGACTCTTGAATGTAGTTTAAAAATTGGACATGGCTTTGGGGCTAACGCTATCGGCCGCAGGCCACGCTGACGACCGCCAGCTAGCTGACGACCGCCAGCTAGCTGACGACCGCCAGCTAGCTGACGACCGCCAGCTAGCTGACGACCGCCAGCTAGCTGACGACCGCCAGCTAGCTGACGACCGCCAGCTAGCTGACGACCGCCAGCTAGCTGACGACCGCCAGCTAGCTGACGACCGCCAGCTAGCTGACGACCGCCAGCTAGCTGACGACCGCCAGCTAGCTGACGACCGCCAGCTAGCATAAAAAAAAAAAAAAAAAAAGACCCCCCCCCCCCCAAACCCCCCCCCAAAGGGGCTCCCTAACATTTTTTTTCCTATACTCAGCTGCTCCCCCCCTCACCATAGGCCCTTTTGGGCTTTAAAACAAAATACACTAGCTGGGGATCGAACCCGATACCTTCCACTTACTAGGCGGTTGCTTATCCACGAGACCACTGTGCCTCACTGCGATTACCTGGTTCACTTTTAGTTGTTAACACTGTGCTTTTGAAAAAAAAAAGAAAAAAAAAAGACCCCCCCCCCCCCCAAAAAAAGAGCCCCCAAAGGGGCTCCCTAACAGTTTTTTCCCCTCTCATCATAGGCCCTTTTGGGCTTTAAAACAAAATACACTAGCTGGGGATCGAACCCGATACCTTCCACTTACTAGGCGGTTGCTTATCCACGAGACCACTGTGCCTCACTGCGATTACCTGGTTCACTTTTAGTTGTTAACACTGTGCTTTTGAAAAGAAAAAAAAAAAAAAAAGACCCCCCCCCAAAAAAAAAAAGAGCCCCCAAAGGGGCTCCCTAACAGTTTTTTCCCCTCTCATCATAGGCCCTTTTGGGCTTTAAAACAAAATACACTAGCTGGGGATCGAACCCGATACCTTCCACTTACTTAGCGGTTGCTTATCCACGAGACCACTTTGCCTCACTGCGATTACCTGGTTCGCTTTTAGTTGTTAACACTTTCTGATGCTGATTTAATGATTGTTATGTTTTGAAACAGGTGCATTCAAACTAACATGCCATTGAAAGTAACATTTCGTTGAGGCTAACTTAGAATTGCAGTGCAGCTGTATTTAGGCACTGCTCATTGTTATTCATATTAAAGATGCAGGCTATTCGATTCAGTTTTTTTCAATAGCTCGCATCGGCTATATTTGAATATTTACGTAACAAACTACTCAGCTCTTTCTAACATGGCATCAATTGATGAATTGAAGAAAAGAACGGGCACTCCCTTCATTGAGTGGATACTTTTGTTATTGCGAGGATTTCCAAAGAGGTAGAAATAGCATTCCTGACATTGCAACAATGACCGCATTATTTTGATGTATTGTCCCTAAAGGTACTTAATATGGCTCTTTATCCTTGTCTGCATGGAGGACAAGCTCTTTCAATACGCCTACATGCACAGAATAGACTGGCTGTAGTGTCATTTCAAGGAAGGAAAACAACTTAAGTTCAAGACAGTTCAAAATAATGTTGGGAGATGGAAAGTAAAATGATACCGTTTTAAAAACCAGTTAGATATGTTTTTTGGACAAGAAGCAGGAGATAATTCTTTGCTCGGCAATCTGGACTGTATTTGAAACAGAGCATCCAATATTCCTGATATTTAATAGTATACTGTCAATGAAAAAATATAACTAAATTTAAAAAAATAAAATGGACCTCTTTACCCAAGGCTGTGTGTCTTTGTTGAGCATTAATGATTCTGCTCGGGTATGCAGGCCAGTTGTTAGCCCATATTGGGCTTGAATAGACTTGAATTTGAAAGACCCTTTGTTTCACCTCGTGAAGTTTGGGCGCTTTCATATGAGAAGTAAAACCCTGCCCATCATTGAATTCATGTTGTAAAGTTGTTTACAGACTGGAAAAGGATAGCATGGTCGTAGTGTACAGAGTAATAAAAGGAAGAAAGTAGAACTGAAAATGTAAAAAACTTGTTTAACCTGGCAATAAGGGACTCTTGAATGTAGTTTAAAAAATGGACATGGCTTTGGGGCTAACGCTATCGGCCGCAGGCCACGCTGAATTCATGTTGTAAAGTTGTTTACAGACTGGAAAAGGATAGCATGGTCGGAGTGTACAGAGTAATAAAAGGAAGAAAGTAGAACTGAAAATGTAAAAAACTTGATTAACCTGGCAATAAGGGACTCTTGAATGTAGTTTAAAAATTGGACATGGCTTTGGGGCTAACGCTATCGGCCGCAGGCCACGCTGAATTCATGTTGTAAAGTTGTTTACAGACTGGAAAAGGATAGCATGGTCGGAGTGTACAGAGTAATAAAAGGAAGAAAGTAGAACTGAAAATGTAAAAAACTTGTTTAACCTGGCAATAAGGGACTCTTGAATGTAGTTTAAAAATTGGACATGGCTTTGGGGCTAACGCTATCGGCCGCAGGCCACGCTGACGACCGCCAGCTAGCTGACGACCGCCAGCTAGCTGACGACCGCCAGCTAGCTGACGACCGCCAGCTAGCTGACGACCGCCAGCTAGCTGACGACCGCCAGCTAGCTGACGACCGCCAGCTAGCTGACGACCGCCAGCTAGCTGACGACCGCCAGCTAGCTGACGACCGCCAGCTAGCTGACGACCGCCAGCTAGCTGACGACCGCCAGCTAGCTGACGACCGCCAGCTAGCTGACGACCGCCAGCTAGCTGACGACCGCCAGCTAGCTGACGACCGCCAGCTAGCTGACGACCGCCAGCTAGCTGACGACCGCCAGCTAGCATAAAAAAAAAAAAAAAAAAAAGACCCCCCCCCCCCCAAACCCCCCCCCAAAGGGGCTCCCTAACATTTTTTTTCCTATACTCAGCTGCTCCCCCCCTCACCATAGGCCCTTTTGGGCTTTAAAACAAAATACACTAGCTGGGGATCGAACCCGATACCTTCCACTTACTAGGCGGTTGCTTATCCACGAGACCACTGTGCCTCACTGCGATTACCTGGTTCACTTTTAGTTGTTAACACTGTGCTTTTGAAAAAAAAAAGAAAAAAAAAGACCCCCCCCCCAAAAAAAAAGAGCCCCCAAAGGGCTCCCTAACAGTTTTTTCCCCTCTCATCATAGGCCCTTTTGGGCTTTAAAACAAAATACACTAGCTGGGGATCGAACCCGATACCTTCCACTTACTAGGCGGTTGCTTATCCACGAGACCACTGTGCCTCACTGCGATTACCTGGTTCACTTTTAGTTGTTAACACTGTGCTTTTGAAAAGAAAAAAAAAAAAAAAAGACCCCCCCCCCCCAAAAAAAAAGAGCCCCCAAAGGGGCTCCCTAACAGTTTTTTCCCCTCTCATCATAGGCCCTTTTGGGCTTTAAAACAAAATACACTAGCTGGGGATCGAACCCGATACCTTCCACTTACTTAGCGGTTGCTTATCCACGAGACCACTTTGCCTCACTGCGATTACCTGGTTCGCTTTTAGTTGTTAACACTTTCTGATGCTGATTTAATGATTGTTATGTTTTGAAACAGGTGCATTCAAACTAACATGCCATTGAAAGTAACATTTCGTTGAGGCTAACTTAGAATTGCAGTGCAGCTGTATTTAGGCACTGCTCATTGTTATTCATATTAAAGATGCAGGCTATTCGATTCAGTTTTTTTCAATAGCTCGCATCGGCTATATTTGAATATTTACGTAACAAACTACTCAGCTCTTTCTAACATGGCATCAATTGATGAATTGAAGAAAAGAACGGGCACTCCCTTCATTGAGTGGATACTTTTGTTATTGCGAGGATTTCCAAAGAGGTAGAAATAGCATTCCTGACATTGCAACAATGACCGCATTATTTTGATGTATTGTCCCTAAAGGTACTTAATATGGCTCTTTATCCTTGTCTGCATGGAGGACAAGCTCTTTCAATACGCCTACATGCACAGAATAGACTGGCTGTAGTGTCATTTCAAGGAAGGAAAACAACTTAAGTTCAAGACAGTTCAAAATAATGTTGGGAGATGGAAAGTAAAATGATACCGTTTTAAAAACCAGTTAGATATGTTTTTTGGACAAGAAGCAGGAGATAATTCTTTGCTCGGCAATCTGGACTGTATTTGAAACAGAGCATCCAATATTCCTGATATTTAATAGTATACTGTCAATGAAAAAATATAACTAAATTTAAAAAAATAAAATGGACCTCTTTACCCAAGGCTGTGTGTCTTTGTTGAGCATTAATGATTCTGCTCGGGTATGCAGGCCAGTTGTTAGCCCATATTGGGCTTGAATAGACTTGAATTTGAAAGACCCTTTGTTTCACCTCGTGAAGTTTGGGCGCTTTCATATGAGAAGTAAAACCCTGCCCATCATTGAATTCATGTTGTAAAGTTGTTTACAGACTGGAAAAGGATAGCATGGTCGTAGTGTACAGAGTAATAAAAGGAAGAAAGTAGAACTGAAAATGTAAAAAACTTGTTTAACCTGGCAATAAGGGACTCTTGAATGTAGTTTAAAAAATGGACATGGCTTTGGGGCTAACGCTATCGGCCGCAGGCCACGCTGAATTCATGTTGTAAAGTTGTTTACAGACTGGAAAAGGATAGCATGGTCGGAGTGTACAGAGTAATAAAAGGAAGAAAGTAGAACTGAAAATGTAAAAAACTTGATTAACCTGGCAATAAGGGACTCTTGAATGTAGTTTAAAAATTGGACATGGCTTTGGGGCTAACGCTATCGGCCGCAGGCCACGCTGAATTCATGTTGTAAAGTTGTTTACAGAATGGAAAAGGATAGCATGGTCGGAGTGTACAGAGTAATAAAAGGAAGAAAGTAGAACTGAAAATGTAAAAAACTTGTTTAACCTGGCAATAAGGGACTCTTGAATGTAGTTTAAAAATTGGACATGGCTTTGGGGCTAACGCTATCGGCCGCAGGCCACGCTGACGACCGCCAGCTAGCTGACGACCGCCACGCCACGCCAGGCCACGCCACGCCACGCTGAATTCATGTTGTAAAGTTGTTTACAGACTGGAAAAGGATAGCATGGTCGGAGTGTACAGAGTAATAAAAGGAAGAAAGTAGAACTGAAAATGTAAAAAACTTGTTTAACCTGGCAATAAGGGACTCTTGAATGTAGTTTAAAAATTGGACATGGCTTTGGGGCTAACGCTATCGGCCGCAAGCCACGCTGACGACCGCCAGCTAGCTAGCGTACGCGCCTGTAGAGGGAGCAAGTAGTTTTTTTTTTTTTTTTTGGGGGGGGGGGGTGGTCATTTGCCTCCCTCCAAGGACCCCCTATTATTATTACTAGTAATACCCTCCCTCCACCCTTCCTATTTTTTCATGAATATTCATTACGCAGGGTCGGGGAAAGTCTAGATTCTCTTGAATATTCAATATGGTCGAGGCGGGAACAGCTGTAGACTATGTATCATGTGCTGCATCGAATATCGTGTGTAACCAGGCATGCAAAAACAAAAAACAAAAAACAAAACAAAACAAAACAAAACATAAACGAGTAACTGACAATCACAATAAGTTTGAGTTTATCCTTTCTCCTTTTCGTGTCTGATGTCTATTTGCTTACCGTATATAAACCAAAACGCCATCTGTTTCTTCTGGCCTGTACTTTGTCTATTTTGCTCTGACCTTTGTTTGATTTTGTGTTAATTGGTCCTTTCTTCTGGGTACTTTGTCTTTTTTGCTCTGACCTTTGTTTGTATGCTTCTTTGTTTGTGTGAATGTTAATTTTGGCCCTTTTGGCCGCCCATAGTTGGTAGACGGAAGCGGCGGCTGCTACGGTATATGTCGCGATAGTTTGTGTGATTGTATTTGTAATTAGTTAGCTGCTAATATACATATAACGGTAGTGCTGTATGTGATGGTCTTTTGACAAAGCGAAACATAACAGCGCTATATAATCCCTGATCACACTAACATCATGGCTCCTGCTCCGCCGTCCCCCGAAGATTTAAAAGGATATTGGGGTCCTCCTACATCTACTCTCGATTGGTGTGAGGAGAATTATGTGTCTTCATACTACATTGCAGAATATTGTAAGTTCGTCATGATTACTTATTCAAATAGTCCTTCAAACTTAGTTAAAGTTCAACTTGGGGAGCTCAAGTTCGGCTCATGTGGCTGTGGTTGATAACACTTCATAATCAAGGAGATCATTAAGGTTTATAGTCACAGACAGCTTGAGTAGACCATCTAAAATTCTAAACATTCAAGTGTTTGTATCATGATTTATTATGACGTATTTATGTGTATCTATCTTTGTAATTGTATGCCACGATTAAGATTATGATGTTTGACTCTAAATTTTAAACATTTGTATTTTCTTATACTTCTCTTACATTCATAATTTATCATAACATTGCAAATGTTTGTTTGTTTGGCTTTTATTTGTTTTTTGGAGAGGTGAGGTTAGAGTTTGTGTTTGTTTTGTATACATTTAAAAAAAAAAAAAATGTTGTTCTATTTTTGTTTGTATATTTCTTGCTGAATGTCTAGTTTACTTCTTCTCATGCATACAGGGAATACAATTTCCAACCTGTTTATGATTGTGCTGCCTATAATCTCAAGTGTATACATGTGGAGAGAAAATGTAGAATCACGATTTATCTTGGCTAACCTTAGTTTATTCGGTAAGTTTTTAGCGCTTTTGCTAAGATTGAATGTGTTGTATATTAATGCTATGAAAATATTGTACCTTCAATATTAAAATATATTTAATGTTGGTGCGGCACATATCACACTTAAAGTGCACTTCCAAAGTGGTTTTGAAGAATTATTACTGTTATTATGTGTGCGTGCGTGCTTTATAAATTTATACGATATATGTCCAGGATTTATCATATGATTCTCTTCTAAATATATATGTTTATATTTATATATTATTATTATAACAATAATACCTGTTTTCTGGGGATCATTTCAGCCAGTCAAACAATTTGAAGAAAAGGGAAGCGAAATAGTGAAATTTTGAATTTGTTTGTACTTTTGTACTAAAGAAGAGGTTCATTAAAGTGTCCAACTGTCTCAGTCCGAGATATAACATTTAATTTGTAAATATCAGAAACCTGTTAAAAGTTTATATTTGTTTGAAGGGTTTTGAGCTGACCCCCAAAAATCATTCTTTATCTAATGTTTTGGATCAACTTACCTGGATTGCAATGCAACTGTACAATGTATTTCAATGTCTTATGTTTTGCCAAAACTGCCCGAACGATCATGGACTATTGTTTCCTGTCTGATGCATGTGGTTTTTGGTGTGAAAAGGGTAAAATACTTATTTTAATTCTCTCAATGCCCAGTATTTCAACATACAATGTAGCTGAGAAGTTTTAATCTTTTATGTGTATTTTATTTTTCATTCAGTTGTTGGAATCGGATCGTGGTGTTTTCATATGACATTGCTGTATGGTATGCAGGTAAATACATAGTTAAGCAGACTGAGCAAGGTTTCACAAAACCATCACAAGTACAAGTTCATCAACAACCCATCGAAACATATGAAATGAATTTAATACGCGTTTCGGTGGGATGTCAGTGAAGTTATGACAGTTTCATGAAACAATGCCTAGGTCTATAGAGTTTACCACAGTGTAACGTCAAATTAGCCAAGTTGTCAAGGTAGCTAGTTCCAAACAATTTTGTGCTAAACAATGGCCTGGTGATGGCACCAGCACTAAACATTTAATTCGCTCTGCTCCAGCCCGTTGCTTGAATGATGTCGGGGTGAACCTCATGCGAGGGCTCTGTTGTTTGGAACCAGTAACCTGAACGACGAGCGAATATGACGTTAGCTCTTTAAATAATCGGTACTCCATTATATCAACTTGTATTTCATAGACAGCGCTCATACCTCTCCGGTATATTTTGTATACCCAGGTCTTTTTGTAATTAAAAAACAGTTGTAATTATTTTTTTTTATTCACTGCAGCCAGTACCTAAATCTTTTCTCTATAGTGAAACAAGGTCTTTTTGTTTTTAATTTCCTCATATTTTCTCTTCTCTTTTCACTCTGCACACACTGTACGCGTTGAACAATCTTTAAAGCAGAAGAACTGCTGAGTTATTTGCTCGAGCGATTTGCTAAACCCTCAAAGTACACATGTTTATTCTTTCATTCATTCATGTTAGCTATAGTCTACATGTTACTCAGTTTCGGCAGCTCTAGACTATTTTATCAGACTATTAATCCACCCTAGATAATGACTACATATTAACGTTAATGACTTAATGTACATGACTATTGAAATGACTGTTAAGGAAAAGGAAAGATCAATTTTGAACAAACTTTATTCACAGTGTATACACTCTTTTAATAAGTTAATGTTTGACAAGTGAGTTTGACCAGTTATGTCCGTTTTCAAAGTTTGTTTGCTTTTGTCTGTTTCGTTTGCAGTAATTAGACAAAGCAGTGTTCAAACATCATCTGCTGTTAATGGATGAACTGGTTGTGAACTTTGCAATGAGATTAAGCTTACATGCTATTTGTACCTCATTTTGATATATGTCATATAGAAAAACTAGAAATAAATAAAATATAGCTATCAGTAGCTCGAGCAACCCACACTTTTAGGTGGTTACGCTTCTTTGACTCTGTAGGTCTGCCCTAATCAGCTCGAGAATGCCAAATATCCGGTTCGCAAATTATCCAGTAAGTTTGCGTCTTCATCAGCCCGGCAATGCAATTAGCAGGTTATTTGGTCGAGATAATCATCCCAAGATATCTTGGGCTAGTTTGCAAAATATCCCACTATTCGTCCGGTGCGTTTTCACCAGCCCAAAGACTCGCACGTATTATGCGCGAACGCTATTAAAGCAAAATATCTCGAACAATTTCTCGAGCTCGAGTTTCAAGTTCCGAGGTCAAGTCTCGAACTGCATGATGAAGACGCGATCTGTAACTTCGAGATTATTTCCCAAATCAGAAATAGCGGGCTATTTGGCAATCTCGAGCTGATGATGACAGGCGTAATGAGGCTCCTCCGCTCAATTCAAGATCATTCCGCGGTTGCATATAACACATAACTTTATGAAGAAATAAACGGTGTACAAACATGGCATGTAAAATGTTACCAATTTGATTTTAAAAATTTGAGATTTGGCATAAAATTGATTTACTTCTTTAATTTCAACATTGTACGAAGTTCAGATTGATACAATTTTTATCACTGAATAATAATGATCAAACGTGTCAATTTCTTCCGACTAGTATAATAATATTTAGTGAAACATTATGTTTTTGCGAGTAATGGCTTTCGGCTTTCTTTTCTATACTTTAAGCTGCTTGATGAGCTACCGATGGTGTGGGGGTCCATCGTAATGGTTTATATCAGGTGATTTATATTGCATTTTCGAAGAGTACAATGATTGTATAGTGATGATGATGATGATGATGATGATGGAGATGATGGTGATGATGAGGATAACAATGACTTTAGTGATGATGATAACGGTCTCCATCATCATTATCACTAATGTCATGATGACAATGAATGTGGTGATGATAATAATGACAGAGAAATATAGGGATTTACAAATTCTTCAAAATTAATGTGCAACAAGCATGCAGCACTTTTAGAACCCGCTCGATTACACTTCAACTTTAGGTCGTGTTTTCTCTTGAATAACTTTTCTTACCATCTATTTTGTGTCTATTTTAAAGGTAGATTATGTATACATTATGTGCTGAATATAGTTTTATTACACATGTTTATTAAGGGAAAGATGAGATATTTCAAGAACTGCAAAAAACAAAAACCATATCATGCTCTCATGTCCCGGTTTGATGGTGAAATAAAACGGCATATGAATTCATGATATAATTTGATTTGATATTTGCGTCTGGTTATGATGAGTTACGTCATTTATTTTGAAATCTGTTTTTTGTTTCTTCTCCAGTTACGAGAGCTGTGCCAAACCCGGGAACTTGAACCTGAAGTTACTTCTAGCTCTCATCGTCTACTGCTCTGTGTTAACCTATATCTACCTCACAGTCATCGACCCTCTCATTCATCAGGTAAACCACATAGTAGTCCTTTGGCAAGACATTGATCTACATTTGCCACACTCAACCCAGGTGATGTAAATGGGTACCTGGCAGGAATTAATTCCTTGAAATGCTAGAGCGCCGCAGTGGCTGCCTTGCTAAAGACAGGGTAATAATCGGGGCAGCGCCAGGAGCGTCACAACGTGACGGACATGTTCGCTATATAAGAAGCCACCATTATACTATTATTATTATTTATTTTTTTTAAATTATTATTATGCAAATATTATGGCAATATTCTATGGCAAATCAACACATACATACTATTCATGATAAATATTCAAAAAATTACAACGTATCGATGATTTTTTTATTATTGTTGTTTGGTTCATAATTTTTCCACCATGAAAGCCTTGGAGGGGGGTATATACTGACAGATGACACTTCCTCGGACATCATAAATTTGTATTTTGATGTAGAGACTAAGTGTAGGGATTATTTTGTTTGCACGTGACGGTATTTTGGTACCCCGCCCACTTCCCATTTGTTCACAATGTAAAATTGTAAAATTGTATTTTGCAGCTGTATTTTAAAGGCATATTTACTTTGTCATCTTTGAGAAGAGCTATACTGGATTTGTCTTATGGATGGCAATTTTAAATGTTTATGGAGTTGTACAATATATTGTTTACAGATACATGTATTGTCAAAATCTTCTGACCCAAAATAATTTAGGTCTCCCGTGCCGGGAATCGAACCCGGGCCGCGTGGGTGAAAACCACGAATCCTAACCACTAGACCACACGGGATTGTCATGTCGTGGATAGCTCAATATTCAACTTGTATAATCTCAGCCTAATAATAATGATAACAATCCACTGATGCCTGAAAATCCTACTTTCTTTGCACATAATTTTGTTTGTCCATGCTTGACATGTCTGTATTCTTTTTATCTACAACATTGTTCATTTATTCGTTTATTTTGTATACAAATGTATGTTTGTCTATTTTTAACCATACCTTGCAAACATCGCCAATTTCCATTGTTAGAAGCATGAAAAACATACATTGACCTTTAATATGAATCGTATGACCATAGTGTTGCCTACTGAAAGATGAAAGTATTCTGTCCCGATTTGAGGTTACAAGATTTAACCTTCAAGATGATTATCGTTGTTCTCTTGTAGTGTTACATATGTCATACTAATTACAGGAAACTAATAATCTGTTTGGTATTATACCTACTAGATGCCTAAAGAGAAACATTTTTACCAAATGTGTGGCATTCACCAACAATGAATAATATCTGTAACATACTACACCTTTTTTTTCATTGAACGTGCGCTGTAAACAGTAATTATTTTTTCTCAAGACTTGAATATTTTACAACATTTTCATGCCCGGCTAGCTCACTAAAGGTGGTGCCGGAGGCATTATTTAAATATATACTAATACAGTGAAATCCATTAATCAATCATACAACAAATCTTACAGAAATTATTGAAACTATTCATGATAACAAGATCAAGGCTTAAGTAAACATATTTTTTTCTTCACTTTGGCATCGATGTTCATTTTTGTAATTCTTTCATTCCCTTTTTAGGTTGGATATGGGTTTTTAGTAGTCTTACTCGTAGGACGTGGAATATATTTGTTACGGTAAGAGAGAGAAAGTAAAGAATAGTTAATGTCAACATCTTTTGTCACCTGTCATCTTACATCACATCTTAGCCTGGCTTCTATGCTATTAACCATTTTCATGACAGGGTTTTTTTAGAGCTAAATTGATCCCATATTGTTCTTCACATTGACAACATTAATATTTTTATTTTAATGCTAGACGATGTTCAAATAAAATGCAGTATCTCTGAAAACAACATACTTTGGTATAAGATTTTGTAGAAAAGTTTAAAAAATTGCCTTTTTTTTATAGAAAAGTTTAAGGACTTCAAGGGTTAATTTCCTTTTTAAAATTCCTGGCATCTATTGGTATATTGGTGTATGCATAAAAAATGCACACAATATCTGCAGAAGTCGTGCTCTTTCTTTTCGTATATCTGGTATATTTTATAGGGCTCTGAATCATAAGTTACTGGGCCAAACTACAAACAGTGGAATACTTGTCCTGAAAGGTTTGAATCCCTCAGTCAAAACCTAGTGTTCTTCTTAATGAAAGTTGGATATTAAAGTTGAATTAGGGCCTTTTAGATTTAAGTTTTTAGATGTAAGATTAATAAGTCACATTCTCAAGAAACATGAATATAACATCAATATTTCACGTACTTTAAAAATTGCAAATGTTGGTAAGGGTTTGAATAATAAATTTGTTAACCGTAAACATTAAGTTTAAAAATATATATATCAAAACGTATAGGTTTTCGTGATTAGGAATTTCTACGTGACATGTGCCACTGTAGTTCATTCACCAGCTTGATGGGGTCAAGTAGATGTCCTTATTACGAACCGGCATGGTTAATTGCGTTATTAACTTGGTCAACATTATGATAAATATATAATCAGATGTGTATGTATAAGGAGAGTAAAGTCCACTCCACACCTTAAAAATCATTGACTACCGATTTGTGGGTAGAAATAGCATCAGGAATAAACAGGAAATAGATAAGATCATTTATACAATTTTTTCATAAAACAAATAGTTTTGCTGATAAAGGTTGTAAATCAAAACGGATACTGGAAATGTCTGGTAGTACTAACCAGATCACTTTGCTTGTTGAATATTACGACAATTTGTAGCCAATTCAGTATTTTCATCAACTAGAAGCCTTGCTATACCCCCATCTATCATGCGTAGACACACGAGCTGCATACCAACTTGGCCACTATCATTCGTCTATCATTATGGAGTTTGCACCTGATCAGTGTTATTTGAGGCTCGTAACGATCACACTTGTAATCACTTTATCATTTTTTCAATTACTTCCGTAGATACAAGCTATCTAATCTACGTATAGGGTTGAAACTTTGACGTGACCCTTTCGTACTTAACCCTACATTTTACCACTTGAAAAAGAATGAACAGACATTATCATAGTTATATATAGCCTGATCATATCCATGCATATATGCTGTATGTATGGTAACAAAAGGTAAAAGTGAAACTGAAGGTGTATATATTGTTTGTCTAGTTTCGAGTATTTTGTCACTTAGACTTTCAGATAGATTCGACCTTTATGGATGATTCTTTTTTGTTAGTCTCTTCTCAGTGACCATCTATATTTATTTTATTAAAATCATGATCTGCATCAGGTACCATTACTGTTCATGTTTCTCAGAGCAAATTATTAAGAAATCATAATACTGGTATATTTGATGAGTGCAGAGTGTTTCAAATTTATGTATTTATCTATGGCTTTGCATTCTGTTGGTTTTCTTCTTTTTCTCCTTCTTCTTCTTCTTCTTCTTCTTCTTCTTCTTCTTCTTCTTCATCTTTTTCTTTTTTTTCTCATCTATTTCAGTGTTTGAGGCTAATGCTCCATGTATTTGTGTTTTTGAAAGCGGCTCGGATAGATGGATTTCTTTCTGATTCACGGAATAACTTGCCAGAATATTTTGAAAATAGAGAAACATATGAAAACTTCAGAAGTAACTTGAAAACATATCTATTTAGCACTTTGTAAGATTTCATCATTATGAACTGAGTCTACCAGTTCTACTCCTTCTGTATTCTGTTTTGTAAAGTGCATAGAGACATGCAATTTTGCCTATTTGTTATACGCTTTAAAAAAATATTTATCACTTCATTTCTCCCTCTTTCTCTCTCTCTCTCTTTCTCTCTCTCTCTCTTTATGTATATCTATCCATTGGTCCTCGCACAATATATATATATATATATAAAGCTGTCCTTGTTTTTTCTCTCTCACTTCTTTCCACATTCCATACAATCCATCTATTTCTCCTAATAGATGCTTTGAATTCACACCGGGCCAAACGTAGAGTTGCGTAATGTGCATACCGACGCTACCCTACGCTGGCCTACGTACGTAACTATACGCTGTGGGACGCAAATGGGTAAGCGAGATGGACGCAAAATATTAAACATGTTAAATTTTTTCGCGTACTTTCGGCGTAGACACTAAACACAGAAAGTACGCATTTGGTAATGCAAGTCTACGCAACAATACGCAATACTACGTTACTGTACGCTATGTCTACGCAATAGTACGCTGCCCTACGCCAGTCCGACGAAGCAGTAAAAGCGTATGAAGGCGTCCTATATCCTACCTGCGCACCTACGTACCCTTTCCGCCAGGCCTACGTAAACGTACGCAACCCTAGGCCTGATATACACAATCGTACGCGTAGGTACGCCAAGTGCATACGCCGTATAGGTACACATTGCCTTCGCACAGGGTACGTAGCCATACACCAGACTATGCATAACCTACGCAGGAACTACGCCGAAGAAGAAAAAGAATTATCATACGCAACGTAATTTCAGCGTACAGTTGGTACGCCACACTACGCAACTCTACGCAGATCCGGGGTGAAAGGGGCTTAATAGCCTATCATATGATACTTTCGGTTCACATTTCACATTTTAAGTCCCTGCCTCTCTCATTTGTGTTCAATCTACATATCATCTGTACAGACATAATGTGCTAATCCATCTCCATGGTGTTATACAAAAGCTAGAGCTTCATTATCATGTTCATGATTTGTAGATCGGCAAGAATTATATAGATACCAGGGCAGCGTCTCACAAAACCGTACAAGTTTGCCGACAACCCATTAAAACGTGTATATTAATTTGTACACCCCTAGTATTACAAAGAGTTGACATCAATCGCAACTTACTTGCGATTGATATCAATCGCAACTATGTACATAAGAGATAGGAGATTGCAAACTTGCGACTGATTAGAGGACTTGCGATTGATTTGGACCAATCGCAACTCCTTGTAAGACGGGGCTGGTCAATGGGTTGCCGAAAACCGTATAATTAGACGGTTTCATGAAACAATGCCATGCAATTAATAAGGGAAATTCTCATTCACATTCTACTTAATTAAGCTATTTAACAGAAACAAGATTTTATATAAAGTGAGATAGAATCCACTCTATCCCTCATTTTCTCTCGAAGCGAGTTATCGCCAATATTATATGTTTTCTGATATTTTAAAAAAGGGCATACGTTGTTGAAAAGGGCCCACTCATGTTCCACTCGAGGCCAACTAATCCTATCGAAAGAATATGTGATGTCACGGCAAACCTCGCTCAGATCTATCCTCACTAAAAAAAAGCCTTTAAAGATTACATTATATCTTTATGTTTTTTGAGTTGATCATCTTTCATATTTCATATTTTGTTTTTACTTTTCAGATACCATGGAAGGCATAAGAATAAGTTCCTCTATGCTTACTGCTTAGGATTGTATGTATTTGCTTTCATTCTCTGGAACATCGACAACAACGTATGCCCAAGCATCAGGTAACTTTATAGCTTTCTCTTTAGTAACTGGCTTAAAGGGTAATCCAACCTTTTATTATAAGCTCATTTGTATGAAAGATAAGAGAAACAGAATGGCGAAAGTTAGAAATAAATCGAACCAATAATAAGAGAGTCATGAGTGTTTGAAATATAAAATTACGAAATTTAAGCGAATATCAAATTGGTAGTTTGGTCAAGGGATCGTGACTTAGACACGGATAATTGTCCTGTTCATCATGTACAAAAATGTCATTAATTTCTATTTTTCACTTGCATTTTAATAACTCAAATTCAGTTCGGATTGTTACTACTGGTATGTTAAGCCGGGTATTATAAATTCTTTTTATCGTGATTTAATTCTTATTAAATCGTTGTTTTCATAATTCGTCATAAGATTCAGTTCCTTGCCCTGAATGCTTTCATACTTCTGCGTTTATTTTCACTTTGTCCTTTACCAAATAAATCTGTTCCCAAGTCCCTGCCATTCCCTCTAAAAGTGATTAATAAAAATTATCATTAGTTTCACGTTCGTTACCTCGAAAGCTTCAACAATGCTACTTTTATTTTCGCTTTGTTTAATAGATCCGTTCGCAAGTCCATGCCTTTCCCTCTAAGTGCAGCAACACAGCTACATGGATGGTGGCATATTATGGCGGGAACAAGTACTCACTGTTTTGTAATTTTAATGTAAGTTTCTTCTATTCATTGTATGAATTGTAAGGCATAAATATTGAATCGTTTAAATTACTGCGTTTTGTCAACATGGTCAAGCAATAAGTGTATATTTAAAGGAAAACGGTCATCGCTAAATAAGTTATTTTATTTAAAAGAATGCAGAAAGATCAGAGAAACTGTTGATTCTTTTACTACATTCTTCAAAGGAGGAAGTATGCACAGTCGACCAAAGAGTAGTGCATTTTGCAACTTTTCACTTTTGACCTTGCACCTTATTTTGATGTAATGCACATTCCATGACTGAAAAATCATGACAGTTGGGGTATTATTCTAAGAAGAATAAACACACTTTCTAATGACGCTAAACATAGCAATGATTATGCCATAACAAGCAAGATATAATTAATCAAACTTGAGCTTCTTAACTGTTCATGAGGGGTTTAGATTATGTTAAGATTAAGTTATAATATACAAAAGATTGATTTCTGATTCAGCAACTCTATGAAACGATATCTGTAATATATATACTTGCTAAATTCATTTCAATATTTACCTTGTAGGTGCCACTTCAGATCAAGCTACCTGCGTCGAGAAGCCAAACTGGAGGTATGTTTTTTTCTCGCAAGATTAATAGCCATTAAATGCTACTTCCTTTGGAAATAAAATTACACAATGAAAAGGAAACAGAGTTATTCGAGACCAAGTAAACACTCATACTTCCTATAGTTTATGTCTGTTTTTCTTCTTTGTCTGCATATTTTTTTCTGGGGGGGGGGGGGTATTTAATCGTATTGTTGTATGTCAAATGCAGAAGAATCTGAGGAAATCTAGACAAGGAGTTACATGTCCATGAAACTGATATTATAAATATAGTACAATCCTATTAATGCTTTTGGTGTTGTTTTTCAGTATACTGCAGGTCTAATCCCATTCATCCGCCATCCCAGGAAAGGTTACGAGATGAATCACAACATGTAAAGGTCAAAGGTCATCAGGTTTCTTCACTCTTAAGATATTGGTGCTTATTGTTTTACTTGTGCTATATTTACCAAACCAGGGGGTGTTTCACAAAGACTATGGTCGACATTAAGTTGGACTTAACTATGGCAGGCCATTCATGCCACTGACTGCTATCACCATTGGTCTCTCAATAATATGATCTTTAGATAATATTTCTTCATTCAATAAGGTCCAGGAACTATAAAAAAAAATATAAATCCTGTAGATTTGTGACCACAATTTGTACGTCTCCTGAGAGACCAATGCCAGTTAATGGTGAGAGCAAACAGTGGCGTGAATAGCCTGCCATAATTAAGTCCAACTTAAAGTCGATCTTGGTCTTTGTGAAACAGCCCCAGGCGATGAGTGTATTATAAGAGAAAGAGGATTTGTTAAACCATGCTGTTATGTTACCAGGGCTCCAAACTAACAAATTTGTTGAAGGGTTCCAGATGAGATTCTTAAAGTCTGCATGTATGCATGAGCCCTATATGAATCGTGACATTTGGATGTCTGGACTTAGATATTTGGAGCCCTTTTGTCCCGGGCACCAGTTAGTGTTGGGCCCTGTGTTTATCCTGGGCCCCGGGAGCGTCTTTTTTAAACCAAACCTAGCCATCCTAGCGCTGCATATTAATATTTGAATTGCGCTGGTACGGTGTGGTGGAGATCACAAAATAAATCGTCCAGATTCTGGACTAACCAGTATGTCGAAATGATTATGGACAAGTTACGACCCGGTAGTCATTGGTTTACGGTAAGTTTCCCGATTTTATCGCAATGTCATTTATTTTAAGTAAACATAGCTTTGCACTTTTAATTTTTGTGTGAAGTCTCATTATTTCATAAATAATCGCATCAGATTCTTTGTGCGTGCGTATCATGAATATTTATGACTAGCGCATGACGTATACGTTCTTATTGAGCCAATCAAATGCAGCGGTAGGATGGCTAGGTTAGGAGAAGAAAAAAAGACGCTCCCGGGCACCTGTTAGTGTTGGGCCCTGTGTTTATCCTGGGCCCGGGGAAGGCTCTTTGATAGCAATCACAATGAAACAATTGTGTGAAAGCTTGAGAGTCGTATCATGAAGTTTGGCTAAATCCGAGGTATAAGAATAGATTTTGTTTTTAAAGATTTTTTAAAAAGGGGAGTGTTTAATTTAATGATATTGATATGTGAGATATTATTTGATAAGTTATTTGAAATGGACCACAGTTATTTCTAAATCCACTTAAAAATAACTTTTGGCATAGTCACTTTTTTGTTAAGAACAACTAATGGGATTGCAAGTATGATTTTTAAAGATCAGCATTCTTTAAAATGACTATGCAATTCTTAACCTAATATATGCAGAAAATATGGCGATACTATGTATTAATTCCAAGCAGGGTTATGTGGATATTGCTGCTATTTTGTATCTTGTTTTTACATAACAATATTTTTGATACAGAAACTGTTTCAGGGATAACTATAATGAACATATTCGAAGACCATTCCTGTTGACTAAGCATTGCATTTTTCTCACTTTTTGCCTCATGAAATGTATATATATTATATGCAATATATTGCCAAATAGTAGTGATAGTTTGTATCGAGTATTCAAGGTTCACATTTTTGGTATATGTATAATGCATCGATAGTCTCATCAGCTTCTGAAGATACCTTCATATTCTATGAGTTTCTTTACTGTATATCATTATCCACATTGTCTGTTGATAGCATGAAGTATGATTATTCTTTGTAAGAGTATATTGGTTAATAATACGCTTACGGGTCTCGGTAAACAGCGTGGCTTTTTGTACATCACTGGCATTCAGCATTATTTTGTTTACATTTGCACAATGATATGAAAAAGCATGACAGAAATCAATATGTAGTTAATTATATATGAATATGTGTATTGTTTATTTATACCAATGTGCTTTATTATTTTAATCATAAAATGAAACTTGCAAAATGTATGATTGACAAGTCATGTAAAAAAAAGTATGAAAAAATGTACGTTCACTGTCACAGACGCCTTCAAAAATTTACTCAGGATGAAATCATTCCCAAATATGATATTGTATTACATGATTAAACTTATTATAGTTATAAGTATGTGTGGATTATTTAAATTGAATGGATTATGTATGTAAGAATGAAAAGAAGTAAAGAAAGTAAAGCATGACTTTAAACAAACAGAACTTTGTTATTCCTGGCTCATTTTTCCTGTTTGAGGTGTCATACGAAAGGGCAGAAAATGAACTTTCTAGAAATGTGATTTTCTCTCTGAAATTCAGATACCGCCCGCCAAATGACTTTTTGGTACCCTCTCTTCAAATTGTCTTAATCACTCATGCATGAAATATGCATCATACGAGTTGCATCAAATGGAAGAGGAGGATCTAAGCTCTACAAACATGTGTCATTTATTAATTATAATTGTCATTAAGTTATGATAAAACATAGATATTCTCAGTTTCATTTTTTCTGGGACGCACTGTATAATGACTGCTGGTGTGATCAGCTGTCCCCAAATACTCCCTCACTCGCTCCTCGCTCTCCCTTTCCCCCTCTCAAAATAATAATGCACAACATTTATTAGGCGCTTAATGTTACCTGCTTATGTAGTACATACTTCTGGTGAAAATTGAGAGAGGAGTCGCCCAGCCTGCTCATACCTTTGATCAGAAGATTCTCTTATTTCGCGCCATAAAAGGACAGAATAAAAGATCAGGACAGAAAAATCACGTTTACATAACTCTAATAATGTATCGGTATGATAGAAGCCGGTTCATAATTATAAAACCGATCAACTAAAGAAATATGCTAGGTAATTTTGTATGGAACTGACGTTTAATTATATTCGGTAAAATTGTTTAATGCCCTTTAACTATTTCATCGCTTACCGGGAGATTGATTGATTATTTGAAAGTAGTTTAAAGATAAACTGCTAAATGCCGTTTTGAAAGGCAATATAGTTTTGGTGAGCACTCAAAAACTTTCCTCCGACTTTTTAGACGATAAATAGTAAGATACTGATTTACAAATGTACACTGCTTAGCTGATTTAATTTTTGTCCCTCCTCGAGTAAAAAGCGAAACTATTGAATAGTAAACAAAATAATGCCTAGTCGGGCACGTAACTTTCTTTTCTTTTTCAATTAATTATTTACCTTTATACTAAACAGCAATAGTAGGTCTACAACTAGAAGAAGAATACACAAAAATATATATTAATTTTTTAGCACTTCGTCCAAAATGTGTGGTAGTGAGGTCGATATAAAACCTGTACATTCTTTTTCTGTACATTTTTTTTTGGGGGGGGAGGGGGTCTTTTTTCTTTTTTCATTTGTCTATTTGGATAGATCTAGATCTACATGTCATTTTGTCGACGTGTAGAATTGAATGGAAGTTGGCCGGATTCCAGCCGGACAACCAATTTGAAGAATGTGAAAAGTATAAGGATCTAAGATTAAAATTGGATTAATGCAACTAAATAAATTATTTATTCACCTGAATTTTAACGAAAAAGAACAAAAAATAATGAATTATACTATTATCTATATTAAACTAGAAAAACTAAGGTTAAAAAAGACAGTCATTTTCCTATTATCGAAGGCGGGGGGGGGGGGGGTAACTTTGGATCGGTCCGCTAGTGCTCAGAGAAAATACCTCTTTAAGAGATTAATGGTAGTTTAAGAACAAGGTCTCTTTTTTCGAAAAAATGACATTTTATCAAAAGTTAGATGGTTCTTCGATAGCGGACTAGTCTTCCTGCAGACGATCATTTTCCTAACTCTACGTGTACAACATATAGAAAATTGGAGGGGGGGGGGGGGGTAACTTTGGATCGGTCCGCTAGCGCTCAGAGAAAATACCTCTTTAAGAGATTAATGGTAGTTCAAGAACAAGGTCTGATCTTTCGAAAAAATGCTATTTTATCAAAAGTTAGATGGTTCTTCGATGGCGGACTAGTCTTCCTGCAGACGGTCATTTTCCTAACTCTACGTGTACAACCTATGTGACAATTTGGAGGGGGGGTAACTTTGGATCGGTCCGCTAGTGCTCAGAGAAAATACCTCTTTAAGAGATTAATGGAAATTCAAGAATAAGGTCTCATCTTTCGAAAAAATACTATTTTATCAAAAGTTAGATGGTTCTTCGATAGCGGACTAGTCTTCCTTCAGACAGTCATTTTCCTAACTCTACGTGTACAACCTATTTGACAATTTGAGGGAGGGGGGGGGGGGGTAACTTTGGATCGGTCCGCTAGCGCTCAGAGAAAATACGTATTAAAGATATTAATGACAGTTCAAGAACAAGGTCTGATATTTCGAAAAAATACTATTTTATCAAAAGTTAGATGGTTCTTGGATAGCGGACTAGTCTTCCTGCAGACGGTCATTTTCCTTTAACTCTACGTGTACAACCTATGGGACAATTTGGAGGGGGGGGGGGGGGTAACTTTGGATCGGTCCGCTAGTGCTCAGAGAAAATACCTCTTTAAGATATTAATGGAAATTCAAGAACAAGGTCAGTGATCTTTCGAAAAAATACTATTTTATCAAAAGTAAGATGGTTCTTCGATGGCGGACTAGTCTTCCTGCAGACAGTCATTTTCCTAACTCTACGTGTACAACCTATGGGACAATTTGGAGTGGGGGGGTAACTTTGGATCGGTCCGCTAGCGCTCAGAGAAAATACGTATTAAAGAGATTAATGGAAGTTCAAGAACAAGGTCTGATCTTTCGAAAAAATGCTATTTTATCAAAAGTTAGATGGTTCTTCGATAGCGGACTAGTCTTCCTGCAGACGGTCATTTTCCTAACTCTACGTGTACAACCTATGGGACAATTTGGAGGGGGGGGGTAACTTTGGATCGGTCCGCTAGTGCTCAGAGAAAATACCTCTTTAAGAGATTAATGGAAATTCAAGAATAAGGTCTCATCTTTCGAAAAAATACTATTTTATCAAAAGTTAGATGGTTCTTCGATAGCGGACTAGTCTTCCTTCAGACAGTCATTTTCCTAACTCTACGTGTACAACCTATTTGACAATTTGAGGGAGGGGGGGGGGGGTAACTTTGGATCGGTCCGCTAGCGCTCAGAGAAAATACGTATTAAAGATATTAATGACAGTTCAAGAACAAGGTCTGATCTTTCGAAAAAATACTATTTTATCAAAAGTTAGATGGTTCTTGGATAGCGGACTAGTCTTCCTGCAGACGGTCATTTTCCTATAACTCTACGTGTACAACCTATGGGACAATTTGGAGGGGGGGGGGGGGTAACTTTGGATCGGTCCGCTAGTGCTCAGAGAAAATACCTCTTTAAGATATTAATGGAAATTCAAGAACAAGGTCTGATCTTTCGAAAAAATACTATTTTATCAAAAGTTAGATGGTTCTTCGATGGCGGACTAGTCTTCCTGCAGACGGTCATTTTCCTAACTCTACGTGTACAACATATGGAAAATTGGAAGGGGGAGGGGGGAGGGGGGTAACTTTGGATCGGTCCGCTAGCGCTCAGAGAAAATACCTCTTTAAGAGATTAATGGTAGTTCAAGAACAAGGTCTGATCTTTCGAAAAAATGCTATTTTATCAAAAGTTAGATGGTTCTTCGATGGCGGACTAGTCTTCCTGCAGACGGTCATTTTCCTAACTCTACGTGTACAACCTATGTGACAATTTGGAGGGGGGGTAACTTTGGATCGGTCCGCTAGTGCTCAGAGAAAATACCTCTTTAAGAGATTAATGGAAATTCAAGAATAAGGTCTCATCTTTCGAAAAAATACTATTTTATCAAAAGTTAGATGGTTCTTCGATAGCGGACTAGTCTTCCTTCAGACAGTCATTTTCCTAACTCTACGTGTACAACCTATTTGACAATTTGAGGGAGGGGGGGGGGGGGGTAACTTTGGATCGGTCCGCTAGCGCTCAGAGAAAATACGTATTAAAGATATTAATGACAGTTCAAGAACAAGGTCTGATATTTCGAAAAAATACTATTTTATCAAAAGTTAGATGGTTCTTGGATAGCGGACTAGTCTTCCTGCAGACGGTCATTTTCCTTTAACTCTACGTGTACAACCTATGGGACAATTTGGAGGGGGGGTAACTTTGGATCGGTCCGCTAGTGCTCAGAGAAAATACCTCTTTAAGATATTAATGGAAATTCAAGAACAAGGTCAGTGATCTTTCGAAAAAATACTATTTTATCAAAAGTAAGATGGTTCTTCGATGGCGGACTAGTCTTCCTGCAGACAGTCATTTTCCTAACTCTACGTGTACAACCTATGGGACAATTTGGAGTGGGGGGGGGGGGGGTAACTTTGGATCGGTCCGCTAGCGCTCAGAGAAAATACGTATTAAAGAGATTAATGGAAGTTCAAGAACAAGGTCTGATCTTTCGAAAAAATGCTATTTTATCAAAAGTTAGATGGTTCTTCGATAGCGGACTAGTCTTCCTGCAGACGGTCATTTTCCTAACTCTACGTGTACAACCTATGGGACAATTTGGAGGGGGGGGGGGGGGTAACTTTGGATCGGTCCGCTAGTGCTCAGAGAAAATACCTCTTCAAGAGATTAATGGAAGTTCAAGAACAAGGTCTCATCTTTCGAAAAAATGACATTTTATCAAAAGTTAGATGGTTCTTCGATAGCGGACTAGTCTTCCTGCAGACGATCATTTTCCTAACTCTACGTGTACAACATATAGAAAATTGGAGGGGGGGGGTAACTTTGGATCGGTCCGCTAGCGCTCAGAGAAAATACCTCTTTAAGAGATTAATGGTAGTTCAAGAACAAGGTCTGATCTTTCGAAAAAATGCTATTTTATCAAAAGTTAGATGGTTCTTCGATGGCGGACTAGTCTTCCTGCAGACGGTCATTTTCCTAACTCTACGTGTACAACCTATGTGACAATTTGGAGGGGGGGGGGGTAACTTTGGATCGGTCCGCTAGTGCTCAGAGAAAATACCTCTTTAAGAGATTAATGGAAATTCAAGAATAAGGTCTCATCTTTCGAAAAAATACTATTTTATCAAAAGTTAGATGGTTCTTCGATAGCGGACTAGTCTTCCTTCAGACAGTCATTTTCCTAACTCTACGTGTACAACCTATTTGACAATTTGAGGGAGGGGGGGGGGGGGTAACTTTGGATCGGTCCGCTAGCGCTCAGAGAAAATACGTATTAAAGATATTAATGACAGTTCAAGAACAAGGTCTGATCTTTCGAAAAAATACTATTTTATCAAAAGTTAGATGGTTCTTGGATAGCGGACTAGTCTTCCTGCAGACGGTCATTTTCCTATAACTCTACGTGTACAACCTATGGGACAATTTGGAGGGGGGGGGGGTAACTTTGGATCGGTCCGCTAGTGCTCAGAGAAAATACCTCTTTAAGATATTAATGGAAATTCAAGAACAAGGTCTGATCTTTCGAAAAAATACTATTTTATCAAAAGTTAGATTGTTCTTCGATGGCGGACTAGTCTTCCTGCAGACAGTCATTTTCCTAACTCTACGTGATCAACCTATGGGACAATTTGGAGGGGGGGGGGGGGGTAACTTTGGATCGGTCCGCTAGCGCTCAGAGATAATACCCCTTTAAGAGATTAATGGAAGTTCAAGAACAAGGTCTCATCTTTCGAAAAAATGACATTTTATCAAAAGTTAGATGGTTCTTCGATAGCGGACTAGTCTTCCTGCAGACGATCATTTTCCTAACTCTACGTGTACAACATATAGAAAATTGGAGGGGGGGGGGGTAACTTTGGATCGGTCCGCTAGCGCTCAGAGAAAATACCTCTTTAAGAGATTAATGACAGTTCAAGAACAAGGTCTGATCTTTCGAAAAAATACTATTTTATCAAAAGTTAGATGGTTCTTGGATAGCGGACTAGTCTTCCTGCAGACGGTCATTTTCCTATAACTCTACGTGTACAACCTATGGGACAATTTGGAGGGGGGGGGGGTAACTTTGGATCGGTCCGCTAGTGCTCAGAGAAAATACCTCTTTAAGATATTAATGGAAATTCAAGAACAAGGTCTGATCTTTCGAAAAAATACTATTTTATCAAAAGTTAGATGGTTCTTCGATGGCGGACTAGTCTTCCTGCAGACAGTCATTTTCCTAGTAACTCTACGTGTACAACCTATGGGACAATTTGGAGGGGGGGGGGGGGGGTAACTTTGGATCGGTCCGCTAGTGCTCAGAGAAAATACCTCTTTAAGAGATTAATGGAAATTCAAGAATAAGGTCTCATCTTTCGAAAAAATACTATTTTATCAAAAGTTAGATGGTTCTTCGATAGCGGACTAGTCTTCCTTCAGACAGTCATTTTCCTAACTCTACGTGTACAACCTATTTGACAATTTGAGGGAGGGGGGGGGGGTAACTTTGGATCGGTCCGCTAGCGCTCAGAGAAAATACGTATTAAAGATATTAATGACAGTTCAAGAACAAGGTCTGATCTTTCGAAAAAATACTATTTTATCAAAAGTTAGATGGTTCTTGGATAGCGGACTAGTCTTCCTGCAGACGGTCATTTTCCTATAACTCTACGTGTACAACCTATGGGACAATTTGGAGGGGGGGGGGGTAACTTTGGATCGGTCCGCTAGTGCTCAGAGAAAATACCTCTTTAAGATATTAATGGAAATTCAAGAACAAGGTCTGATCTTTCGAAAAAATACTATTTTATCAAAAGTTAGATGGTTCTTCGATGGCGGACTAGTCTTCCTGCAGACAGTCATTTTCCTAACTCTACGTGTACAACCTATGGGACAATTTGGAGGGGGGGGGGGGGTAACTTTGGATCGGTCCGCTAGCGCTCAGAGAAAATACGTATTAAAGAGATTAATGGAAGTTCAAGAACAAGGTCTGATCTTTCGAAAAAATGCTATTTTATCAAAAGTTAGATGGTTCTTCGATAGCGGACTAGTCTTCCTGCAGACGGTCATTTTCCTAACTCTACGTGTACAACCTATGGGACAATTTGGAGGGGGGGGTAACTTTGGATCGGTCCGCTAGTGCTCAGAGAAAATACCTCTTTAAGAGATTAATGGAAATTCAAGAATAAGGTCTCATCTTTCGAAAAAATGACATTTTATCAAAAGTTAGATGGTTCTTCGATAGCGGACTAGTCTTCCTTCAGACAGTCATTTTCCTAACTCTACGTGTACAACCTATTTGACAATTTGGAGGGGGGGGGGGTAACTTTGGATCGGTCCGCTAGCGCTCAGAGAAAATACGTATTAAAGAGATTAATGGAAATCCAAGAATAAGGTCTCATCTTTCGAAAAAATGACATTTTATAAATAGTTAGATGGTTCTTCGATAGCGGACTAGTCTTCCTGCAGACGGTCATTTTCCTAACTCTACGTGTACAACATAAAGAAAATTGGAGGTGGGGGGGGGGGGGGGGGGTAACTTTGGATCGGTCCGCTACTGCTCAGAGAAAATACCTCTTTAAGAGATTAATGGTAGTTCAAGAACAAGGTCTGATCTTTCGAAAAAATGCTATTTTATTAAAAGTTAAATGGTTCTTCGATAGCGGACAAGTCTTCCTGCAGGCGGTCATTTTCCTAACTCTACGTGTACAACCTATGTGACAATTTGGAGGGGGGGGGGGTAACTTTGGATCGGTCCGCTAGTGCTCAGAGAAAATACCTCTTTAAGAGATTAATGGAAATTCAAGAATAAGGTCTCATCTTTCGAAAAAATACTATTTTATCAAAAGTTAGATGGTTCTTCGATAGCGGACTAGTCTTCCTTCAGACAGTCATTTTCCTAACTCTACGTGTACAACCTATTTGACAATTTGAGGGAGGGGGGGGGGGGGTAACTTTGGATCGGTCCGCTAGCGCTCAGAGAAAATACGTATTAAAGATATTAATGGAAGTTCAAGAACAAGGTCTGATCTTTCGAAAAAATACTATTTTATCAAAAGTTAGATGGTTCTTGGATAGCGGACTAGTCTTCCTGCAGACGGTCATTTTCCTATAACTCTACGTGTACAACATATGGAAAAGTGGAGGGGGGGGGGGGGGGGTAACTTTGGATCGGTCCGCTAGTGCTCAGAGAAAATACCTCTTTAAGATATTAATGGAAATTCAAGAACAAGGTCTGATCTTTCGAAAAAATACTATTTTATCAAAAGTTAGATTGTTCTTCGATGGCGGACTAGTCTTCCTGCAGACAGTCATTTTCCTAACTCTACGTGATCAACCTATGGGACAATTTGGAGGGGGGGGGGGTAACTTTGGATCGGTCCGCTAGCGCTCAGAGAAAATACGTATTAAAGAGATTAATGGAAGTTCAAGAACAAGGTCTGATCTTTCGAAAAAATGCTATTTTATCAAAAGTTAGATGGTTCTTCGATAGCGGACTAGTCTTCCTGCAGACGGTCATTTTCCTAACTCTACGTGTACAACCTATGGGACAATTTGGAGGGGGGGGGGGGTAACTTTGGATCGGTCCGCTAGTGCTCAGAGAAAATACCTCTTTAAGAGATTAATGGAAATTCAAGAATAAGGTCTCATCTTTAGAAAAAATGACATTTTATCAAAAGTTAGATGGTTCTTCGATAGCGGACTAGTCTTCCTTCAGACAGTCATTTTCCTAACTCTACGTGTACAACCTATTTGACAATTTGGAGGGGGGGGGGGGGTAACTTTGGATCGGTCCGCTAGCGCTCAGAGAAAATACGTATTAAAGAGATTAATGGAAATCCAAGAATAAGGTCTCATCTTTCGAAAAAATGACATTTTATAAATAGTTAGATGGTTCTTCGATAGCGGACTAGTCTTCCTGCAGACGGTCATTTTCCTAACTCTACGTGTACAACCTATGGGACAATTTGGAGGGGGGGGGTAACTTTGGATCGGTCCGCTAGTGCTCAGAGAAAATACCTCTTTAAGAGATTAATGGAAATTCAAGAATAAGGTCTCATCTTTAGAAAAAATGACATTTTATCAAAAGTTAGATGGTTCTTCGATAGCGGACTAGTCTTCCTTCAGACAGTCATTTTCCTAACTCTACGTGTACAACCTATTTGACAATTTGGAGGGGGGGGGGGTAACTTTGGATCGGTCCGCTAGCGCTCAGAGATAATACCCCTTTAAGAGATTAATGGAAGTTCAAGAACAAGGTCTCATCTTTCGAAAAAATGACATTTTATCAAAAGTTAGATGGTTCTTCGATAGCGGACTAGTCTTCCTGCAGACGATCATTTTCCTAACTCTACGTGTACAACATATAGAAAATTGGAGGGGGGGGGGGTAACTTTGGATCGGTCCGCTAGCGCTCAGAGAAAATACCTCTTTAAGAGATTAATGGTAGTTCAAGAACAAGGTCTGATCTTTCGAAAAAATGCTATTTTATCAAAAGTTAGATGGTTCTTCGATGGCGGACTAGTCTTCCTGCAGACGGTCATTTTCCTAACTCTACGTGTACAACCTATGTGACAATTTGGAGGGGGGGGGGGGTAACTTTGGATCGGTCCGCTAGTGCTCAGAGAAAATACCTCTTTAAGAGATTAATGGAAATTCAAGAATAAGGTCTCATCTTTCGAAAAAATACTATTTTATCAAAAGTTAGATGGTTCTTCGATGGCGGACTAGTCTTCCTTCAGACAGTCATTTTCCTAACTCTACGTGTACAACCTATTTGACAATTTGAGGGAGGGGGGGGGTAACTTTGGATCGGTCCGCTAGCGCTCAGAGAAAATACGTATTAAAGATATTAATGACAGTTCAAGAACAAGGTCTGATCTTTCGAAAAAATGACATTTTATCAAAAGTTAGATGGTTCTTCGATAGCGGACTAGTCTTCCTGCAGACGGTCATTTTCCTAACTCTACGTGTACAACCTATGTGACAATTTGGAGGGGGGGTAACTTTGGATCGGTCCGCTAGTGCTCAGAGAAAATACCTCTTTAAGAGATTAATGGAAATTCAAGAATAAGGTCTCATCTTTAGAAAAAATGACATTTTATCAAAAGTTAGATGGTTCTTCGATAGCGGACTAGTCTTCCTTCAGACAGTCATTTTCCTAACTCTACGTGTACAACCTATTTGACAATTTGGAGGGGGGGGGGGGGTAACTTTGGATCGGTCCGCTAGCGCTCAGAGAAAATACGTATTAAAGAGATTAATGGAAATCCAAGAATAAGGTCTCATCTTTCGAAAAAATGACATTTTATAAATAGTTAGATGGTTCTTCGATAGCGGACTAGTCTTCCTGCAGACGGTCATTTTCCTAACTCTACGTGTACAACATAAAGAAAATTGGAGGTGGAGGGGGGGGGGGGTAACTTTGGATCGGTCCGCTACTGCTCAGAGAAAATACCTCTTTAAGAGATTAATGGTAGTTCAAGAACAAGGTCTGATCTTTCGAAAAAATGCTATTTTATCAAAAGTTAAATGGTTCTTCGATAGCGGACAAGTCTTCCTGCAGGCGGTCATTTTCCTAACTCTACGTGTACAACCTATGTGACAATTTGGAGGGGGGGGGGGGTAACTTTGGATCGGTCCGCTAGTGCTCAGAGAAAATACCTCTTTAAGAGATTAATGGAAATTCAAGAATAAGGTCTCATCTTTCGAAAAAATGACATTTTATCAAAAGTTAGATGGTTCTTCGATAGCGGACTAGTCTTCCTGCAGACGGTCATTTTCCTAACTCTACGTGTACAACCTATGTGACAATTTGGAGGGGGGGTAACTTTGGATCGGTCCGCTAGTGCTCAGAGAAAATACCTCTTTAAGAGATTAATGGAAATTCAAGAATAAGGTCTCATCTTTAGAAAAAATGACATTTTATCAAAAGTTAGATGGTTCTTCGATAGCGGACTAGTCTTCCTTCAGACAGTCATTTTCCTAACTCTACGTGTACAACCTATTTGACAATTTGGAGGGGGGGGGGGTAACTTTGGATCGGTCCGCTAGCGCTCAGAGAAAATACGTATTAAAGAGATTAATGGAAATCCAAGAATAAGGTCTCATCTTTCGAAAAAATGACATTTTATAAATAGTTAGATGGTTCTTCGATAGCGGACTAGTCTTCCTGCAGACGGTCATTTTCCTAACTCTACGTGTACAACATAAAGAAAATTGGAGGTGGGGGGGGGGGGGGTAACTTTGGATCGGTCCGCTACTGCTCAGAGAAAATACCTCATTAAGAGATTAATGGTAGTTCAAGAACAAGGTCTGATCTTTCGAAAAAATGCTATTTTATCAAAAGTTAAATGGTTCTTCGATAGCGGACAAGTCTTCCTGCAGGCGGTCATTTTCCTAACTCTACGTGTACAACCTATGTGACAATTTGGAGGGGGGGGGGGGGTAACTTTGGATCGGTCCGCTAGTGCTCAGAGAAAATACCTCTTTAAGAGATTAATGGAAATTCAAGAATAAGGTCTCATCTTTCGAAAAAATACTATTTTATCAAAAGTTAGATGGTTCTTCGATAGCGGACTAGTCTTCCTTCAGACAGTCATTTTCCTAACTCTACGTGTACAACCTATTTGACAATTTGAGGGAGGGGGGGGGGGGGGGTAACTTTGGATCGGTCCGCTAGCGCTCAGAGAAAATACGTATTAAAGATATTAATGGAAGTTCAAGAACAAGGTCTGATCTTTCGAAAAAATACTATTTTATCAAAAGTTAGATGGTTCTTGGATAGCGGACTAGTCTTCCTGCAGACGGTCATTTTCCTATAACTCTACGTGTACAACATATGGAAAAGTGGAGGGGGGGGTAACTTTGGATCGGTCCGCTAGTGCTCAGAGAAAATACCTCTTTAAGATATTAATGGAAATTCAAGAACAAGGTCTGATCTTTCGAAAAAATACTATTTTATCAAAAGTTAGATTGTTCTTCGATGGCGGACTAGTCTTCCTGCAGACAGTCATTTTCCTAACTCTACGTGTACAACCTATGGGACAATTTGGAGGGGGGGGGGGTAACTTTGGATCGGTCCGCTAGCGCTCAGAGAAAATACGTATTAAAGAGATTAATGGAAGTTCAAGAACAAGGTCTGATCTTTCGAAAAAATGCTATTTTATCAAAAGTTAGATGGTTCTTCGATAGCGGACTAGTCTTCCTGCAGACGGTCATTTTCCTAACTCTACGTGTACAACCTATGGGACAATTTGGAGGGGGGGGGGGGGGTAACTTTGGATCGGTCCGCTAGTGCTCAGAGAAAATACCTCTTTAAGAGATTAATGGAAATTCAAGAATAAGGTCTCATCTTTAGAAAAAATGACATTTTATCAAAAGTTAGATGGTTCTTCGATAGCGGACTAGTCTTCCTTCAGACAGTCATTTTCCTAACTCTACGTGTACAACCTATTTGACAATTTGGAGGGGGGGGGGGGGGGGTAACTTTGGATCGGTCCGCTAGCGCTCAGAGAAAATACGTATTAAAGAGATTAATGGAAATCCAAGAATAAGGTCTCATCTTTCGAAAAAATGACATTTTATAAATAGTTAGATGGTTCTTCGATAGCGGACTAGTCTTCCTGCAGACGGTCATTTTCCTAACTCTACGTGTACAACCTAAGGGACAATTTGGAGGGGGGGGGGGGTAACTTTGGATCGGTCCGCTAGTGCTCAGAGAAAATACCTCTTTAAGAGATTAATGGAAATTCAAGAATAAGGTCTCATCTTTAGAAAAAATGACATTTTATCAAAAGTTAGATGGTTCTTCGATAGCGGACTAGTCTTCCTTCAGACAGTCATTTTCCTAACTCTACGTGTACAACCTATTTGACAATTTGGAGGGGGGGGGGTAACTTTGGATCGGTCCGCTAGCGCTCAGAGATAATACCCCTTTAAGAGATTAATGGAAGTTCAAGAACAAGGTCTCATCTTTCGAAAAAATGACATTTTATCAAAAGTTAGATGGTTCTTCGATAGCGGACTAGTCTTCCTGCAGATGATCATTTTCCTAACTCTACGTGTACAACATATAGAAAATTGGAGGGGGGGGGGGGGTAACTTTGGATCGGTCCGCTAGCGCTCAGAGAAAATACCTCTTTAAGAGATTAATGGTAGTTCAAGAACAAGGTCTGATCTTTCGAAAAAATGCTATTTTATCAAAAGTTAGATGGTTCTTCGATGGCGGACTAGTCTTCCTGCAGACGGTCATTTTCCTAACTCTACGTGTACAACCTATGTGACAATTTGGAGGGGGGGGGGTAACTTTGGATCGGTCCGCTAGTGCTCAGAGAAAATACCTCTTTAAGAGATTAATGGAAATTCAAGAATAAGGTCTCATCTTTCGAAAAAATACTATTTTATCAAAAGTTAGATGGTTCTTCGATGGCGGACTAGTCTTCCTTCAGACAGTAATTTCCTAACTCTACGTGTACAACCTATTTGACAATTTGAGGGAGGGGGGGGGGGGGGTAACTTTGGATCGGTCCGCTAGCGCTCAGAGAAAATACGTATTAAAGATATTAATGACAGTTCAAGAACAAGGTCTGATCTTTCGAAAAAATACTATTTTATAAAAAGTTAGATGGTTCTTGGATAGCGGACTAGTCTTCCTGCAGACGGTCATTTTCCTATAACTCTACGTGTACAACCTATGGGACAATTTGGAGGGGGGGGGGGGGGGTAACTTTGGATCGGTCCGCTAGTGCTCAGAGAAAATACCTCTTTAAGATATTAATGGAAATTCAAGAACAAGGTCTGATCTTTCGAAAAAATACTATTTTATCAAAAGTTAGATGGTTCTTCGATGGCGGACTAGTCTTCCTGCAGACAGTCATTTTCCTAGTAACTCTACGTGTACAACCTATGGGACAATTTGGAGGGGGGGGGGGGTAACTTTGGATCGGTCCGCTAGTGCTCAGAGAAAATACCTCTTTAAGAGATTAATGGAAATTCAAGAATAAGGTCTCATCTTTCGAAAAAATACTATTTTATCAAAAGTTAGATGGTTCTTCGATAGCGGACTAGTCTTCCTTCAGACAGTCATTTTCCTAACTCTACGTGTACAACCTATTTGACAATTTGAGGGAGGGGGGGGGGGGGTAACTTTGGATCGGTCCGCTAGCGCTCAGAGAAAATACGTATTAAAGATATTAATGACAGTTCAAGAACAAGGTCTGATCTTTCGAAAAAATACTATTTTATCAAAAGTTAGATGGTTCTTGGATAGCGGACTAGTCTTCCTGCAGACGGTCATTTTCCTATAACTCTACGTGTACAACCTATGGGACAATTTGGAGGGGGGGGGGGGTAACTTTGGATCGGTCCGCTAGTGCTCAGAGAAAATACCTCTTTAAGATATTAATGGAAATTCAAGAACAAGGTCTGATCTTTCGAAAAAATACTATTTTATCAAAAGTTAGATGGTTCTTCGATGGCGGACTAGTCTTCCTGCAGACAGTCATTTTCCTAACTCTACGTGTACAACCTATGGGACAATTTGGAGGGGGGGGGGGTAACTTTGGATCGGTCCGCTAGCGCTCAGAGAAAATACGTATTAAAGAGATTAATGGAAGTTCAAGAACAAGGTCTGATCTTTCGAAAAAATGCTATTTTATCAAAAGTTAGATGGTTCTTCGATAGCGGACTAGTCTTCCTGCAGACGGTCATTTTCCTAACTCTACGTGTACAACCTATGGGACAATTTGGAGGGGGGGGGGTAACTTTGGATCGGTCCGCTAGTGCTCAGAGAAAATACCTCTTTAAGAGATTAATGGAAATTCAAGAATAAGGTCTCATCTTTCGAAAAAATGACATTTTATCAAAAGTTAGATGGTTCTTCGATAGCGGACTAGTCTTCCTTCAGACAGTCATTTTCCTAACTCTACGTGTACAACCTATTTGACAATTTGGAGGGGGGGGGGTAACTTTGGATCGGTCCGCTAGCGCTCAGAGAAAATACGTATTAAAGAGATTAATGGAAATCCAAGAATAAGGTCTCATCTTTCGAAAAAATGACATTTTATAAATAGTTAGATGGTTCTTCGATAGCGGACTAGTCTTCCTGCAGACGGTCATTTTCCTAACTCTACGTGTACAACATAAAGAAAATTGGAGGTGGGGGGGGGGGTAACTTTGGATCGGTCCGCTACTGCTCAGAGAAAATACCTCTTTAAGAGATTAATGGTAGTTCAAGAACAAGGTCTGATCTTTCGAAAAAATGCTATTTTATTAAAAGTTAAATGGTTCTTCGATAGCGGACAAGTCTTCCTGCAGGCGGTCATTTTCCTAACTCTACGTGTACAACCTATGTGACAATTTGGAGGGGGGGGGGGTAACTTTGGATCGGTCCGCTAGTGCTCAGAGAAAATACCTCTTTAAGAGATTAATGGAAATTCAAGAATAAGGTCTCATCTTTCGAAAAAATACTATTTTATCAAAAGTTAGATGGTTCTTCGATAGCGGACTAGTCTTCCTTCAGACAGTCATTTTCCTAACTCTACGTGTACAACCTATTTGACAATTTGAGGGAGGGGGGGGGGGGGTAACTTTGGATCGGTCCGCTAGCGCTCAGAGAAAATACGTATTAAAGATATTAATGGAAGTTCAAGAACAAGGTCTGATCTTTCGAAAAAATACTATTTTATCAAAAGTTAGATGGTTCTTGGATAGCGGACTAGTCTTCCTGCAGACGGTCATTTTCCTATAACTCTACGTGTACAACATATGGAAAAGTGGAGGGGGGGGGGGGTAACTTTGGATCGGTCCGCTAGTGCTCAGAGAAAATACCTCTTTAAGATATTAATGGAAATTCAAGAACAAGGTCTGATCTTTCGAAAAAATACTATTTTATCAAAAGTTAGATTGTTCTTCGATGGCGGACTAGTCTTCCTGCAGACAGTCATTTTCCTAACTCTACGTGATCAACCTATGGGACAATTTGGAGGGGGGGGGGGGGGGTAACTTTGGATCGGTCCGCTAGCGCTCAGAGAAAATACGTATTAAAGAGATTAATGGAAGTTCAAGAACAAGGTCTGATCTTTCGAAAAAATGCTATTTTATCAAAAGTTAGATGGTTCTTCGATAGCGGACTAGTCTTCCTGCAGACGGTCATTTTCCTAACTCTACGTGTACAACCTATGGGACAATTTGGAGGGGGGGGGTAACTTTGGATCGGTCCGCTAGTGCTCAGAGAAAATACCTCTTTAAGAGATTAATGGAAATTCAAGAATAAGGTCTCATCTTTAGAAAAAATGACATTTTATCAAAAGTTAGATGGTTCTTCGATAGCGGACTAGTCTTCCTTCAGACAGTCATTTTCCTAACTCTACGTGTACAACCTATTTGACAATTTGGAGGGGGGGGGGGTAACTTTGGATCGGTCCGCTAGCGCTCAGAGAAAATACGTATTAAAGAGATTAATGGAAATCCAAGAATAAGGTCTCATCTTTCGAAAAAATGACATTTTATAAATAGTTAGATGGTTCTTCGATAGCGGACTAGTCTTCCTGCAGACGGTCATTTTCCTAACTCTACGTGTACAACCTATGGGACAATTTGGAGGGGGGGGGGGTAACTTTGGATCGGTCCGCTAGTGCTCAGAGAAAATACCTCTTTAAGAGATTAATGGAAATTCAAGAATAAGGTCTCATCTTTAGAAAAAATGACATTTTATCAAAAGTTAGATGGTTCTTCGATAGCGGACTAGTCTTCCTTCAGACAGTCATTTTCCTAACTCTACGTGTACAACCTATTTGACAATTTGGAGGGGGGGGGGGGTAACTTTGGATCGGTCCGCTAGCGCTCAGAGATAATACCCCTTTAAGAGATTAATGGAAGTTCAAGAACAAGGTCTCATCTTTCGAAAAAATGACATTTTATCAAAAGTTAGATGGTTCTTCGATAGCGGACTAGTCTTCCTGCAGACGATCATTTTCCTAACTCTACGTGTACAACATATAGAAAATTGGAGGGGGGGGGTAACTTTGGATCGGTCCGCTAGCGCTCAGAGAAAATACCTCTTTAAGAGATTAATGGTAGTTCAAGAACAAGGTCTGATCTTTCGAAAAAATGCTATTTTATCAAAAGTTAGATGGTTCTTCGATGGCGGACTAGTCTTCCTGCAGACGGTCATTTTCCTAACTCTACGTGTACAACCTATGTGACAATTTGGAGGGGGGGGGGGGTAACTTTGGATCGGTCCGCTAGTGCTCAGAGAAAATACCTCTTTAAGAGATTAATGGAAATTCAAGAATAAGGTCTCATCTTTCGAAAAAATACTATTTTATCAAAAGTTAGATGGTTCTTCGATGGCGGACTAGTCTTCCTTCAGACAGTCATTTTCCTAACTCTACGTGTACAACCTATTTGACAATTTGAGGGAGGGGGGGGGGGGGTAACTTTGGATCGGTCCGCTAGCGCTCAGAGAAAATACGTATTAAAGATATTAATGACAGTTCAAGAACAAGGTCTGATCTTTCGAAAAAATGACATTTTATCAAAAGTTAGATGGTTCTTCGATAGCGGACTAGTCTTCCTGCAGACGGTCATTTTCCTAACTCTACGTGTACAACCTATGTGACAATTTGGAGGGGGGGGTAACTTTGGATCGGTCCGCTAGTGCTCAGAGAAAATACCTCTTTAAGAGATTAATGGAAATTCAAGAATAAGGTCTCATCTTTAGAAAAAATGACATTTTATCAAAAGTTAGATGGTTCTTCGATAGCGGACTAGTCTTCCTTCAGACAGTCATTTTCCTAACTCTACGTGTACAACCTATTTGACAATTTGGAGGGGGGGGGGGGGGGGGGGGTAACTTTGGATCGGTCCGCTAGCGCTCAGAGAAAATACGTATTAAAGAGATTAATGGAAATCCAAGAATAAGGTCTCATCTTTCGAAAAAATGACATTTTATAAATAGTTAGATGGTTCTTCGATAGCGGACTAGTCTTCCTGCAGACGGTCATTTTCCTAACTCTACGTGTACAACATAAAGAAAATTGGAGGTGGAGGGGGGGGGGGGGTAACTTTGGATCGGTCCGCTACTGCTCAGAGAAAATACCTCTTTAAGAGATTAATGGTAGTTCAAGAACAAGGTCTGATCTTTCGAAAAAATGCTATTTTATCAAAAGTTAAATGGTTCTTCGATAGCGGACAAGTCTTCCTGCAGGCGGTCATTTTCCTAACTCTACGTGTACAACCTATGTGACAATTTGGAGGGGGGGGGGGTAACTTTGGATCGGTCCGCTAGTGCTCAGAGAAAATACTTCTTTAAGAGATTAATGGAAATTCAAGAATAAGGTCTCATCTTTCGAAAAAATGACATTTTATCAAAAGTTAGATGGTTCTTCGATAGCGGACTAGTCTTCCTGCAGACGGTCATTTTCCTAACTCTACGTGTACAACCTATGTGACAATTTGGAGGGGGGGTAACTTTGGATCGGTCCGCTAGTGCTCAGAGAAAATACCTCTTTAAGATATTAATGGAAATTCAAGAACAAGGTCTGATCTTTCGAAAAAATACTATTTTATCAAAAGTTAGATGGTTCTTCGATGGCGGACTAGTCTTCCTGCAGACAGTCATTTTCCTAACTCTACGTGTACAACCTATGGGACAATTTGGAGGGGGGGGGGGTAACTTTGGATCGGTCCGCTAGCGCTCAGAGAAAATACGTATTAAAGAGATTAATGGAAGTTCAAGAACAAGGTCTGATCTTTCGAAAAAATGCTATTTTATCAAAAGTTAGATGGTTCTTCGATAGCGGACTAGTCTTCCTGCAGACGGTCATTTTCCTAACTCTACGTGTACAACCTATGGGACAATTTGGAGGGGGGGGGGGTAACTTTGGATCGGTCCGCTAGTGCTCAGAGAAAATACCTCTTTAAGAGATTAATGGAAATTCAAGAATAAGGTCTCATCTTTCGAAAAAATGACATTTTATCAAAAGTTAGATGGTTCTTCGATAGCGGACTAGTCTTCCTTCAGACAGTCATTTTCCTAACTCTACGTGTACAACCTATTTGACAATTTGGAGGGGGGGGGGGGTAACTTTGGATCGGTCCGCTAGCGCTCAGAGAAAATACGTATTAAAGAGATTAATGGAAATCCAAGAATAAGGTCTCATCTTTCGAAAAAATGACATTTTATAAATAGTTAGATGGTTCTTCGATAGCGGACTAGTCTTCCTGCAGACGGTCATTTTCCTAACTCTACGTGTACAACATAAAGAAAATTGGAGGTGGGGGGGGGGGGGTAACTTTGGATCGGTCCGCTACTGCTCAGAGAAAATACCTCTTTAAGAGATTAATGGTAGTTCAAGAACAAGGTCTGATCTTTCGAAAAAATGCTATTTTATTAAAAGTTAAATGGTTCTTCGATAGCGGACAAGTCTTCCTGCAGGCGGTCATTTTCCTAACTCTACGTGTACAACCTATGTGACAATTTGGAGGGGGGGGGGGTAACTTTGGATCGGTCCGCTAGTGCTCAGAGAAAATACCTCTTTAAGAGATTAATGGAAATTCAAGAATAAGGTCTCATCTTTCGAAAAAATACTATTTTATCAAAAGTTAGATGGTTCTTCGATAGCGGACTAGTCTTCCTTCAGACAGTCATTTTCCTAACTCTACGTGTACAACCTATTTGACAATTTGAGGGAGGGGGGGGGGTAACTTTGGATCGGTCCGCTAGCGCTCAGAGAAAATACGTATTAAAGATATTAATGGAAGTTCAAGAACAAGGTCTGATCTTTCGAAAAAATACTATTTTATCAAAAGTTAGATGGTTCTTGGATAGCGGACTAGTCTTCCTGCAGACGGTCATTTTCCTATAACTCTACGTGTACAACATATGGAAAAGTGGAGGGGGGGGGGGGGTAACTTTGGATCGGTCCGCTAGTGCTCAGAGAAAATACCTCTTTAAGATATTAATGGAAATTCAAGAACAAGGTCTGATCTTTCGAAAAAATACTATTTTATCAAAAGTTAGATTGTTCTTCGATAGCGGACTAGTCTTCCTGCAGACGGTCATTTTCCTAACTCTACGTGTACAACCTATGGGACAATTTGGAGGGGGGGGGGTAACTTTGGATCGGTCCGCTAGTGCTCAGAGAAAATACCTCTTTAAGAGATTAATGGAAATTCAAGAATAAGGTCTCATCTTTAGAAAAAATGACATTTTATCAAAAGTTAGATGGTTCTTCGATAGCGGACTAGTCTTCCTTCAGACAGTCATTTTCCTAACTCTACGTGTACAACCTATTTGACAATTTGGAGGGGGGGGGGGGGGGTAACTTTGGATCGGTCCGCTAGCGCTCAGAGAAAATACGTATTAAAGAGATTAATGGAAATCCAAGAATAAGGTCTCATCTTTCGAAAAAATGACATTTTATAAATAGTTAGATGGTTCTTCGATAGCGGACTAGTCTTCCTGCAGACGGTCATTTTCCTAACTCTACGTGTACAACCTATGGGACAATTTGGAGGGGGGGGGGGTAACTTTGGATCGGTCCGCTAGTGCTCAGAGAAAATACCTCTTTAAGAGATTAATGGAAATTCAAGAATAAGGTCTCATCTTTAGAAAAAATGACATTTTATCAAAAGTTAGATGGTTCTTCGATAGCGGACTAGTCTTCCTTCAGACAGTCATTTTCCTAACTCTACGTGTACAACCTATTTGACAATTTGGAGGGGGGGGGGGGTAACTTTGGATCGGTCCGCTAGCGCTCAGAGATAATACCCCTTTAAGAGATTAATGGAAGTTCAAGAACAAGGTCTCATCTTTCGAAAAAATGACATTTTATCAAAAGTTAGATGGTTCTTCGATAGCGGACTAGTCTTCCTGCAGACGATCATTTTCCTAACTCTACGTGTACAACATATAGAAAATTGGAGGGGGGGGGTAACTTTGGATCGGTCCGCTAGCGCTCAGAGAAAATACCTCTTTAAGAGATTAATGGTAGTTCAAGAACAAGGTCTGATCTTTCGAAAAAATGCTATTTTATCAAAAGTTAGATGGTTCTTCGATGGCGGACTAGTCTTCCTGCAGACGGTCATTTTCCTAACTCTACGTGTACAACCTATGTGACAATTTGGAGGGGGGGGGTAACTTTGGATCGGTCCGCTAGTGCTCAGAGAAAATACCTCTTTAAGAGATTAATGGAAATTCAAGAATAAGGTCTCATCTTTCGAAAAAATACTATTTTATCAAAAGTTAGATGGTTCTTCGATGGCGGACTAGTCTTCCTTCAGACAGTCATTTTCCTAACTCTACGTGTACAACCTATTTGACAATTTGAGGGAGGGGGGGGGGGGGTAACTTTGGATCGGTCCGCTAGCGCTCAGAGAAAATACGTATTAAAGATATTAATGACAGTTCAAGAACAAGGTCTGATCTTTCGAAAAAATGACATTTTATCAAAAGTTAGATGGTTCTTCGATAGCGGACTAGTCTTCCTGCAGACGGTCATTTTCCTAACTCTACGTGTACAACCTATGTGACAATTTGGAGGGGGGGTAACTTTGGATCGGTCCGCTAGTGCTCAGAGAAAATACCTCTTTAAGAGATTAATGGAAATTCAAGAATAAGGTCTCATCTTTAGAAAAAATGACATTTTATCAAAAGTTAGATGGTTCTTCGATAGCGGACTAGTCTTCCTTCAGACAGTCATTTTCCTAACTCTACGTGTACAACCTATTTGACAATTTGGAGGGGGGGGGGGGGGGTAACTTTGGATCGGTCCGCTAGCGCTCAGAGATAATACGTATTAAAGAGATTAATGGAAATCCAAGAATAAGGTCTCATCTTTCGAAAAAATGACATTTTATAAATAGTTAGATGGTTCTTCGATAGCGGACTAGTCTTCCTGCAGACGGTCATTTTCCTAACTCTACGTGTACAACATAAAGAAAATTGGAGGTGGAGGGGGGGGGGGGGTAACTTTGGATCGGTCCGCTACTGCTCAGAGAAAATACCTCTTTAAGAGATTAATGGTAGTTCAAGAACAAGGTCTGATCTTTCGAAAAAATGCTATTTTATCAAAAGTTAAATGGTTCTTCGATAGCGGACAAGTCTTCCTGCAGGCGGTCATTTTCCTAACTCTACGTGTACAACCTATGTGACAATTTGGAGGGGGGGGGGGGTAACTTTGGATCGGTCCGCTAGTGCTCAGAGAAAATACCTCTTTAAGAGATTAATGGAAATTCAAGAATAAGGTCTCATCTTTCGAAAAAATGACATTTTATCAAAAGTTAGATGGTTCTTCGATAGCGGACTAGTCTTCCTGCAGACGGTCATTTTCCTAACTCTACGTGTACAACCTATGTGACAATTTGGAGGGGGGGTAACTTTGGATCGGTCCGCTAGTGCTCAGAGAAAATACCTCTTTAAGATATTAATGGAAATTCAAGAACAAGGTCTGATCTTTCGAAAAAATACTATTTTATCAAAAGTTAGATGGTTCTTCGATGGCGGACTAGTCTTCCTGCAGACAGTCATTTTCCTAACTCTACGTGTACAACCTATGGGACAATTTGGAGGGGGGGGGGGTAACTTTGGATCGGTCCGCTAGCGCTCAGAGAAAATACGTATTAAAGAGATTAATGGAAGTTCAAGAACAAGGTCTGATCTTTCGAAAAAATGCTATTTTATCAAAAGTTAGATGGTTCTTCGATAGCGGACTAGTCTTCCTGCAGACGGTCATTTTCCTAACTCTACGTGTACAACCTATGGGACAATTTGGAGGGGGGGGGGGGTAACTTTGGATCGGTCCGCTAGTGCTCAGAGAAAATACCTCTTTAAGAGATTAATGGAAATTCAAGAATAAGGTCTCATCTTTCGAAAAAATGACATTTTATCAAAAGTTAGATGGTTCTTCGATAGCGGACTAGTCTTCCTTCAGACAGTCATTTTCCTAACTCTACGTGTACAACCTATTTGACAATTTGGAGGGGGGGGGGGGTAACTTTGGATCGGTCCGCTAGCGCTCAGAGAAAATACGTATTAAAGAGATTAATGGAAATCCAAGAATAAGGTCTCATCTTTCGAAAAAATGACATTTTATAAATAGTTAGATGGTTCTTCGATAGCGGACTAGTCTTCCTGCAGACGGTCATTTTCCTAACTCTACGTGTACAACATAAAGAAAATTGGAGGTGGGGGGGGGGGGGGGGTAACTTTGGATCGGTCCGCTACTGCTCAGAGAAAATACCTCTTTAAGAGATTAATGGTAGTTCAAGAACAAGGTCTGATCTTTCGAAAAAATGCTATTTTATTAAAAGTTAAATGGTTCTTCGATAGCGGACAAGTCTTCCTGCAGGCGGTCATTTTCCTAACTCTACGTGTACAACCTATGTGACAATTTGGAGGGGGGGGGGGGGTAACTTTGGATCGGTCCGCTAGTGCTCAGAGAAAATACCTCTTTAAGAGATTAATGGAAATTCAAGAATAAGGTCTCATCTTTCGAAAAAATACTATTTTATCAAAAGTTAGATGGTTCTTCGATAGCGGACTAGTCTTCCTTCAGACAGTCATTTTCCTAACTCTACGTGTACAACCTATTTGACAATTTGAGGGAGGGGGGGGGGGGTAACTTTGGATCGGTCCGCTAGCGCTCAGAGAAAATACGTATTAAAGATATTAATGGAAGTTCAAGAACAAGGTCTGATCTTTCGAAAAAATACTATTTTATCAAAAGTTAGATGGTTCTTGGATAGCGGACTAGTCTTCCTGCAGACGGTCATTTTCCTATAACTCTACGTGTACAACATATGGAAAAGTGGAGGGGGGGGGGGTAACTTTGGATCGGTCCGCTAGTGCTCAGAGAAAATACCTCTTTAAGATATTAATGGAAATTCAAGAACAAGGTCTGATCTTTCGAAAAAATACTATTTTATCAAAAGTTAGATTGTTCTTCGATGGCGGACTAGTCTTCCTGCAGACAGTCATTTTCCTAACTCTACGTGATCAACCTATGGGACAATTTGGAGGGGGGGGGGGGGGGGGTAACTTTGGATCGGTCCGCTAGCGCTCAGAGAAAATACGTATTAAAGAGATTAATGGAAGTTCAAGAACAAGGTCTGATCTTTCGAAAAAATGCTATTTTATCAAAAGTTAGATGGTTCTTCGATAGCGGACTAGTCTTCCTGCAGACGGTCATTTTCCTAACTCTACGTGTACAACCTATGGGACAATTTGGAGGGGGGGGGTAACTTTGGATCGGTCCGCTAGTGCCCAGAGAAAATACCTCTTTAAGAGATTAATGGAAATTCAAGAATAAGGTCTCATCTTTAGAAAAAATGACATTTTATCAAAAGTTAGATGGTTCTTCGATAGCGGACTAGTCTTCCTTCAGACAGTCATTTTCCTAACTCTACGTGTACAACCTATTTGACAATTTGGAGGGGGGGGGGTAACTTTGGATCGGTCCGCTAGCGCTCAGAGAAAATACGTATTAAAGAGATTAATGGAAATCCAAGAATAAGGTCTCATCTTTCGAAAAAATGACATTTTATAAATAGTTAGATGGTTCTTCGATAGCGGACTAGTCTTCCTGCAGACGGTCATTTTCCTAACTCTACGTGTACAACCTATGGGACAATTTGGAGGGGGGGGGGTAACTTTGGATCGGTCCGCTAGTGCTCAGAGAAAATACCTCTTTAAGAGATTAATGGAAATTCAAGAATAAGGTCTCATCTTTAGAAAAAATGACATTTTATCAAAAGTTAGATGGTTCTTCGATAGCGGACTAGTCTTCCTTCAGACAGTCATTTTCCTAACTCTACGTGTACAACCTATTTGACAATTTGGAGGGGGGGGGGGGGTAACTTTGGATCGGTCCGCTAGCGCTCAGAGATAATACCCCTTTAAGAGATTAATGGAAGTTCAAGAACAAGGTCTCATCTTTCGAAAAAATGACATTTTATCAAAAGTTAGATGGTTCTTCGATAGCGGACTAGTCTTCCTGCAGACGATCATTTTCCTAACTCTACGTGTACAACATATAGAAAATTGGAGGGGGGGGGGTAACTTTGGATCGGTCCGCTAGCGCTCAGAGAAAATACCTCTTTAAGAGATTAATGGTAGTTCAAGAACAAGGTCTGATCTTTCGAAAAAATGCTATTTTATCAAAAGTTAGATGGTTCTTCGATGGCGGACTAGTCTTCCTGCAGACGGTCATTTTCCTAACTCTACGTGTACAACCTATGTGACAATTTGGAGGGGGGGGGGGTAACTTTGGATCGGTCCGCTAGTGCTCAGAGAAAATACCTCTTTAAGAGATTAATGGAAATTCAAGAATAAGGTCTCATCTTTCGAAAAAATACTATTTTATCAAAAGTTAGATGGTTCTTCGATGGCGGACTAGTCTTCCTTCAGACAGTCATTTTCCTAACTCTACGTGTACAACCTATTTGACAATTTGAGGGAGGGGGGGGGGGGGGTAACTTTGGATCGGTCCGCTAGCGCTCAGAGAAAATACGTATTAAAGATATTAATGACAGTTCAAGAACAAGGTCTGATCTTTCGAAAAAATGACATTTTATCAAAAGTTAGATGGTTCTTCGATAGCGGACTAGTCTTCCTGCAGACGGTCATTTTCCTAACTCTACGTGTACAACCTATGTGACAATTTGGAGGGGGGGTAACTTTGGATCGGTCCGCTAGTGCTCAGAGAAAATACCTCTTTAAGAGATTAATGGAAATTCAAGAATAAGGTCTCATCTTTAGAAAAAATGACATTTTATCAAAAGTTAGATGGTTCTTCGATAGCGGACTAGTCTTCCTTCAGACAGTCATTTTCCTAACTCTACGTGTACAACCTATTTGACAATTTGGAGGGGGGGGGGGGGGTAACTTTGGATCGGTCCGCTAGCGCTCAGAGAAAATACGTATTAAAGAGATTAATGGAAATCCAAGAATAAGGTCTCATCTTTCGAAAAAATGACATTTTATAAATAGTTAGATGGTTCTTCGATAGCGGACTAGTCTTCCTGCAGACGGTCATTTTCCTAACTCTACGTGTACAACATAAAGAAAATTGGAGGTGGAGGGGGGGGGGGGGGTAACTTTGGATCGGTCCGCTACTGCTCAGAGAAAATACCTCTTTAAGAGATTAATGGTAGTTCAAGAACAAGGTCTGATCTTTCGAAAAAATGCTATTTTATCAAAAGTTAAATGGTTCTTCGATAGCGGACAAGTCTTCCTGCAGGCGGTCATTTTCCTAACTCTACGTGTACAACCTATGTGACAATTTGGAGGGGGGGGGGGTAACTTTGGATCGGTCCGCTAGTGCTCAGAGAAAATACCTCTTTAAGAGATTAATGGAAATTCAAGAATAAGGTCTCATCTTTCGAAAAAATGACATTTTATCAAAAGTTAGATGGTTCTTCGATAGCGGACTAGTCTTCCTGCAGACGGTCATTTTCCTAACTCTACGTGTACAACCTATGTGACAATTTGGAGGGGGGGTAACTTTGGATCGGTCCGCTAGTGCTCAGAGAAAATACCTCTTTAAGAGATTAATGGAAATTCAAGAATAAGGTCTCATCTTTAGAAAAAATGACATTTTATCAAAAGTTAGATGGTTTTTCGATAGCGGACTAGTCTTCCTTCAGACAGTCATTTTCCTAACTCTACGTGTACAACCTATTTGACAATTTGGAGGGGGGGGGGGGGTAACTTTGGATCGGTCCGCTAGCGCTCAGAGAAAATACGTATTAAAGAGATTAATGGAAATCCAAGAATAAGGTCTCATCTTTCGAAAAAATGACATTTTATAAATAGTTAGATGGTTCTTCGATAGCGGACTAGTCTTCCTGCAGACGGTCATTTTCCTAACTCTACGTGTACAACATAAAGAAAATTGGAGGTGGGGGGGGGGGGGTAACTTTGGATCGGTCCGCTACTGCTCAGAGAAAATACCTCATTAAGAGATTAATGGTAGTTCAAGAACAAGGTCTGATCTTTCGAAAAAATGCTATTTTATCAAAAGTTAAATGGTTCTTCGATAGCGGACTAGTCTTCCTGCAGACGGTCATTTTCCTAACTCTACGTGTACAACCTATGGGACAATTTGGAGGGGGGGTAACTTTGGATCGGTCCGCTAGTGCTCAGAGAAAATACCTCTTTAAGAGATTAATGGAAATTCAAGAATAAGGTCTCATCTTTCGAAAAAATACTATTTTATCAAAAGTTAGATGGTTCTTCGATAGCGGACTAGTCTTCCTTCAGACAGTCATTTTCCTAACTCTACGTGTACAACCTATTTGACAATTTGAGGGAGGGGGGGGGGGGTAACTTTGGATCGGTCCGCTAGCGCTCAGAGAAAATACGTATTAAAGATATTAATGGAAGTTCAAGAACAAGGTCTGATCTTTCGAAAAAATACTATTTTATCAAAAGTTAGATGGTTCTTGGATAGCGCACTAGTCTTCCTGCAGACGGTCATTTTCCTATAACTCTACGTGTACAACATATGGAAAAGTGGAGGGGGGGGGGGGTAGCTTTGGATCGGTCCGCTAGTGCTCAGAGAAAATACCTCTTTAAGATATTAATGGAAATTCAAGAACAAGGTCTGATCTTTCGAAAAAATACTATTTTATCAAAAGTTAGATGGTTCTTCGATAGCGGACTAGTCTTCCTGCAGACGGTCATTTTCCTAACTCTACGTGTACAACCTATGGGACAATTTGGAGGGGGGGGGGGGGGGTAACTTTGGATCGGTCCGCTAGTGCTCAGAGAAAATACCTCTTTAAGAGATTAATGGAAATTCAAGAATAAGGTCTCATCTTTAGAAAAAATGACATTTTATCAAAAGTTAGATGGTTCTTCGATAGCGGACTAGTCTTCCTTCAGACAGTCATTTTCCTAACTCTACGTGTACAACCTATTTGACAATTTGGAGGGGGGGGGGGGGGTAACTTTGGATCGGTCCGCTAGCGCTCAGAGATAATACCCCTTTAAGAGATTAATGGAAGTTCAAGATCAAGGTCTCATCTTTCGAAAAAATGACATTTTATCAATAGTTAGATGGTTCTTCGATAGCGGACTAGTCTTCCTGCAGACGGTCATTTACCTAACTCTACGTGTACAACATATAGAAAATTGGAGGGGGGGGGGGGGTAACTTTGGATCGGTCCGCTAGTGCTCAGAGAAATTACCTCTTTAAGAGATTAATGGTAGTTCAAGAACAAGGTCTGATCTTTCGAAAAAATGCTATTTTATCAAAAGTTAAATGGTTCTTCGATAGCGGACAAGTCTTCCTGCAGGCGGTCATTTTCCTAACTCTACGTGTACAACCTATGTGACAATTTGGAGGGGGGGGGGGGGGTAACTTTGGATCGGTCCGCTAGTGCTCAGAGAAAATACCTCTTTAAGAGATTAATGGAAATTCAAGAATAAGGTCTCATCTTTCGAAAAAATGACATTTTATCAAAAGTTAGATGGTTCTTGGATAGCGGACTAGTCTTCTTGCAGACGGTCATTTTCCTATAACTCTACGTGTACTACATATGGAAAATTGGAGGGAGGGGGGGGGGGGGGGTAACTTTGGATCGGTCCGCTAGTACTCAGAGAAAATACCTCTTTAAGAGATCAATGGTAGTTTAAGAAAAAGGTCTCATCTTTCGAAAAAATGACATTTTATCAAAAGTTAGATGGTTCTTCGATAGCGGACTAGTCTTCCTGCAGACGGTCATTTTCCTAACTCTACGTGTACAACATATGGAAAATTGGAAGGGGGAGGGGGGAGGGGGGTAACTTTGGATCGGTCCGCTAGCGCTCAGAGATAATACCCCTTTAAGAGATTAATGGAAGTTCAAGATCAAGGTCTCATCTTTCGAAAAAAATGACATTTTATCAATAGTTAGATGGTTCTTCGATAGCGGACTAGTCTTCCTGCAGACGGTCATTTTCCTAACTCTACGTGTACAGCATATAGAAAATTGGAGGGAGGGGGGGGGGGGGTAACTTTGGATCGGTCCGCTAGCGCTCAGAGAAAATACGTATTAAAGAGATTAATGGAAGTTCAAGAACAAGGTCTAATCTTTCGGAAAAAAAAGGCTATTTTATCAAAAGTTAGATAGTTCTTCGATAGCGGACTAGTCTTCCTGCAGACAGTCATTTTCCTAACTCTACGTGTACAACATATCGAAAATTGGCTTTGTCAATGTGATGTAATGATACAAACTCGGCATAATTATGAAGCACTTTTACATACACTGCCTTGGATATTTTAATTGTCTTCCTTTTATATACCTATACACCTGCGTGATAACGATAGCTGCCCTTAAGCTTTCACAGGATTTGAGCGTGTACACCCATATGTATGATATTATTTGTATTTAAAATACATCCTTTCAATTTTTATGAACAAATTGATGATTGTATTATTTCAAAGATGTGTTATCCTCTATTACAATGATTTAGCACTTAAACTAGTGACTTTTCTTTTAGAAATGTAAAAAAAGTTACATGATACTGTATTATTTTTGTTGTATATGTAAATACAAAACAAACAAGTTTCATATTCATATGCAATAACCATTTTTTTTTTAAATCTTGCCAAAGAATGGAACTAGGCTCGACTAGCACTTGTGCTAACTTTCAGTTCCCATTAACAACTTTACCTCAATATTAGTAATACACGTATTTACGTGTGTATGTTTTGTACATTAATAGTATGAAGAGCTATGTCTAAATATAGTTTTAAAGCCATTACTGTTCAATCATCATTATGCTACGTTTACACTATGTTCCCGGCGGCCACGGCAGCCCCGTTTGCCCGAAACGTAGTACGCCGTGGGATTTAGACCAATTTTATCTCTGGATTCAAGTTTTGTTACGTTTTGCCAAGTTTTCTCACGGTCTACCACGGTATCCGTGACGGGCCGTGGGGGGGGGGGGGGGGGGGGGGGAGGGGATGCTGAGTCCCGGAGGCTCCAAGGCGCACTACGGTTCGGCCTGCGTTCTACCACGGATGCCAGAACGTTCCCTCCCGGCCCGTCACGTTCTGATGGGGTCCCTCACGTTTCCCACGTTCTGATCAAGGTCTGACACGTTTTTCACGTTCTGTCAAGGCTTTGTACGGATGAAACGTGGACGCAAGGCAGCTTTGGAGCACGTTTGTGCCGGCGGTATAAAAAGAAGGTCTCCCAAGCAATAGCAATCATGGTATTCCAGGCGCGGATCTACGGGGGGGGTTTAGGCGGTTTAAACCCCCCCCCCCCCCCTTGGGCGGCCCAAAAAAAAAAAAAAAAAAAAAAAAGGGAAAAAAAAGAAAAAAAGAAAGAAAAAAAGAAAGAAAAAAGAACGCATTCTGGAGAGAAACCCTTTCAAGTGCAAATATTGTGAGAAGATATTCAACTCATCTGGTAACTTAACCAAACATATGATAACTCTGGATATAACTGTGTATCAAACTGTTACTTGATTTAAAAAAAAGTTATCATGCACTGCTTTTTATGGTTCCCATTGTGTTAATAGATGCCAGGAAAACATCACTTAATACGGGGTTCAAATAAACACCCCCAAAAAAATCGGCTCGCCGCTTCGCGGCTCGTTGACGATGCTCCGCATCGTCATTATTTTGGTCAAACCCCCCCCTTAGCAAAAAGCTAGATCCGCCCCTGTATTCTGAGACCTCGCTTTGTGTCAGACCGTAGTAGAACGCAACGCGCCGTAGCGTGCCGGGCGCTTAAACCGTCCCACTACGGACCACCCCCAAGTTTTGTTACGGCCTATTACGGACTGTCACGTTTTGTTACATTCACCCCGGTTTATTACGGCCTACTAGGTTTCTCATCCGCACCGTGACTGCCGTGGCAAATTTTTTGACAGTTTAAAAATCTGACACGGTATCCACGGCAATCACGGCCTGTCACGTTTGCCCATACGGTCCCCGCGTTGTGTCACGTCAATCCCGTTTCGTCCACGGTGGCCTGAAACGTGGTTGCTGTGGCCGCCGGGAACATAGTGTAAACGTAGCATTACTCTTCTGTTATGTGTATTTATATGTGAAATGACTTCTTGTGGAATTCAATAATATGTTGTATGACCGATTATATATTTATTTTGATCACTTACGTACACGCCTCAGCTGTTGCTACCATCTGTATATTCCCCAGGACAATGCTGTCGGATGAAGGTGTTGTTTGTTGAAGTTTGCTTGTTTTTAATGATATGTACCCGCTGTCTATTTTAGAATTGTAGTACTTTGTTATTTTCATGATGTAATCGCAGACACATGCACAGACCAATTGAGTTAACTTTCTCTTTATAAGTGAACATGCCCTCCTATAATTAATTCTCTTCTCATTTTGTTCTCTTCCATTTACTATCTTTTCTTTCCTATCAACGTTCTGTTATATAATTATGTAATATACAATGTTCTTATTATGGGCGTTCCCAACTCAACCTATGCTTTCCGGGTTTTCGCCTCCTTCCGTATCTGAATTATTTACTGTATACTCTATGTTGAAATCATTGTTGCATATATATTTTATATATACGTTGTATTTCATATTGTACTGTTGAGAAGAAAATAAATGTTAATAAATACAAAATACAAATATCAGTATCATTCTTTGCATTGTATGATTGTTCATATGTTTTGTCATTGTTTTGATGTGTTGTTGTTAATACATTTAAATGTAAAAAGTCACAAATGTTAATGCATTATTTCAACGGAAAAAATCAGAGATATGCAAACAAAACCATGCATAACTCAAGATATTTCATGTTTTATAAATGAGAAGCAGAAAATTATTCCGGAATATATATAAAAAAAAAATAAAAAAAAAACGATCTTTATGTACCATTATATGGACAATGTTACTACCCGTGTTTGATAAATACCTCCTCCCCCCCCCCCCCAAAAAAAAAAAAAAAAAAAAAATCAAAAAAATCCAACAAATCTTGCCATATTCACGTTTCAATTTAAGAAAAGTAAATTGTATGAAACAAAAAGGAGATAAATAGGACAATATTGAAAACTCAATTAAAATGCGAGCACTCTAAATTCTATTAAAACGAAATATCAGTTGCGTTTTCTTTCCACATAATTATAAATGACTTCCCATGATGCATACAATTACCATATAAATTATGTCGTTCTGTATTGTTTTAGTTTGTAATGTCTTGTTAACGTCTTGCATTTGTTACATTGTGAAATTTTAATGGGTTTTACGCATTAAATTAAGGTCGGATGAGCCATGCCCATAGGCGCCGGAAGTGGGGGGCAGGGTGTGGGCGCTGCCCCCCCTAAAAAAAAAAAAATATATATATAATAACAAAAAAAACAAAAAAAAATAAAAATAAAAAAAATGGGGGGGGGGGGGCAAAACGCGTTTTCGCTCCCCCCCCCCCCCCGAAAAAGTCTCTTCATGGAAAAAATCAGCAATAAAGCCGGAAGTACTCAATTGTCAAGACATACGGGGGGTATGCCGCTCTAATGGGTCACTTTTTCACCCAAAATCGCTAAATATGGATTCGTCTTTGGGCTTTTCTTTGAAAAAATCACCCAAATGACCCTTTTAAATGGGAAGGGGTTTCGAGGCTTGAGCGGCACACCCCCGTCCAAATCTAATATGAGTACAACCCCCCCCCCCCTCTAAAGGAGTAAAAATTGTTTGTATTTTTTAACCAAAAAAAAAAAAAATAATAATACCTGAATTTAATCACATAAAAGTTATATTCCATTCGAAGAAAAGGAAAGTAAACAGGAATTAAAAAATGTCAAAGCATTCCGCATTCCCTTTATTTATAAATGAAGGACTATATATATCGTGGAAATATTGTGAGAGGATGGGAAAGCGTGCGTATTTTTTTATTATAGGGTCGATAAGACATGAGGACCTATGCACTGGCGTACTGATTTTTCTCATTTTGGGGGTAAATTATGCGTTTTTATGCTTCTGTTTGAAAATTTCAAATTGCCTAACATACAGTCAGGAAAAAATATGCCTATCGAGAAGCCTACATGTCAGGGCCTGCATAACGGGGGGCTTGGGGCTCGAGCCCCCCCCCCCCCCACCCCACACTTAAACAAAAGTATGTTAAAAAGAAAAAGAAACAAAGAGAGAAACTAAGAATAAATGACCTGCCAGTGTCACAAAAAACCCTGAGCTTACGGGGGCTCGGCCCCCTGGACCCCACCAAGGGACTGAGGCGGGCCCCTGGATGCTCATCTGACCGTAATAATAGTACCTAAAGCCTCTGAGCTTCCGGGAGGCGTTATTTTTTTATGCGGCACAGATTGGGGCATGGCGCGTGTTAAACCTATGGGAAGTACGTTCTTTCCCTTCTGAATAGTGTCTGCACGTACGTGAGACTAGTCATGTTCGCTAGCGCATTAAGCGCTGCGAAGAAGTTTGTATCAGTCCCTGTTTGTATATATCCATCGCGAACTATGTGTTTAGATAACATTCCTCTTCGTTTAAGTTAGTTAAGTTTTATTGACTAATTATTGTGATGTTCTCCTTATTGACGTGCTGCCTCCTCTTCAGATTTCCAATTTGATTTTAATTGTTGATTTAATGATTTTCCATGCGGTAGTGGATGGGAGTGGATTACATGTAACACTATTAAAAACAGACCTCTACTACTTATACTGTCTAGTACGCACACGACCAGTATTAGTCTGTAAATCAAGACCCCTTTTAAAAAAAAGCCCCAATCTGTGCCGCATAAAAAAAAAAACGCTCCCGGGAGCTCTTCCCCTGGAGGCCCGGATGCTCATCTGATCGTCATTAAATGCCTAAAATCCCTGAGCTTCATGGGGCTCGGCCCCCTGGACTACCCGCCATTAAGTGACCTGCCAGTGTCACAAATATGGTATCTGAATGCTTAACTGACCGTAATATTATGCCTAAAAACCCTGAGCTTCCGGTGGATCCGTCCCCTGACCCTCGCCAGAGCGAGGCTACAAGCCTATGCAGGCTCGGGTCATTTCGCTCGCTACGCTCTACCGGATCATTAATACTCCACTCTGAAAAACGTTCCGCGGGGCCTGCATGTAACATGTAAGAGTGGTGATGATGCATATTTTTCTTCTGCCCCCTAACGTTTTCGCTCATTACGCCTGGAAGGTGAGCCCCTCCCCCTGGAATGTTTGCCCCCGCCCCCAATCCCAAAGTTCTTCCGGCGCGCCCGGCCATGCCCGCAAACTCAAGGGTATAAGACATTAAATTACGGTCAAATGGGCAAATTTGGATACCTTATTTGTACCACTGTCAGGTCAATAGTTGGCGTGGAGTCCAGGGAGCAGAGCCTCTAGAAGCTCAGGGGTTTTAGGCATAAAATTATGGTCAGTTGAGTATATTTTGATACTTCATTTGTGATATTGGCAGGTCACCTTTCTTTCTTTCTATTTTCTTTAACATACTTTTTCAAAAAAGTGAGGGGGGCTCGAGTCCCCAGGCACCGCTGTTCTGCGGACCCTGACATGTAGGCTTCGAAATAAGCATACTTTGGGCCTGACTGTACATTTGGGAATTTGTCATTTTCCAACAAACGCATAGAAAGTTTCGGCAACATTAATATTGTAAATCACTATAGTATAAATTGAAAATAAACCTCGATTGAATTTTATTTGAGACAACTGCCCTAAGGCCTCCCCCCCCCCCCCCCATCAGTACGCAAGTGTGTATGTCCTTGTATATTTCGTTTCTTCCAAAATACAGACCAGGGGCCCCGTCTTATTGAGAGTTGTGATTATTTAAATCAATCGCAAGTCCTCCAAACAATCGCAATTTCAACCACTCTTCTGCAAGGCTCTATATTGCATAAAAGTCAAGAGGTTCTTGGTGTCTATTACCTGTAAATCCTGGCAAAGGCTATGCCCCTTATTCCCGTCATATAAGGTCTATGACGGGAATAAGGGGCATAGCCTTTGCCGGGATTTAGGCCCCTGGACCCTACCCATTAGATTACAAGTGGTTCCCAAGACAACCCTTTATCCTATACAATTATCTTTATGAGAGCATAATTATGGTTGTAAGAGAGAGCGAGAGAGAAAAATAATCCGGTAGGGCCAGTGCAAATTTTGATGGATAGATTTCTATCGCTCAAGACGACTATCTTAAAGGTTCTGAATTGCTAATACTCAAGAGCAATAGCGGCACCGCCCGAAGACCCCTCCCGGAAAGGTTTTAGAGTACCTTGAGATCACATATCTTTGTCCCGTTAGGGATGGATTGAGCAATTATTTTTTTAAATTTCGAAATGGGTAGGGAGATTTTCTAAATTTTCCTGGGAGAGCCGCCCCCAATTTCACTTGAACCGAAAACCCTGCATTTTGTTGCAAAACCTAGACGCTCTATTGGCAATCTATACCACTCGTGACGGCTATCGGGAAAGGTTATGAATTGTTATAACCGGGGGCTTCGCTCTCGGACCCCCAGAAGGGGCTGCAACTCTCCATGGGGCTCTAAGGTGGGCCCGCGAAACCCAAGACACTCAAGACAGCTATCATGAAGGTTCTGAATTGCTAAAACTCAAGAGCTTCAGGGGCTCCATCCACTGGAGCTCCGGAATTGACTTTTCCCCTAATATAGACATGGGTAATAAACTTCTTTTTTTGGGGGGGATGGGGGTGGGGGGAATGTTAAGCATTATCCAGGGGGAGCCGCCCTCCGTCCCCTTGAATGAATGCTTTATGAAGTTTTTGAAACCGAGAAAAGAGCCATTCCTTCCTTCTTCTTTTCTCCAGTTTTCTTTTCGTTTCTTCTAATTTTCTTTCCTTTTCCTCTCGTCTTTTTCTACCTTTTGTGTGTGTTGTGTGTGTTGTAAAGTTTGAGGGCAGTACGCAAGTTTTACAATTACCATAGACAGTTGGGAAGACCCTAAACCTACGCCCCCACCTCCAACAACCATGGCTTTGTTTCAAAAGAGCCGAACCATCAACAAGGAGAAGAAAAAACAGTCCCTTATAGGTATATAGTGAGAGTTTTTTTTTGTTTAAAGGGTTTTAGTATGATTTTAAAAAACAAATGGCTTTATAAATCAAAGCAAACGAAGTGGAAGAGGGGGTAACCTCGCTATTCGTAAGGACCGCTACTCATAAAACTGAAAGGGGGTCACTATAATAAAGGGCGTAAGGACCGCTATTGAAAATAAAGGTTTTCGCGTCATGTAGCGTACAAAGAGGTAATGCGATCCGAATATGAACCAAACATTTACATCCTTTTTGGGGGATGTGGTTGGGTAGTGAAAGTGTGGTCAGGGGCGTTGCTAAAGGGGGTGTGAGACACCCCCTCCCCCTCCCCCCCACTTGTCAAGATATTGTCGGTAAAATTGCGCTGCTGTCGGGAAAAATGAGAAAAGGGTAGGGGGAAATGAGAGGGAAAGGGAAAGAAAAGAAACAAAAAAAAAAGGAAAAGAAAGAAAGGAAGAGAAGAGAAGAATGAAAGAGAAAATAAAACAAGTGGAAGGAGAGAAAACAAAGGAAAAGAAAGAAAAGAAAGAAAAGGAGAAAGGGAAAAAAGAGAAGAAAACAAACGGGGGATGAAAGAGAGGAGAGAGAGAGAGAGGAGGGGTGGGAGTAAGAGAGAGAGGGGATGTTTGGTGGAGTCGCCACGTCGAGAGATCAAGAATGATGCATACGCATAGATATGTTGCTGTGTGGGGTCCGCTGTTTCGGTATTCTTGCTCGATCCTCGTGTACTATATCAATGCAGAAGTTAATTCGGTGGGATGTATTATGTCGGTCGGCCGGCATTTTTTTCCCCTACGAACTGTGACTTTTTATCGGACAAAGAAACATTTTTGAAAATTCAGACAATGATTAAGAGTCGTGCAACGAATCGTCTACTTTCTAAAATAATTTAATGAAACGTGAAAGCTTCCGCGCTTTGCGCGGGAGGGGGGCAACCGAATTAAGACTAGGATTAGGAGTCGAGAACGGTACAACCAATCGTCTTCTTTCTCAATGATTTAATGAAGCGGCAAAACTTCCGCGCCTCGCGCCGTAGGGGGGAAACTGAATTCAGACAAGGATTAAGAATCGAAAACATTATAACGAATCCTCTTCTTTCTCTAATAATTTAATGAAATGTCAAAGCTTCGCTCAGGAGGGTGGCAACTGAATTCATGCAGACTAGGATTAAGAGTCGAGAACGGTACAACGAATCGTCTTCTTTCTCTAATAATTTAATGAAATGTCAAAGCTTCAGCGCTTCGTGCGGGAGGGGGGGGGAACTGAATTCAGTCTAGGATTAAGAATCAAGAACGGTACAACGAATCGTCTTCTTTCTCTAATACATTTAAAAAACGGCAAGGCGGAAGAGGCCGGGAACTGAATTCAGACAAGGATTAGGAATGGAAAACTGTATACAACGAATCGTCTTCTCTTTCTAATAATTTAATGAACTGTCAAAGCTTCAGCGCTTCGCGCGGGAGAGGGGGGGGGGTGAATTGAATTCAGACTAGGATTAAGAGTCGAGAACGCTACAACGAATCGTCTTCTTTCTCTAATAAATAAAAAAAAACGCAAAGCGGAAGAGGCCGGGAACTGCGATTGAGAATTTCTTTCTCTAATAATTTAATGAAATGTCAAAGCTTCAGCGCTCCGCGTGGGAGGGGGAAAACTAAATTCAGAATAGGATTACGAGTCGGGAAAGGTATAACGAATCGTCTTCTTTCTCTAACAATGTAATGAAATGTCAAAGCTTTCGCACTGAAAAATAATTTAGCTCTTAGCCCCGTGTTTATAGGGTGAAATGTGTTGACATTGGGACATTGGCATTAGTATATTTGTCGGTAATAATATTGGTGGCTAGTTTTGTCGATAATCGGTGGCCTCTACACTTCCCCCCCCCCCCCCCCTCCGCCCCGTTGAAAAAGGTCTAGCGACGCCTTGTGGTGATGGGTCAAGAGGTTTTGATAAGGTCTAGTGCGAAAAATAAATAAAAATAAATGCCGTGATGAATTTATTTTTTAATTGGGGTGGGATATCTAGCCCTCCTCGTAGCAACAAGGGGGCAGGATATAATGATGAATACATAACAAACACAAAAAAAATACGGAATGTAAATACAAATGTGCATGCAGGTTCAGGAAAGTTAATATTAATTAATTCGAGACCTGATAAATCCTAAGCAACAGATAAAATACACGTATTAATTATTCAAATACACGTATGCATCCATGCAGGTTCACACACAAAATATAAAGAGTCAATGACATTAAATAGCCAAATCAAAATAAAAAATTACAATAAAGGGAACAAAACAAACGAGGAGTAAGGCTGAAGTGAATTGTCATTAAACAAGATAGATCATTATAAAACAAACACATCTACATTATGAAATATTTCCCCTCGCCTTCTACGCTTATGATGACGACTCGGACATTCAGATGTCAGACATTCATATTTATTTATATGGGCCTGATGAGGTGGTTTGCTTGTAAACTATCTCGTCTTGTCACGAAAGTAAATTTTCATAATGTTTTCGACAAATATTCGGGGCCATGTGTCGCCCCCCCCCCAGAGCTACGCCACAGCCACCATTTCCCTTTCTTATCATTTTGTTTGCTATGTAATTTTTATGACTAGCAACCCTCTTCTCGTATTATGAATAGCGACCCTTATTTCGTATTATGAATAGGGACCCTTAGGCTTATGAATTTCGACCCGATTTTGTATTATAGCGAGTACGACCCTCTTTTCATATTATGAATAGCAACCCTCATTTTCGATTATGAATCGGGGTCCTTAAATATGAATGATGACCCTTATGAATAATGACCCTTTTCTCAAAGTAAGAATCAACAACAATATATCCAAAGAAATCTAAAGAAATCGGGAATACAAATAATAATGTTGATATTACCAAGCTTGAAGTAAATATCAGAATTAGAAGAAGAACAAATATTAATACGTGCTATTTCTGTTTTTAAAATCCCCACTGTACTACTTGTAGCTAATTGGCCCTCTGGAGAGAAAACAACGCCTAAACGGTGTCCGTTGGTCACCCATGATCCTCTTTTTGTTATGTTAATCGAGAGCTGAGTTGATGAGATAGCCACCTGTCAGTGACCACGCTGTGTGGTCTAACCCCCCTGGCCAAACTAGTACAGACGGGCTTTAACATCCTGACTAAAATGTCGCAAAGTTTTCCACATTATTTTGCGTGGCAGCCCAATAGAGGCTGACTGAATTTAGAATGATGCAGTGACATTATTTTGTTTAGATCGAATTTGATAATGGTGCACAGGCGCGTACGCAGGATTTTTTCAAGGGGGGGGGGGGGGTTTAACATTTATAAATCGGTCCGAAAATTTCGCAACGACTTAGCCAGCTGCTGAATAAGCGGGGGGGGGGAGTAAGAGGTCACTTTTTTTTGTTTTTGTCTCGAAATTTGGAAATCTGACATTTTTATTTAAAAAAAAAAATAAATAAAATAAAATCAAAAAGGGGGGGGGGGGGTTTAGGTTTTTTTAGGGGGGTTTACATACATAAAATTACCAATGGGGGGGGGTTAACCCCCAACCACCCCCACCCCCCCTCCCCCCTGCGTACGCGCCTGATGGTGCATACCGTGCAGGGGCGGCGATTTCTTTTCACGACCGGGGGGGGGCAAAATGCGAGGGACGAGGGAGCAGTGGCGTAATGAGGAAAAACGTTTGGGGGGGGGGAGAAAAGAATCCGCATCACCATCACTCTTACATGTTACGCAGGTCCTGGCTAAAGTATTTACGATCAGGTAGAGCAAGCCGAGCGAAGCAAGTGGACCGTAAGGTCCAGGGGGCAGAGCCCCCGGAAGGTCAGGGAAAATGCCATTTCAGCAACATTTGTAAATCACTGGTATCGAATTAGAAATAAACCACGTTTGAATGAAATGTTTTGAGGGGGGACTTCTCAAAGCTCCCCCCCCCCCCCCCCCCATCAATACGCAATTGCGAGGGAGCATAGTGAATGAGAGGGTCTACCCCTTACGGATTTTTGAAGTTTTGGTTGTGTTAAAAAATTACATTTCTTAGCAAAACTATAGTATAAAAACAAGCAATAAATTTTTTCACACTTCGTTTTGCTCAGTATTTACTTGTACATTTAGAAGATTATTATGCAAGGGAGCGTAGCTTCCGAGTGAAAAGATTTTTGCATTTTTATTTGTCTACACGCTGCACTTTTGGGCCCTCCAGAACCTAAGTTTGTTGCAGTCTTTAGTATTTGCTACCTTTTTCGGGGGCACTTTTTCAATTTTTGAGGGGGGAGGGACGATCCCCCTTTAAAAAAAATGAGGGGAGACGTGTCCCCCCCCCAAAAAAAAAACGTTCCCCGCCTCTTCCCCCTCCCCCACCGCCCAACGCCCCCCCCCCCCCCGCCCCTGATACCGTGCATGAAGCCAGGATTTGTTTACTATTACAGCACTCGACCGATGGTCAACACAAATCCGAAAAATACTCTTAACTCTGAAGCAAACAAGAAAGGAAAAATTTAGAAACAAAAATATAATAATGACCCTGGATGAGAGACTACGTAACTTGTTCTGTAAAAAAAATGAATATACTTCGGATACATTTTTAAAATAATGCTCTTTCGCACCAGTGGGATTCGCATTCGGCGACAATCTCCATGCCTTTTACACTATAATGAATCGCTAGTTTCATAAAGTCGTCATTAAATTGGCACCGTTAAATTGGCCTTTTTCGGATACCAATAATCTACGTGATTCCGGCCAGGATCAACGCACGACGTGTAGATGGCTCGGCTTTGACTTTTGTAAGAGCGATTTATCCCGTTAGAACACATCAAGTGGTAAAAATCATGGCTTTTCCAGCAGGTGAGAACAGGATAAATATTTTAGCAGTGTTTTCTGTTCTTAACAAGCTTTAAAATTGCTCAACTTGGACAAGGAACTGTACGTTTCCTGTTTTTAGTCCCATATGTATATTTGTGTGTAATGTAAAATGTACGATCGAGCGCCACCACAGCACAGTACACGCGCCATAAAAAATAAGGCACTTTGTTTTCAGAGAGTGAGAGAGAGAAATTTAGAAGAAATTAGAGTTATGAATGGATAACAAAAATAGAGGGGAAGAAAGAGAGGGGAAGAAAGAGAGAGAAAAGGCGAGAGACAGTGAAGTAGAGACTAGTAGAAGTGACACTAGAACTTGGAATCTAAGAAGAGTAAGATTAAGAAGATAGATTTAGAAGTCTAGAACTAGAAAGAACAGTCGGAAGGAGGAAGAGAGAGTTGGGGGGGGGGGGGCACTCCAGCAAAGCATAGAGAGTCAATGCTAATGCGTATTGACCTCTACCACTGCATGTTTGTCTGAGGAACTGTAAAATACTCAACAAATTGGATCGTTTTCACAGCGAGTCGTCAATTTATGGAATGCGCTTCCAGCTTATGTAATTGATAGCCCATCTGTAAACTCATTCAAATCCAACCTGGAAAAACCATGGAGAGCTAAATATGACATGTACAACCCTAAAGAAATGTTTCCTTGCTATAGCATTGTCCAAAGCTCTGACGTAGGCGCAATCCCCAGTACATACAGCTACAGACATTAATCCTGCTGCAGAGGGGCATAGCCATAGGCCTATAAGTAATTATACTTGAAGCCCAACACCAAGGTAAATCAAGGTAAACAAATACAACATTATTTTAATGTTAGGATAGAAAAAAAATTGTGTAAACATACTTTTAAAGCACCTTTTCTCTCCCTGGTCCAGAGTCTTCGCACATTCGTAAGCTTAGCCATAACGTAGCCGTCGCAATGTACTTTTTTTCTATGGCGCGCCATTTTCCCAATAATTTAGATACCGGTAAAAACTATTTATAACTGATAAACATTGTTTATCGCCGATTAAACACTGTTTATCGAGCGATAAACTATTTTTAACGACTGATAAACAGTGTTTATTGGGAAAAACTTGTTATCACTCGATAAACACAGTTCATTTTGATAAACACTGTTTTTCGCCGATAAACCGAGTTAATCCAGATAAACATTGTTTATCGAGTGATAAACATAGTTTTTCGTGATAAACACTGTTTTTCAGTTGAAAACGGTGTTTATTAGTTGATAAACATAGTTATCGGCGATATTTAGTGTTCATGTGAATTATTGGACAAATGGCGCGCCATAGCGGGTGCGTATACGTATAATTAACGTAAGAGGGCGCTGCCGGGCCACTTATAATAACACGTACTGTACGTAACATTAGAAAATGGAGGTACAGAGTTGAGAACGATGGACCCAATTGGCAAAAGTCTTGCTAGAATTACTTGAAACTCTAATAAATTCATGAACGGAACTGGTAAATTTTATTTGTTTGTTATTTGTCATCAATATTGAGTGGTTAATATGTATGATAACAGTTTAGAACGGTAGCTGCAGCAGGTTTTATAAAATATTGCGTGAATGTACTACAGTACAGGGTTGCCTCTTTTACTACACAGCCAATAAAGTGATGCAGCTATGTGTGGGGGGGGGGGGGGGGTGGTGTTCATGGTGCATGGTGGTAGGGAAGATAAATAAAGTTACAAGATCTACTTGAAACAAGTGAGGCTTATTTTTTGTCTAGCAATGTGTTATTTTCTAATTTTTTGGTTGCCCCAAATCCAAATTTTTCAGTTGTTACACTGCGCTGTGCTGTACAGCAGTATGCCTGGGGACGTATTGGACTAGACAGCGCAGTAGCCAGCCTTAGCCAGAGTTCTAATAAAGATTTCACCCTACAAGCAGATCAACCTTATGCTGAGGTAAGAACAATATACATTTTAGTGGTACGCTGATTTGGGCAAAACTTTGACCTAAAGAGGGTGCTATAGCAATAGAGGAGTTGGGTTAATTTGATAATTTGTAGGATTATTAATATTAGTTTGACATCCTATATATCTAAAGTTGAACAGAATAAATAATGTTCCCAGAACGGGTAAACAACCCCTGGAGTCTGGACTTGAATTTCTGCATTAGATTTACAGGTGTTTATTTTCGATAAACCCGTTAGACAATAGACTGTTTTTATGTATTTCTTAAAGGATAATCTCTTTTTTAATGGCAGTTTGTTCAGGGCGGAATTTTAGGTATTAAAATGCAATTTGCATAGGACAATTTCTCTTAAAATGCAGCATGTTTGTGACAGTTTCTCTTAAAAATGCAGTTTATGTAGGACTGTTTCTCTTGAATTGCAGTCATTTTATGACCATTTCTTTTGAAATGTAGTGTATTAGACAGAGTCTTTCTTAAAATTCAGTTTATAAAGGAAATTACCTTTTACCGGTAATTAACGGCACCCCCATACCTTTTAGTTCAATTGATGTTTAATTCCACTAATATAAACATTTTTTCCTTCATTTTCATCCCTAGCTATGGATGGGCACCCATCCAAAGGGTCCCTCCATTGTGGGCTCATCAGAGCATGCTGGGATACCTCTTGGTGACTGGATTGCTAAGCAACCAGAATGCTTGGGGTCGAAGGTCAGTGCAAAGTTTGGTGACCAGCTTCCTTACCTCTTCAAAGTGCTGTCCGTGAACAAGTCACTCTCCATTCAAGCCCACCCCAATAAGGTATTGTTTTGAATTTGATTTGATTTGATTTCAAAACTGCGTAATTTTTGTATGAAATGTTACTTATTATATTCCCTCTACTGTACTAACCCTCTATTCTCAAACCACAAAGATATATATGGTTGTCTTTGAAGGCGTCACTGTGAAACACCCTCTTACAGTAAATTCTCGCAAACATTTTTGAATTTCCTTGAATTTTTTCATGAAAATGAGACATTAAACAGGCCTTTAAAAGTCTTTCAACACTTTAATGTCTGGAATCATATATAGAGCCAACTCACTGCTTTGTGATGATTTACATTTACTTAAAATGTAATTAAATTGTAATAATATAATTGGGAGAATTAAGAAATTGATCAGATTGTTTTTTTCACTCAAACTTTCAGATTATTGTACAACTAGCATTGAAGTCAATACCTTAGCACCATTTTCTCTCATCTGAACAATGTTACCAAGTCCCTTTAATATGCTTATGTTATGTTGTTGATCTGCTTCCATAGGCCCATGCTGAGCAGCTACATGCAGAGAGGCCAGATAAGTACCCTGACCCCAATCACAAACCAGAGATGGCCCTTGCTCTCACCCCATTTGAAGGCATGAATGGATTTAGACCAGTCTCAGAAATAGTCAACTTCTTAGAGAGTAAGTTTTTATTATTGTTTCTGCTTGTTTGTTTCTTTCTTTGTTTCTTTGTATGTTTTTAGCTGAAAATATTTTGACTACACCTTTATCTCGACTGTCCTTTACTTGTGCTTTTTTCTGTCTTCTACTTCTTTTCTCTCTCTCTCTCTCCCTCTCTCACACGTCTTTCATCATCAATCTCTCTCCCTCTTTCTCATCATTATTTCCATCTCTCTTCTCTCTTCCACCTCTCTATCTCCCTTTCTCTTCCTCACTTTGTCCATCATCATTATTTTCTTTTACTCTAAAACATTATTCCACATTCTTAGTGAAAAATCATGTCCAAGCTGCCTTCAAATATAATATCTCCCTTGCTTTTCAATTCAATTCAAATGAACATTTATTTCTTCCATTCAATTTGACAAACATATTTGACATCTGTTCAAACAATAACAATGTATACATAGGAACATGAATATAATGAAAGAACTTGTATTACAAGGAAGAAGGCGCGAAACCCGATTAGCAGAGCTTGTAATGTACGCCCGAATACACAAATACATAATATACATTATAAATAGAAGAAAGGAAGAAAGGGATAGGCAAAGAGGAGAGGAGGATAGAGAGTTTAGAGAAAGAGAAAAGAAGAGAGGAAAAGAAGAGGACTGCAACATAGTAGCTTGATTATTTGGTTATCATTTCATACATCAGTCCTTTCCTAGATGAAATAATAGGTGATGCTTAATCCATTTTCAAAACAGTTTCATCCAATATTCCTGCTTGCAGATATTCCTGAGCTCAGAGCAGTAGTAGGTGATGAGAATGCTGGTTCCCTGTCTGCTGCCCTCAAGGCTAGCGATGGGAATGGATCATCGGAGGAGTGCCGTGCTGGGCTGAAACGATGTTTGTCGGCAATCATGAATAAGGAGATAAATGAGATGACATCTAGGCTTGAGACGTTGATCACAAGACTCAAAGCAGAAGGTAGATATGTCTTACTCTTGATTCAATTTATTAGTTCATATTAAAAAAATCTTTTGCTAATTGAGGTTCTGACTTTTGTAAATTTCATGAATATTTCATGAATATTTCAAATGAAGCAAAGTTTTTCTGTCTTTGTTGTTACATATAGTGTTCTATCCCTCTATGATTTTTTTTAATTTTTTTTAAGGGAACCCAGATTCAGTCCTTTATATCTTTGGAATTATTACTAGATTTAATCTGAGACATTCACCTGATAGACTATCAAGTTTGTTTGTTTTGTGCATTGATTTTTTAAACACCTTTTTTCAATAAAATCAAGCTATGTGACACCTGAAAAGCAGTATTTTTCTGATTCAAATCAAATTAGCCTCTGCATAATTTTTGAATGAAATGGATAGTCAATCCAAGATTTAGTATAATTGCTTTTTTTTTGTAATCGTCTCGATCTTCATAATAAGAAATGGCAGATATTTTGTTAACTTTTTTTTGCTGATGAGTTAACTATTGCACTATATTTTATTCTATATTCTATGTCTATACGAACATGTTATTGTTACTATTATTATTATTATTATCATGGACTACTATTATTATGGATGAGATTTGTTTCAATAAATACATTGAAAAAAAAGAAAAGAAGATTTGGTTGAATGATCTTTGTTCCAGTTGAATGCACTTACACATCATTGAATTGAATCTCAAACTTGGGCAAAGGGAAAAAAAAAAATAATGGCTACGGCATTCATGATTGCATTAGGTGAAAAACCTATCAAATAGATAATTTAAAATAAAAACACATTGTCAACTTCATACTAGTCACATCACCAGTTTCCTTTTAAAGATACTTGATCATAAATATTCCGTTTTATTCCATTACATTTCATTTATTTATTGCCACGTCAAGATAAAAAAAAATCTATGATCTTCAATATACAAACATATTAATTAAGATATTTGAAGCAGGAAGATCATGAAAAGCACATAAATGGCTTGTTAAAAATGATCCTCACAAATATGGTTTTCTTGTTCTTTTTTAAGTATGTTAATATGTTCAGTTATGTTAGTAATAATTTATTTTCTTGGTAATTTAAGTAATGTTAATTCCATTAGTAATATTGATTTTTCTTGATGTAATCTTGAATTGTGTACAGCGCTTTGAAACTTTTATGTCACAAAGGCTATATAAATCTTTTGAATTATTATTATTTATGATTTTTTCTTTGCACTTTACAGAGGCTGCAGGACAGGACCTAAGCAAGAACAATGGAGCCCTGGTCCTGAGGTTGTATAGTCAATTCCCTAGCGATGTGGGGTGCTTCGTTTCATATCTCTTTAATCATATCACCCTGCAACCGGGACAAGCCATGTTCTTAGGACCCAATGAACCCCACGCTTACCTCTCAGGAAGTAAGTTCTTTTGATTTTTTTTTAAATCCGTTTAGTTTTTGACACTGCATGGTACAGGCTCGAGGAGTGTTTCACAAAGATCCTAAGTTGAACTTATCTCTAAGTTGGACTTCACAATTATGGAAAGCCATTAACATCTTTGAAAATATTTTCTATTATCAAGGAGATTTCATGTTCTTGATGTGGAATTTATGAAAAGTCTAAAATACCTACATTTCTGCTTTTAAATATATTTCAATTTAAGGCTACAATTGGCTCTCCATAATTTATAAGTCCAACTTTGAGTTAAGTTCTACTTAGGAGCTTTGTGAAACACCCCCCTGGCATGGTACCCAGTAGTTGAAATTTTATCATATTGATATCAAAGGAGGAGTAAGACTCTAGACTATAAAGTCATGGAAGCTCTTGGTGGCTAAGAAAAAACATTTTCAACCATTAGGCAACAAAAGTACAGGAGGGTCAGATTCCACACTCTACTCTTTTAGGGCTGATATTGACTTGTTCTGAATATGAATATATATGATTTAAAAGTATAGACCAGTTCTGGTCATGCGATTGCATTGTGAAATCGATCAGAAAAGGTTGATCATCTAGCATATAAGTATTGGTGTGTACTGCAAGGTTCTAGAATCATCAAAATGATAAGAAATTTGGCCCAGTCTTGGTAAAGTTACAATCACTGTACACAGAAAGATGTGGGACTACGTAATATCTATCCAGGCCGGATAGGAATGATAATTTACCAAATATGTCAATTAGTAGGCATGATTGGTAATAAAAGCTTCCAATTCATTTTTTGAGAGGGGGGGGGGGGGGGGCGTTTCCATAACTGGTATAAACCTTTAAGGTATATTTTTTTTTTAAATAACTTTTGGCTTCATATATATTATGAAGATTTAAAAAGAATAAGTGTCATTAGCATGTAGTACAAACTATATATACATGGATCTTTTAGAAATGGAGAGGTTCCACTTTATGCATTTTAGAATAATCACTACCAAAGTGATGGAAGTGCTTAATGTATAGCTTATGTTTCACGTTTTGAAAAGAATACATCCACCTGTGTATCATGGAATGCTCTTTGATGCATCAATGAATAACGATCACATTTTTTACTAATAATTGTTTTACCTAGGGAAGCCTCATCAGCATCCATGCTATTTTTCTTGAGGCCCCTATAACTTTCATGAGCAAAATCCAGTATTCATCTCAATTAGTTTTACAATTTCCTATACATAACTTTGACTGCCCATGACAAGATTGGAGTCAGGCTAACCTGGATCAGGGGACAACTTGGCCCAGCTGCAAAAACATATTTAGGGTTAGGTATAGGGTTAGGGTTAGGGTTAGGGTAAAATGACCGTTTTTGCCGCTGGGTCGAGATGTCCCCGGTCCGAGTTAGCCCGGATCCAACAGATTGTATCCACGAACTGGCTTATTCTTTCTTTCTTTCTTTTACAGACTGCATGGAGTGCATGGCGGGCTCTGACAACGTGGTGCGTGCCGGGCTCACCCCCAAGTTTAAGGACATCCCGACCTTGTGTGAGATGTTAACGTACCTGCCATCGACCCCCGATGAGAAGATCTTCCCCAGTAAAGCGGATGCTAGTGAACCCACCCTCACCATCTACGACCCTCCCGTTCCGGACTTTGCCGTAGCCAGAGTTAAGGTATGTCTGGGCAAATCTTGCAAGGAGAATGTTATCATAGTATCGCAAGTTGCCCTGCCTAAACAAATGGAGAAGCCCTCCCCCTTCCCTAGTAAGCGGTACCACAGTGACCCATCTTCAACCCTCCCTGTACCAGATTCTGCCGTTGCCAGAGTCAAGTAACAGTATGTCAGGGTATTGCGTACATGTAGCTGCCAACATTTCTATTTTGGAGGAATACCGGTAATACTAATTTTTCAGCCCGTTTTTTGTGAAAAGCATAGAAAATACACAATATTACTATTCCCCCCTCCCCTGTGAAATTCCTAATTTTAGCTTGATTGGTGTAGTAGGTTATCTTACCATTGGCAGTTTTTTATTTGAGATTTGACCCCAAGCACTCTGTCTACACAAATGATGACCCCACCCCCCCCCCCCTTTCCCAATGAACAAGTGACACTAGTGACCCCTCCCTCACAATCTATGACCCTCTAGCCCCTGTTTCATATACCTTGTCATCAATAACAAGTCACAATAAATGTTATAAGCTACTGTAATCAAGACATTTGATTGGCCGAGAGAAAAATTGTCATTGAAATTTAGCATTTGTTATTGATAACAAGTTTTATGTAACAGGGCCCAGATGTCAGACTTTGCCCTATCCAGAGTCAAGTTACAGTACACACGTATGGTTTGCAAGTCTTACCAAGAGAATTTTGTTAATTCACCTAAAGCATCCTACCTTTAAAAACCAATAATGGCACCCTGTCCTTGTCTTTGTGAAGCGGACACAGATTGCTAGCAATAGGCCTGTTTTCATCAGCTCGATGATTGCTAAATATCCCGCTATTTCAACTGTCCCGATCGCAAATTATCCAGCTAATTCGTGTCTTCATCAGCCCGCAGTTGCAATTAGCAGGATATTTGGTCGAGATAATTATTCCAAGATTTCTTGGTTGGTTTGCAAAATATCCCGCTATTTGTCCGGGGCGTCTTCACCACCCCGAAGACTCGCACTATGCGCGAACGCTGAGCAAAATATCTCGAGCTGATTTCTTGAGGTCGAGTCTCGAGCTGATGAAGACGCGATTTGTAACTTCAGGATTATTTTCCACATCAGAAATAGCGGGATATTTGGCAATCTTGAGCTGATGAGGACAGGCCTAATGAACCTCCGCTACCAAACTTCTCATAATCAGAATCAAGGTAAACAATAATAATAATAATAATACATAACATTTATTAGGCGCTTAATACTGATGTTTCTGAGCGCACAATGTTCTGATTAAGAGAAGACTATAACCCGACAATAACAATGTCAGAGTATGGTCGGCAAAGCTTTCCCAGAGAAGTTATCAACGACGCCCCCCCCCCCCCCCCCGCCCCCCCCCCCCCCCTTCCCCAGTAGGATGGATCCTAGCATCATCTTTCAAGGGATCAAACTTGATAATCCACAATTTAACAATCAAATCTAGCTCGCTCTGAGGATTTAAAGTATTTATTTATATTTGACCTGGACTATTTTTTTTCCAATACCGATCTTTCCAGGTCCCTGCAGATCAGGCCAGTTACACCCTCCGAGCCGAAGACAGTCCAAGTATTATCATCGTCATCGAGGGGCAAGGAGAGGCTGCTCACCCCTCGTTGGGAAATGGACAAGCCCTACCAATCTGCAAGGGGTCAGTATTATTCCTCTCAGCCAATGAGAGCCTGGCTTTCAAATTATCTCCAGCCAATGGGCTGTTGGCTTTCAGGGCCTTCTGTCCCCTTGATTAATAATGGTACTACCAATGTAATGTGATCTCATGAATACTCATATATGATAAGATTTATTTTGGAATAGTGTTTTGGATCCAAACTTTCCCCCTTTGGGCTACTGGTTTACATATCTCTTCTCAAGATATTTAAAAATCGACTCTGCCCAGGGACTGCAATGGGCTGCTGGCTTTCAGTAATGGATCCACCCAGAGTACTGTCATGAATCATGAATATTAATATATGACTAGAATAGACCAGTTTTGAGAAACCACATGTACAGTAGACCCCCAAATATCCACAGATCTTCTAAAAGATGGAGAAATTCCACTTTGTGTTGTAGAATAATCACTGAAATAGCGATGGGGTTGCTTCATGAATACATGTACCTTTTGTTTGCCCTCTTGAAAAGAGTACTTCCACCGGGCATCATACACGTGTAGAATGTAGTCTTGTACAGCATCTTCGGTGCATACATGATATATGATTACATAACTTTAGTGAACACATGTCCAGCATTAATCTTGAACAGTTTTTACAGTTTTGTCAACATCAACAAAAAATCTTTATCTGCCCAAGCGCAATTACTATCTCAGAACTATCTTATTGTTTTGTATATTTAGAAAATCTAGAATTTCCTAACTATAGGCTGCCTTATTTCAAAGCATGGGGCTGGCTCTCTTGCTTTATATTATACTTCAATAATTCGATCTCATGCATACATGTACTTAAATGTGACTAAAATTATTTTTGAATATTCAGAAAAAATGTAACTATCCCCTTCCAATCGGCCACTAGATTTTCAATGTTTGTGCTCTATTGATGGGCTTTGCCAGTACGATCTTACGCAACTTCAACTATCGTTGATCTCCTTGTTTTATTTTACTACGCATGTTGAAATTCATTCGATCACTGCCAAATTGTGCCAATCTAACATTTTAAAATCAATTTTATAACTACATGAGAATTTAAGTGAAAAACTATTGAAAATTTCAGTCTGTGAGTCCTTATGTATTGTAAATCTTAGCTGATTGCATCTGAATGAACTTACAGTCAAACTTGTCATAATGACCACCTCAAAGGTAATACAAAGCTTTGGGAAATTTGAAAATTGGGTGGAAAGTGATTCTTTACAATTTTGATATATTTGGATGCCCCTGTAAATGTATTATAAGCACAAGAAAAATTAGCCCCTAAAACACTTCTCCTTTCGAGAAAAATTGAATATATAAATTTACTGGTGCTCCCGGTAAATTTTGATTAATTTCAAATAGCACCTACTGCCGTACAGTGGTAGCTGTGACCCTGAAAATCTCAGTATATGTACAGTAGTTGTGATATATAATTTCCTAACGGGAATAGCTAATTGGTTGATTTTAGTCAAGAAACATTGTTTTATAGCTTAATTAATATCTTGACCTTGAGAGGGAGCTATATAACATTTATTATTTACAATTTCATAACTTGAGACTCGATTTCAACCGCAACAACGATCCCTGAATATTGTAGGATCGCATATGCTTCCAATATGTTCATTTGAACCAAATTCATGACTCCATACCAAAACTTTGTATTACCTTTAATATAAAGACCGCCTGTCTACAGTGGTCACTTATATTTTCTTCCTCAGAGGAAATATTTGTTATAGAACCTGTCTAGAGAGGCCACCTGTTTACAATTTACTTTTTTTTTTCTTTGTCTTAGTATTTGTAGAAATATATGGTTTATTTCACCAATGACATATTATGTACACTGTATTTAAAGAGGAACTTTATTGATATAACATTGGATGAAAAGAATTGTTTTTCATGGGGAAATAGTGATTTCGCATATGATTATAGCATTGCCAAATTTAAGAATTTATTGCTGATGTTCTTTTAAAGTCACTGAGTAGTCGGCTCTCATGGGGAATTCGACACCGTTCGGGTGTTTACCCAATAACAGGTGTTGTCAATCACCAGGGTTAGCCTTGAGTTTTATGACCATTGGACCTTATGTAATGCTTTGATTTGCCCGAAGACTCTCGAGCTCTCCGAGAGATTAGGGGGTAATTCTTGACTGGACTATGGGTTTGCTGTGTGCAAATTTGTACCCCCATTAATGGTATTTCCACCAAGTCTGGTGTCAGCGAATTATGGCCTTCTGCACATGGAAACTGGCGATCCAATCCCTTTAAATATTCTATTTTAGTGAATTGCACAGAAACTGCCGAGTGATAATTGCTGTCACTGTTTATACACCCTTTATTATAATTAAATTTATAGCATGCAAAATCAAAAGATGAAAATTGCACTGATTTTTCAACTTGTCAACAGTGTAACACATGTTGTATATTAAACCGGTACATATAGGGACAGCTGTAGAGTATTGCATCTGGTGGGTTTATTTTAAGCTTCTGAAAGTGCTGTGTTTTATATGAAATGCATGAACTGTAGTCCATTTCTAACAAAAAACTGTTATAAACCTTTTTATTTTTTCCAGTTAAAATATATGTTTTAGTTTATAAGTAGGTAACATATTCAGTATTGTGAATATATTCGCATTGTGTTATGTCTTTCTTTCCTTTTATAAAGGTAAGGTAAAATTGTGCAAATTAATTTGATTGTAATTTACTTCAAGAGAGCAATTTATGAAATATTTAGATATATATATTTTCTTTGTAGATTTGTATTATAATAAAGGCACTTCGTCACAAAAACCTTACGGAGCAGTAATATTTGTGGTTGTTCTTTTTTAGCATTTGTTCAAATCTGCTTTCAGCATTATGAATAAAAAAAGTCACAGGTTTTAAAGATTTAACAGTTATTACATAACTTAGTAAATCTACTGTTTTTTTTTCTTCTGTCTGTCCGTCTCTCACTCTCTCTTTCTCTCTCTCCATCCCTCTCTCCGATTCTCTGTTTCTATCTCTTATTTTTTGTTAATCCCGGCTTTCTTCTGCCTCTCTCATTCTCTCTCTACAATTCTCTGTTTCTTGCTGTCTCTATCTTTCTGGGTTTTTCTCACTATCTCTCTCTCAATGTGCATTCTAGTCTCTAATATAAGTAAGTATATGTAATATTATATAAATATACATGAAGGATTTATGTGGTGATTAAAAGAGGAAAAATCAAACTAGATACATGCACAAATGACGCTAAATAATGAGCAAGACAATAGTACAAAATCCATGAAATTTGATATTCCGTGGCAAGATGGAATTTAGTTTATTTCAAAACATTGCTGCAAATCGGACAATTACTTTAAATGTATAGTTTCAATAAAGACAGGTAATACGTAATACATGACACGTGAAATAAACCGTCCCCCACATCAATATTGTGTATAGTCGCATGCAGGGTATTACATACAAACTTCTACGCAATTAAATAGTTTTTTTTTGTACGTTTTTTTAACTTTCTGTCTCCTAGCAGAAGTCGTCGAAATCGGTAAAATCTTATGCGATGAAATTTCGCAGTCAAATTCTTCATCATTGTCTATAGTAATTGGTAAATTGGTAAAACTGCTCAGCTACGGGTACATCGACTAATAAGGGTTCGGGGGTACACATACAAGATGATGATGATGAAGATGATGATGATGAAGATGATGATGATGACGATGGTGATAATGACATAGACGATGATTTTAAAGACAGAAAGATAAACAGGATCGACAAAGGCATATATGGAAATATATATATAGTCATATATATCTCTCTCTACTACAAAGTGCATAAATGGTACACAAGTGGTCATATTGTCAACATTAACATAGGGGTGCTCGTAGAAAATACTTTTTTTTTTCATTTCTTTTTCTTTTCGACGGGATGGGGGCCCGGCTGTCCAATTTCATTGCCCATGGAAGAAGACAAAGAGAGAAACAAAGAAATGATCATCACTTTAACACACTGCGAATTAAGTCAGAATAACACTTACGTTTTATACAACTTGTAGAATCTTTAATAATTCATTTTTCATAACAATAATAAGAATAAGAATAATATGCCTGGAAACTAGATCTAATAAATAATAACATGTTTGAATATGGAAGAATTATATTATACAATTTTTTTTTCCTTGAAAAAGTTGTTACATATGAATGGCTCAACGTGTAATGTACTCTATAGATAATATGTACTCCACAGTGAACTCTGAAAGCCTACAGCATTGAATACATGCTATAGTCCTCCTATACAAATGATATATATTCATATGTATTGATCCATATATAAATATAGATGCAAGGAGAGGTTTAAGTACCTTTAAACTATATTTTCAGCATCCAAAAATGACAAGGTTTCAAAGAAATACATGCGATACTCCACAACAGAACAGAGCCATTTTGTTTCGAGTTGCTGCAGACGATTATACAGAACAGTTGAGAAATGGGATATAAATTTCAGTTTATATTCTATGCATGCAACGGTATACAGGATGGTTGGGGGAACAGACTTTTATCTTCCCATTTGGTATTTGAGATTTTATACAAAACCAGAACATTTCAATTTTTTCCAGCTGAAGTTTGATGGGTGTGAAAATTGTTGTCTTTCAAATCCTTGAAGTAAATTAAGACCTTTCCTGTATCTTTTATATTTAGAATATCCTCAAAATGTATTAAGATTTCTTTTTAATTTAGTGGACTATTTAAATTTAGGGAAATTCCCTCGTTTTCTGTAATCGCAGTTAAAATTATAATATCAGGGTCCACTGAGCCGATGGAAAAAAATGAAGTGCAAAAAGAATTTTGCAATTCTTAAATCAAACAAAATCTGAAGTGAAAGTTGTCATTCCTTGCTTTTTAGAAAATGCCCTTTCCATTCCTTTTTTGTGTATATTTTGTTGCAGTCTTGAATGTTTTCATTCCTTTTGGTTAGTGCATGAGATGTCTAGCTCAAATATTTCTCTTTGTAAACTGTAAACAATTTTTTTTTAAATTGAACTGAATATACCTATTGTTACATGAAACATGATTTGTAGTTGTTTAAGGGACTGAGAGCTTTGTGTAAATGACTTAAGATGTTCTTTCTGAATAATGTGCAAAGATTTGAGAGATTAGTATTTCATTAAGTTTAAAACAAAAAGACAACTTCTAAATATAAGAACTCATAACGGACTATATTTACGATGAGGTAAAGTGTAATCTTGCATTCAAAATGGTGTCATCCAAAAGCAGCATTTTAAATTTGCAAACAAAAAGAGAGAAAAAAATATGTGAGTGCAAACATCAGTCTCCAACAAAAAATATCAAAATTTGGAAGCATTGCAATCTCAAAGAAATAGTCGTTTTTGTACAACTGAGTAAAATAAGGTACATTAACATTTGAGATAGAATGAAAAGAAATCAAGCCATTTCCAACTTCTGTACACGTATGTGCCTAAAGATAAATGGTTGAAATCATATGTGGGCTTATTTTGCTCGGTAAAACTAGTGTTGGTGGTGCTCAAATTTTTCCCCAGACAAATTTGCCTTTTTTTATATTATCTTTGTTTAATTTTGTATTTTAGGTGGTTTGAGCTACTGAAAGGATCATCATAGATATGAAGAGTAATATTTCTGAAAAAGTTTAGATGAGGTAGCAACTAAAAAAACGTCTTTTCAGTTTAATTCTGGTAGTGGTAAAAATGTAATACTTGTCAAAGGGTTGATGCAAATGGTGGAAAAGCTCCCTTTGTGATGTTTTATTTTCGCATACTGGTATGTGATATTATTGATTTGGGTAGTAGCAATCAGTTACTAAAGTTGTTTTTAAGAAGTAACTTTCGGGTAGAGGAAAATGGTTAATTGCGTTTTTGTGAAAAGTTTGATTTACCTAGCCAGAGAATATTGTATGCATTGTTTAATTCAGATTGAAGAATAAGGCTGTATGTGATATTTCTAGCTAGTAGCAGAAGGTTATATGTCACATGTTTGGGAAGTTTAGTTCAGCTAATTGCAAAGTTCCTATTCAGTTAACAGCAAAAGGTTGCATAATAATGATGTGTCAAGAAATTTAAATTCAATGAATAGCAAAAAGCTGTTGTAAGGTTTTCATGTGCTTACATTAGGCAAGTGGCAGAAGGTTGTTTGTGCCATGTCTGAGTAGTTTAATTCAGCAAATAGCAAAAGATTTTATGTGATGTTTGTAATAAGTTACTTTCAGCTAGCAGCTAAATGTTGTATGGGAGGTTTAATTTCAATAGAGGCAAATTGTTAAGTGATGTGTCTAAGAAATTCAAGCTAGAGGCAAAATGTCATATGTGAAATGTGTGGAAAGTTTACGTTAGATAATGGCAAATGATTCAAAGAGGTGTGTCTAAGACTTTGTAAGCAGCAAAAGGTCGGATGTGACATTACGATTGGTCCTTTTCGATACAGTCATATGCATTTTTATGAAACAATAAAATCTTCAAGATGTATATTTACAGTTGAAGTAATCTGTACATGAAGACTGGTCTTCACTCAAAAACTGAAACTAGCAATAGTCCTAACTAAGAGAATTATTCAAAAAGTCCCAACAATTCTAGCCATAAAAGTCATTCCTAAAATAGAACTCTATCTGCTGATTTAAAAACGGTAAAATCTTTGTCGTCACAAAGATTGAGGTATTTGAGATATGGGGGTTGACACCAAATTTCATTGGTTACCAAGCTACGGGGACCAAGGAGTTAATGTTGCAGATACAAACTATTTGACCTTTCAACTTTGACCTTTACCATAATGTCCTGTATCCACAAATAGGTTAAACTTTACTAGAAAATACATGAATGATATGACCTGGTACACATCTAGTTTGAGAGTAAAGTGTAATTAAAGCTTTATTTATCTTTCACCTTGAATCTAACCTTCGAGCCAACGATGCTTGTTGTTTATGCAAACACTACCCCTTTAATTTAGTCATAATACCACCTTTTCACGTTTGTGGAGTAACAGATATGTTGTCTGCTCGAAGCCAGAAGGGCTTATCTCTGTGGTAAAGTATAAGGTTTAATGTCCTTTGACCTCCAAACAGAATATCTATTTACGATCCTATATGGCTTTTAAAACAACAAAAAAGATCATTTTCCAATACAATGCTACCATATTTGTGGATACAGGTCTCCTTTTTTTAGCAAACATTTTTGTTGCTAAAATTTTGTGAAGCTATTCTTGTTTTGAACGCAGTGTAAAGAATGCCACAACCTCCGAGTCAAAACAGTCTGTACCTGCAGACTAAGGGTCAACGCACTTTCCTGACAAATATGAACCATGGTATATCACTGCGAGTTTTATTCATTACTGTTTTTTTCTCCCATAGCTCATGGTCTAGTTGCTTGATCAAGATTTCTTTTTTTAAGAATTATTCTATTTCAATCAAGTTGTTACACAAATTAGCTAAACATCTATACACATTACGAAGAACACAGAGTACAGGAAAATTTGATATCTTTTTCCATTCGTCTAAAAAGCAAAGAAATACTGTTTTTTCATCCGATCAACAAGCAATCTTGAAAAAACGTGCAATTTTATACATACATGATAGATTGTCAAAAAACACTTTGCACAAAATGGTAGTCTCAATTTAAGCCATTCATTTGTAATTTTTTTGTTTTATAATGTCACATAGAAGTCGTACATTGATGGGATGGAGGAAAAAAGTCATGGTTTTAACATCTATCTTTTACACTATACTCTTTACTCCAGATAAAAAGAACAAACATATAGTTTTGAAATATAACAAAAACGACAAGAAAAATCAGGATAATATGTTGGATGACTTAGTAATATTTGGCTCATACAAAAAGTTTCTCATCGTAAAATGTCTCTCTATACTCCTTTAAACTTCACATACTATCGTAACCATTCTAAAGTATAATTTGGCAAAAAAACATATATGGGTATAATAATTTCCTCTATACATATACACTTGTGCCTTAGGCACATCGCAAATACATAAAATGTCTTTTTCATTCATATATATAATTATGTAAATATGATTAAAACAAGACTTAACCACTGACTTTCTAACTAGCATCATTTGAATCAATAGATACACATAGCAACAATATCCCTAGTCCCACACATAAACAAAAGAAATCAAAAGAGCTGACTGGAACAAGTACTTTAAAATGTCTACAGTGTTGGTTTGCTTCTTCTTGCGTACAAACAGCTACAAATGCGAGGTGATCAAAAAGCAAAACATAAACCCTATCTAGGAACTGCCTTTTTCTTTTCTCTTTTTTTCTTGAACTCCACCATACGGTGCGTGTGAGAATACGTACTTGTGTTGCATTGCTATCTTCACTGTATTGGCATATTCATATCGATTCCTATCTCTGCCTGTCTGTCAGTGTTTCGTACGGATGTCACAAATTCACTGCCTGGATTTTTGACACTCATTTGCTTGCTCACTGGTAAAAGGTCCTGATGTCTCAATTATAGCACCTGGTTTTTTAGGTCCTTCTACCGGAAAGCTTATAACTACCGGGTAATCAGAATAAAATGTGTCGACCACCTATGAATTCAGAGGATGAAGGCATTAAGTCCATAAAAACAAGCATCCATCTTTTTCTCATTACCCACTTTGATATACGATGCTTAAATGAAAATTTAGTACTTTAAAAAGATATTAAACAAATTTTGCATCAAGAAACTGTTGCATGAAATAAGAACCCTCATGATTTGTAAATGACGGTGATTTTAACTCAAGGAAACTTTTGCAAATTGCAGTGGTCCCAGTTGTGCTTTATTCATTCTGCAACATGAAACTTGACAAACATTTAATGACAGTGAAAGTCTGTACATTCACAGCAGTTTCTACTGTCAGTTTTCGTTGGAGCCACCTTCGGACTACTTTCGTACTCCATTCAGTAATGCTGAAAAAAAGCGGGAACATTTCGTAGCTCAGGATTTATAAGCCCCAACCTATAGTCGAGCCAAAAAGTTTTCATCAAAATCAAAATGACGAAATTAGTCGGGCAAATGTAGCAGTAAACTAGAGAAAATACATTACAGAATGCTCATTTTTGTGTCTTCAATCCCAAAACTCACTTTACAGTGATATAATGCCTTTAAGCTCTAAAATGTCATTCAAATTGAATCTGTTTCAACTGCCCAGTATTATTTAACTCTAAAATTACCATTTTCATAGTGTATGTATCAGTTTGTCTTTGCTTGTTGGTTCATATTTCAATTTCACAATGTGCAATACACGTGGAAACCATAATCTACCGGTACTCAAAAATCATTTTTGTCAAATATCATCTACTGAGGATCAAAGTGACACAAACCCATTTCCTATAGTAAAGCGTAACACCCTTCTGGCTCTCAGCAAATGATATATCAAATATGATGATCTGTAAAGAGCAAGAAGGGCATTAACTTATATAATCTTTAAAAATTGTATTTAGTGCCTTTCTTGCACAGAGGAGAGCATATTGTTCTGTAAACCTGTTCAATACCAAATTAGTTCGTTCCAATAGCTTTAATACAGGGACCAGCTGGGTCCGTAGGCAGTAGTTTAAGAGCCCGACTTGCACCGACTCGTAATATTTATCACAGACTCAGCACCCTTATGGCAGTGAACAGACAATAAAGGTACATTTGATGTTATAAATACTAGAAATGGCCTCTGAAAGTCAAAACTGGAATTTTCAACAAAGTGATATCCAAGCAGTAAACATGTGACATCAAACAACAGTGATAGGCAGGCTGATTAGTATTTTTTTCATATTTCATGTCCAGTTTTTTTGTTACATCTACAATTTCACATCCTTTTCTTACCTTCTCAACATTCCAATATACCAGAATCCATCGTTTGTTTTTTACTCCAGGGATCTGTTTCCATTCACACAATTCTTTGAAAGCTCAGTCAAAAATAATATTGACAATGACCTTTGACCTCTAATTAAAAAAATGTTCCCAACCCTTATACCTCCTCCCTTTTTTTTTTGATGGCCATCATAGAAATGTATTGTCAATGGCAGTAGCAACCTTCTTGTGGGCAGCCGACATATAAATATGTTGACTATATTGTTGACAAATTTAACTGACGTGCTAATGTTAAAGTCTGGGGTCCCCCAGGGATCCATATTGGGACCCCTCCTTTTCACTCTTTTCATGAACGATCTTCCATCAGTCATCGAATTGAATTAATAATGTAGTTGGGCTCCATTTGCTAGTGAGAAGATGTATCTATGTATTTGATACATATAAAGAGGGTTATAGAAACTTCAACTCTTTTACACTTACTTTTGCTTTGATTTGAATTAATGTGAATGGAAACACACCCCTGAAGTTTTAAATCCCGATATTATTAAGATCAGGGGGTAAGCACAGGATGCTTTTGGTAGTGGTGGAAATATCATGCTCGATGTGAACAGTTCACCATAATTTCCATTGGCAAAATTGTTGAGAAACACCAAAGTGAGATCACTTAAAGCTTGGGGAAGCCAGATTACAACGATCACTTTGTCTGTTTGGAACCAGAAGGGCCTTAACTCCTATACTTGATCAGAGAGTTAGGGTCTTTCTGGCTCTCTATTAACAGACAACTTCTTTCAAGCTTTCAACTTAGCATATAGCTACAAGCAGAAAGGAAAGTGGTTCCCCAAGACACGAGCGATTTCAAATAGGGTCATTCCAAAGCCATATACTGATGACTTCAGTGCCACTAAGGTGTAATATTTAACACCAACAGGCGTAGTGAAGCACTATCAACTGGTATAAATTTGGACACCAAATTTAAACACCAGCAAAAGCACTTGACACCATGGTTGCAACAACCCGCTTACCCCAATATGATCTTAATGAGAATACTAAAGTTCGTTCTTCATTTCATATTTCTGTCGTCTGTTACTCCTTAAATTTCCTTGTGACCCGTGACCTTCTGCTTTACCGAATGTAAATCTCTGAATATAAATCCATTCTAATCTTAATCCTGATTTTGGTGACCAGCACCGAATCATATGTCTCACTTCTTATAATCATATCTCTCTATATCAATCATGTATGTACTATAACATGCTCTTTCATAGAATTTGTCACAACCCACTTCCAACACTTTGCGTTGCCTGCCATCATGCAACGAGTCCTTCATCGGCATACGCACTGCGCATGCCATTTATCGTCCTCGTCAACAATACCTTTCAAAAAACAACAAACCTGCTTTGCATCTTTAAAAAATAGCAATCCATCACAGTTGGAATGATTTCATTTTTCAGGCCACTGTTTCAAAAAAGTTATCATCGTCTCTGTTCATAGATGTTCCTGATTAGCCGTTTTTCTATTCATTTGTTGAGAGGTAATCGTGGCCACTGAAATACTCGGATTCTGTTTCAATTCAACTGCATCTATTGTCATGATACTAGCAGGCAATTAGAATTGTTGTAACATTTGCACAATCATAATACTTACAGTGAAAAACCAGTTTCGAGTGCTTCCCCTGACGATTTCTTTGCAAGCGGGCCATCGGTACATTATCACAAGTTTATAGCACCGATTCACTTCAAGATTCGAATTTTTTTCAGAACCTGTTGCTCGATCACACAAATCTCCTCACATTCAAATGTCTCTCTTGGTTTGATAGGAATGATTCTTATTTGCTAGGATCAATTGTAAGAATGGAAGATTTGGAACTTGGTCTCATTTCATTTTAAGTGTCCTAGAATAGTTGGAAACTATTGCCGCAAAATAGACCTATTATCAGCAGGTTAGGAGTTTCTATTCCCTTGGGGAAAATTGTTGTCTCTGCTGCAAAAGCAAATTTCATTCCCTGGCTAAACAGTTTAAGTGCATGGCAGTAGCATTTGGTTTCTTTTTCTATCATTTCCAAGCTTGAATTTAGTCCGCTTGCTTAGCCTGTTTTGCAAGATAAGTCATTAAAGCTGCATAAAAGGAATACACACTGTCTGCTTTTGTCGTCCACTCAATTTGCAGTTTTTCAATTTTACTTTGAACTAGGGGTGAAATTACAGTCATTTGAATTTAAGAGGAAAGTGTCCCATTTGAAGCCGATGTCATATTGTGGACTTGATACACACACACACACACACACGCACATGTACATCCCACAATACACTCACCCACCTCTTCACCCACACCCACATGCAAACCAGGAACATATTCCATTCTTTAATGACTACAAAAAAGGTTGAAAAGTCACTTGGAAAAAGGGGGTGCCGGCGTTGTACTGTACGCAGTTCTTCGCTACAATTCGCTAAAAAACTGGGAGAGGGAGAGGGTGATCCTTGATGAACATCCAACAAGCAGAAGTAACGTTCCACTGTAGTAGTAAGTAGTAGTAGTAGTAATCGGTAGCAATTGATGACAAAAACAAGCACGTATAATCACCGCATGTAATAATATCTTTTCCATCTTTTTTTTTCAAACACCAAAGCACAATACACATGAATATTAGCCTCTGGTTTGTTTGTTTGTTTAGATTTGTTTGTTTTCTGGAGTCTCTTTCCTCTCGATAACACAGTCCATTTCCCTGTCTCACGTTCTTCACCGTTACCCTCACATCTCTCTGGAACTAGACGTTATATGATCCATCTTCCCTTCCTGATGTCCTTCTTCATGATCCCTTCTCTCCTGATTTTTCTTTTTTTTTCATTTTTTCGTTTTTTTGGTTGTTTCTGATCTCATGAGATGACCTGGCCACATAAAGTCCTGGCTAGGGTCATCGCTACGAAACAGCCGATTAGGTAGACTGTAACATGTGGAATACTGTGGATTGAGCCGCGGGCCGATGACGAGCTGGGTCGGATCCGCGTCCCGTTTGCGCATTTGTCGTCCTTGAGCATGCAGTCCATACAGGGGCTCTTGGAGGAGTCGTAGGTGGCGTTCCCACGCAAATCACGCTCCTCTGCAGAGGGAGGGGGAGACGAGAGGAGAGATGGAGAAAGAAGAAAGTGTGTTAGAAATGTGTTGAAGCAGGCAATATCTAAACGTAGACACGTGCCCATGTCACAACTATCCCTCTAAATATGCTACGGTCATTGTTAGTTACCTGGACATATAAATGACCTCTATAATATTGTTGACCTATCACATCCCGGGGGGCGTTTCACAAAACTTGTCATCAGTGACAAATGACAGTTTTTGTTATAAGCTAGTGAAATCCTTGCTTTTGATTGGTTATCAGCAGACTTGTCACTGATTTTTTTCATTTGTCATTGAAAAAAGGCTTTGTGAGAAGCGCCTCCCAGTTCACAGTTTGTTTGTGTGGTAGGAGATAGGGGCATGAAAGCCTTGATCTTTGAACACATGTATGCTCGTGTACATATCACAACTATTTTTCTCATTAAGCTATGGTCATCGTACAGATAGTTAAGTCACTAAAATCATACTCTTTCAAAGGTCAAATTCATTGAGCACCACAATAGTTCCGTCATTAATATTATATGTTGGAGGGAACTACCTGTATTTGGAGCTCCATGTTGAACTCTGAATGTGGACACGTGCTCATGTCACAACTATCCCTCTAAATATGCTACGGTCATTGAATAGTTACCTGGACATAGAAATGACCTCTGGCCACAGTATTGCTTGTGTGGTAAGAGATAGGCGCTAGAAAGAATTGACCTACGAACACACATGTTTGTCTCACAACTGTCTCTCTCAAGCATAAGTCACAACAATCCCTGTAAATATGCTACGGTCATTGTTAGTTTACCTGGACATAGAAATGACCTCTGGCCACAGTATTGCTTGTGTGGTAAGAGATAGGCGCTAGAAAGAATTGACCTACGAACACACGTTTGTCTCATAACTGTCTCTCTCAAGCATAAGTCACAACTTCACTATCCCTGTAAATATGCTACGGTCATTGTTAGTTTACCTGGACATAGAAATGACCTCTGGCCACAGTATTGCTTGTGTGGTAAGAGATAGGGGCATTTCTTGAGTACACGCAGACAGTGATCCCGACAAGGTTTGACCCGCTGGTTTTCATGGTAGTATTTGAGTTGGGTTGCACACAGCCAGTCCTGGTAAGCTACCTGTAGATAGTAGACAAAAAAGAATAAAAATGTTGTTTAATCGCGTCGGGATGAACATGATACAATATACAATACAGTCAACCTGTCTATTAAGGATCACCCAAGGGAAACATAAAAAGTGGCCACTGTAGACAGGTAGCCTTTCTAGACAGGTTCTACACCACACAAATTTCCTTGCCACTATAAACAGGTGGCCTTTATAGAGAAGTGACCACTAAGACTAGGTTTGACTAAATTAGGAAAAATATTGTTATATATAGACATGGTCCCATTGCATAAAACTTACCATTGGTGGTAACTTTGCCATCAATGGCAACTACCAAGGTAACAGGGCTCAACAGCCAATCAAAATCAAGGTTTCCATGGTAGTTACCATTGATGGCAAAGATACTATCAATGGTAAGTCTTGTTCAACGGGGCCCATGGTATATGTACATTATATAAAGTGTTTGTGAGTATGAAATGTTAAGGTATTTTGTAGACTGTATCAAAGACACTGATGAAGTCAACTTCGAGGGAATTTCAAGACACTATTTTGTTGCCAACAATAATCATGTTCAGGTCATGTAATACATTATTGAATGTTTATGCATTATTTCAAATACATTGTAGGCATATCACAAAGCTTCTGAAACTGATACATGAACATAAAGATGAAGAGTCACAAAATAAACATCTCATTTTGATCTTAAAGCCCCACTGCACTAGTTTGACCAGGAGGGATTAGACCTCCCTGCATGGTCACTGACAGGTGATTATCTCATCAAATACGCTCTCAATTAACATAAGAAAAAGGGGATCATGGGGGACCAATGGTCACCAATTAGGTATTGTTTCTTATATAGAGAGCGCAAGTAGCTATAAGTAGTGCAGTAGAGCTTTAATAGATTAACAGACACAATGCAATGCTTTACAGATTTCATCAATGTTTGACAATTATATATACATGTGTAAGGAACTAGGAAGCATGAAGTTTATCATCATACAAAACATTTGTTTATTACATATTTTACATTCAAAATGCATTACAAATTAAATCTTATCAATCTTTGAGAAGTACACATAGAGAGTAACACCAGGTTACAATAGTTTCTCATTATAACTTCAATATAATTACAAAATATACAAACAATTCATACGCAAGTATATAATGTTTGATACATGTACAGGGAAACAACAGCATAATACAGTTGTTTTTTCATATTTTTAAAAAATACAAACAGAATTCACATGTGGTAATAATAAATTTGAAGAGGAATCTATTATAATGAGTTTTATTGATGACTTACAAATTTACATTCAGAGGTGGAAAAAAAATCATGAAATAGCTTCTTATATCCTAAATACTGTAACATATGAAAATGCAAAAAACAGTTCTTTTGAGTTACATGTACATGTACACAGGTTTTAATAGGCCGACTTGATAAAAACATACATGCACGTAATATGTGCAAAAGGACTGAACTAGCTCAGAGCATTATCAATCAGCTATACATGAGTTATGGCAACAACCCCCTCTGTTGTTGGTGAGCTGCCAGTCGAGCTGACGTGCATCAAGGAGAAGCTGTTGGGAACGTACGTTGTGACCCTGAAAAAGGTCAAGACATGGTTTCACATCTTCTTCATTATAGTCGAGGGGACAGATCTAATTCTAGCCCAAAATGTACATATTGAAGCCGAAAACATTCATGATCTAGCCAAGAAGTGTAAGTAAAGGTCCACAATGTACATGTGCATGTTCCTAAGTACAAAATATATACATGAAGCCCCACATGTACATATTTAGGCCCACTGTGTTCATGTTGAAGCTCAGAAATGTACATATTCAAGCCCAAAATGTAAGTATTCAAGCCCACAATATATACATGTTCAAGCTCAAAAATGTACATGCTGAAGCACTAAATGGACATACATGTATTCAAGCCCAAATTATAGGCCTACATGTTAAAGCCCAAATCATATATGTTAAAGCCCAAAACATGTATGTTCAAGTCCAAAAGGTACATGTTATCACCAAGCTTGTAAAGACCAAAATATATATGTTTAAGCCCAATATATACATATTTACGCAAAAAAAGGTCAAGCCATGGATACAAGTTAACGTTTAAAAAACAGTACATACAGTATTCAAACCCGAGATATATGTATTCTTGTAAAAGACTATTTGAAGCCCAAAAAATATGTGTATGTTTGGTCAAGCCCTAAATTATGTGAATTCAAGGCAAAATATTGTTTAAGCCCAAAATAATTTATCAAAGCAATGAATCAAAAGCATAAAGAACATTAAAATCAGGAACAGTACCCTAGCATTCACACAGAGGAATACTGAAATATGTGTTCAGGCCTAAAATTAAAAAGTTACACATCCAAGCGGTAAAAGTGAAATAAACATGAACGTAATATGTTACGTTTGTCATTGTGATATCTCATTTTAATGACTTTCTACATTACCTCAATTGGTCGCTTACAAGGTACATGTATAAGATCAATGCATACAGAAAAGACATCATTAGACATAATAAGATATTTCTGTATTATATAAACAATGCATACATAAAATAAAAGAAATCAATTTGATTTTCTTTGCGCATCTTTCAGCACATAGGAATGCTTACTTCAACATGTGCTACCTGCCACATACTACTGTACATGTACATACATGTACAGGCTGGAAGCTTACATGATGGGGAACATAGGTGTGACAATTTTATAACCATTGTTAAGTTATTTAATAAGAGTATAGCAACCATTTCCCATCACACTATTAAAATATAGTGTACAAGATTTTCTGAACTCTGAACACTATTTCTAAAAATAATCATACTCACAACTACTTTATTATTTTCAGCCTTATTCAAGCATGACTATTAAAGTAAACTGCCTTAAAAACCACCACCAAGGCACTATATAATGCCATTTAAGCTTAGTGTGCTTCATGTTTCTGTATCGATAGGCAGATGAGAAAGTCTTTGGGGGAGTAAGCAGCTATGCATCTCCACTTGCATATATTTACAAATAAAATATTGTTATTTAGTCATGATGGCTAACCATTTCATACTGTGCTTTCAGCAGTATTATGGCAATTAATATACAAATTGAACAAAACAAAAGTCTGAATGGGATTTTGTAGTGTTGTCGTTTCAGAGATACCATACATGTACATGTGTTTGATTGCTCTCGGCAGATAGTTGTGTTACAGAATAAAGATGGAAAGCAAGTCCAACGAATTGTGTCGACTGACACTCCTTTGTATGAAGCAGATTCTACAAGTTTTGTCAAACCTCTTTTATTATCATTGATTACACATATATCCCTTATATTAAAGTGCATGTACATGTACACGATATGGATAACTTATCTGCATTAATTTCACATGGATTTATGACAGTGCATGTATCAAGTTTAAATATTGAATTCAAAACAGTTAGATATAAATGCACACAATCTACTGAAGATATGAAAACATTATTTCTTTTATTTGAAACCAAAGGGGTGTTAAAGGGAAGGTTGAGTTCTGGGGAGATGTGAAATATAATTTGTTAACGTTATCATTGTTATTATGCAAGTGTGGAGGAACATCAGAGAAAAAAATGATCCCTGAAAAGCATGTCTCTTCAAATGCCTTTATATTTTAAATATGACATGTGACAGCTTAAAATAAGGATAACATTTTAAGGCCACATGTTTGTGTAGTCCTATATACATCTTTCTGTGTACAGTGATTGTTAATTTTACCAGGACTGGGCCAAATTTCTTATCATTTTGATGATTCCAGAACCTTGCAGTACACACAAATACTTATATGCTACATGATCAACTTTTTCACATCAATTCCACACCGTTTCTATCACAATGCAATCACACGACCAAAACTCAACTTTATCTTTAACTCTGTTTTGTGAACCTCTGCATGAGAATCTGATAGTATCTACAGAAGAAACTTTTAAATAATTGTAAAATAATAATCAAATTAGGGGGGGGGGTGAAAAGAGGAAGAGAAACAGATATGGCTTGATGAGAAACAAAGAAATGAAAAGTAAAGGTAAAAAGATAAAAATAAAACGTAACAGAAATGAAGAAACTAAAGGGGACGGGTGTTAGAGGAAGATAAAAAGATAGTGTGATCAGAAAGAAGGAATGAAAAGGAGAATAGAGAAAGGAAGAGAAAGAGATGATGTGACAAGAAAAAAGGAATGGAAAGTAAAGAAACAAAGAAAAATTAAAAATAAATGATAGATAAAAAAAGAAAAAAATGAAACAACAGAAATGAAGAAACTAAAAGGGACGGATGATAGAGGAAGATAAAAAGATAGTGTGATCAGAAAGAAGGAATGAAAAGGAGAATAGAGAAAGGAAGAGAAAGAGATGATGTGACAAGAAAAAAGGAATGGAAAGTAAAGGAACAAAGAAAAATTAAAAATAAATGATAGATAAAAAAAGAAAAAAATGAAACAACAGAAATGAAGAAACTAAAAGGGACGGATGATAGAGGAAGATAAAAAGATAGTGTGATCAGAAAGAAGGAATGAAAGGGAGAAGAATAGATAAAGGAAGAGAAAGAGATGTTGTGACAAGAACAAGGGAATGAAAAGTGAAGAAATGAAGAAAGGGGAAAGAGAAAGTGATGGAATGATAAGAAAGTACAAACGAAAAGTGAAAAAATAGGAAGAATAAGAGATGGAATGATAAGAAAGAGCAAATGAAGAAGAAAAGGTAAACAAAAGAAGGAGGAAGAGAAAGAGATGGCGTGCTTGTGATAAAGGAAGCGAAATCAAGACATGCCAAAGGACATTAGCATCCGATTCCTCAAGGCTCCCAAATAACAAACAATTGGTGCATCACATCAGAGCCTGGACACGGCTCTTCCCCATACCAACCAACCAGCTATCTCCCGAACCATTCTACAACACACAAGCCACACACAAACGCTTCTATGACACTCCATAGCCGGCATACGACCATGCATATATATGGCAAGCAACACTGTACAGTATGTTATATCCTATTGCACAATATACTGTGTGGAATGGAGGATAGGTAATATACAATGTAGGTATGCAACACTGCATCTACATGTACATATTTACACATTAAAGGGGAAATGAAATAATGAATACAAAAGGAAAATAAAAAGGGGAATTTTTGTATTTTTCAGGAATAGTCATATCGTAACCAAGTACAAAGTTCTTATGTTTCAAAATCACATTGCCAATAGCTTAGAAAATACTCCAAAAGCAAGAAACTGTATGTCATAAAAACAAAGCACGTCATCCTCATTACAGATAGTTTTTACTACTTTGTAATTAATAAGTGTGTTTTAAAGTCATTTTTTCATATAAAACATGATCTAGGGAAGTATGGTATGGAAATAAAATACTTTGAACATATGAACAATGCATTCTTCATCCTAATACTTATTGCCTAACGAATAATGAAGTTGGTAGATGATTACAAACAACAGCTTACAAAAAATTCCAACCAATGAAAGTTTTCTGTATCAGTCTTAATCCTGTTGAGATTGAGATGATGAACTATTGATGTTTGCAGCGATAAATACATCAACGGATAAATTATGTTTGATAGGAGAGATACTTGTATAAATTCCATTTTTTAATGAATTAATGCATTTTATATATATACTGGTATATATACTGTGTAATTGTGTATATAATTTATGTTTACAATAACTACAAAATACAATAACATAGTAATTTGTTAATATTAACAACACCTGATTATACATGTACTTGTAAATACAGGTGCTTGTACCACTTAATATACATGTACATGTACCAACAGAAAATCATGTTTTATACAAAAAGATTGTTGTGACAGAAGAGAATAGAGATACATACTACTATCCTGAAAAACATTATTAAAAGCAGGTAAAGGATGTAATAACAAAATGTACAAATTTGAACAATTGATGCATAATGTTTGCTTAACAATATAATTTTATATAACCTTGTCTCAATTGCATTCCAAAATATTAGTATACTCTCAAACGATAGGGAAATAAACATGACTTTTAGAGATGTACTGCCGTAAATAAGTTATTCAACTAACTGAATCAAAGCAAAATATCAGTATACCCTTCAATATTAGTTAAACATACATGACTTTTAGTGATATGTTATTGTATTAAAATAATATGAAAAACATGATCGCAACAATTTTTGACAAATCAACTCAATGGCGATTTTTGATACTCCTTTAAAAAATCCCATAGAAGTAACGCTCAAGTTACATATACATCATTGTAATGTTCGCACCTATGAGAAAGTGAGGAACGGGACTATTGAAATTGCCTTAATTTGATTCTTTCAAAGTAGTTGCAATCATGTTGAAATACGTTTTGTGATCAAATTAATCAGAAAGCCTTAATAGAGTGAGCCTCATGAGTCCCTTATCTCGCAGAAAAATTCAACATTTTTGAAGAAAAGTGTTAGATCTATTAGTTTTACTTTAAATAGGGTACCGTATTAGTTCTATTTGAAATACATGTACACAATAGCTACACATGAATGAATGATTGTAACAAATGAAATATAATTTTATGTAATGGAGCTCATGTATATGTAAACATGCACAATTTTTGGCTGCGAGGCATTGTTTTTTAATAAAACCATTATTGAATTGAATTGAAAACCTATGAATCTGTTTTTCATCTATTTCTATGTAAAGTGATTTACTGTGTACTGTATACATTGACTGATGGATGGAGAGAAATGACATGTACTGAGTGGACTGAGCAGAGAGCGGACGAGACTACACTATGCCTGGTATTTATTCAGAACGCTTAGGCATGTCTAAACATTGCATCTCATAGACACAGACCAGATGGGTGGATTGGTTGACAAGCTAGGGTACATGGGCTCTGTACATGTGGTATTCCATGTTATACCCATTACCAGGGGTGTGTTTATGCATTTCACAAATGGCGTTTGTAAAAACGATAAACAAGTTCAGCAACCCATTGCCACTGGTGTGTTGGTCTTTACATGTTGGTGAAACACAACAAATTCAATGACAAGGGTACATGGGCTCTGTACATGTGGTATTCCATGTTATACCCATTACCATGGGTGTGTTTATGCATTTCAAAAATGGCGTTTGTAAAAACGATAAACAAGTTCAGCAACCCATTACCACGGGTGTGTTGGTCTTTAGATGTTGGTGAACACAACAAATTCAATGACAAGGGTACATGGGCTCTGTACATGTGGTATTCCATGTTATACCCATTACCAGGGGTGTGTTCATGCGTTTCACAAATGGCATTTGTAAAAACGATAAACGAATTCAGCAACCCATTACCACGGGTGTGTTAGTTTTTAGATGTTGGTGAAACACAACAAATTCAATGAATTTGGATGAAGTAGAGTAGATGGACTCAGTTCATGTCACATTCCATGCTATACCTATTACCATGGCTGTGTTCCTACTTTTCACAGATGCTATTTGTAGCCTGAACACATTCAAACAAATTAGATTCATTTACTTATACTCCTGTATCTGAATGGTACGGTATTGGCTTGTAACATGTGGCATTTGATGTTATACCCATTTCCATGAGTGTGTTTATACACTTCACAGAAGTCATTTGTAAAACGCACAACAAGTTCAATGAAATTTGATACGATTGTAGTTGGGCTCAGTACATGTGATTTTCAAAGTAAGATAAATTGACATGGGTGTGTTTATACTTTTCACAGATGATTTTTGTAAAACATGCAAAAAATCAATAAAAGTGGATTAAATAAAATAAAAATAGATCGGCCCAGTAACTGTGACATTCCATGTTATACCAAATACCATGGTTTGGTTCATACTTTTCGCATATGGCGTTTGTACACGTATAAAGATCATTGAAAACTGGATTAGATTTAATAAATTAAGTCCATGTCTGAATAGGGTCATGGGTTCAGTACATGGGTTATTTCATGTTAATACCCATTACTATGGATGTGTTTACACTTTTCACAGAAACCATACAAAAAATTCAATGAAGTTGGATATTATTCAGAAAAACACACCCCTACATGTACACATGTATGACTGAATATAATGTATATTGGGCCCTACAATGAAAATAGAGGCACATTACACAATGTAGTCTTCATGGTACCATTTAACTCTCTAAGTATTTTAAGTATATTGTTGTCACTTTAATTAAAGAAATTTGACAAAAGTGACCAAATTTTATTATAAAGTGAACAAAGATAGGAATGCAATGATATAGAATATCATGAAAAATAATAAAATTCCTCCTCTAGTTTAATGGTTATCCACTTCCACATCGTACAATTGAAATTATTCTTATTCTTATTCTCAATGAGCGGAAACATTGCTTCACCTCATACTTAATTAACACCGATCATTTTAATTGAGATTTTCAAAGACACCTTTTCTAAGTCAAAAAAATAAACAGCTTGAAGCACTTCCATCATCACGTCAAAATGTTAAATAGCACTTTTAATTAATACAAAACTCTGCACCATATATGCATATAGTAGTAGTACCCTGACATCACTATTGTAATAAAAATGGCGACTCTCATGGGAGAATGGCTGGCAAGGAAACTGCAAACTTTAGAGAGATTGTTTTCCTTGCTAAGAAATCAAGTAGGAGAATTTCAAGATATTTTAAAGTAGTTCACAATCCTTGATAAGGGTATCAACTAAAGTTTGTTGGGTTTCATTTTCCTTTAAAGACATATATCCTTATGACCTGGTTTCAATAACTAGATCATGAGTCTTAGTTAATTTCTCTTGGACAAGAGGGAGGAGGGGTATTCAATGATATACCCTTGAATTCGCCTTTGGTGTCACAAAATCGGCATCCCTTTTCCGGTATTAATCCTTTTTGTTTTGGAAGTGGCCACTGATTTCAAAGAATAAACCCACACTTTTTAACCCCTTGAATCCTTTTTTGTGGAATGGTGGCTCCCGCGAGAAGGTACCTAATGACATTTCAAGGAACCACCCCACTCTGAATGGAGAATTTAGCATCAATTATTGACAGATTCGAGTTGATCCCGTTAGGAAAGAGAGATAAGTGCAAGAGTGGCCTTATGAATGGAAAAGTATGAATGATGCAAAGAAATAGAGGGGATTCCCCGTAATTTTGCAGATTTTTTTTTTTCATGTGGATTTCGAAAGGAAATGCGGAACAAAAGCTGAAAGGAAGTTTGGAGGATTTTAGAGAAATCAGAAATTATCTTTACTTTTTAAGTTGTGAAATACAGTGACCTGCATTCTCAAAGAGCATAGGTTACAAGTAAGATGTCGTCTTCTTAATTCCATTTGATTACTCGAATTCTGTAATTGAATCAATACAGAAAATGACATTTCATGATATGAATCTATGAAAACATGCTCTACCACAAATAGCCGTGCATCTCCAACAAAACCAAAATCAAGATGGCTAATGAAATAGAAGTTCCATTCAACCATGGGAAGGCTTAACAAGAGACATTGACATGTTAAACTGTGAATGTACATTATCTCCTTTAAAGCCTGTCTGTCCTAGTTTGGCCAGGAGGATTAGACCTCCCTGCAAGGTCACTGACAGGTGGTTATCTCATCAAATCAGCTCTCAATTAACATAAATAAAGAGGATCATGGGGGACCAACAAGCACCGATTAGGCATTGTATGCTATATAGAGGGCGCAAGTAGCTATAAGTAGTGCAGTGGGGCTTTAAGAACAGGTTCCCAACACACATAACAAAACAAATTCAGATGTGAACTGATCTCCTATGTAGTGAGAAAAATATGTAGATCTATTATCAGATATAGTATTTGTCTAAACCAAACTCGGCTCAAGACAACTTTACACATGGAAGTTCCCATCAAACATGTACAGGGTTTCCACCAGACATGATAAACAACTTCAAATGTGAACAACTCTCCTTTCTTCCTAACGAGAAAGATCTGAGAGACCAGAGATAGCAGCATGCATCTAAACCAAACTCAGCTGCATCCTATCAACTTTGACCTCATTATGATCCGACTGTCCCCATCTCTGTAATCATTCCCACAGCTTGGACAGTACTATAGGTTGCAGGCACGAGTCTGTATGGTCAGATAATCTGTCTGTTTGATCGAGCCAGAAGGGCGTTTACTCATATTCCTTGACACAGTATTAATGACCTTCTAGCTCCAGAAGATATAATATAGAGTGAATCTATATTAATGGAGAGGGACTGGTATCATGGAGGGGGGGGGGCACACAGGGATTACTTGGTAGGCGAAATCCAAATGTCCCCATCTTTGTAACCATTGCCACAACAATAGATTACGATAAGTCGTTTGTTTGGAGCCAGAAGGGCATTAAATCATATACTTTGTCACACTATTAATGCACTCTAGATCCAAACAGATGATCTACCCAGTTGAGGGAGGGGGCACTGGTATCATAGGGGGGGGGGGGGGAGGTATAAGTCTTACTTGGTAGATCAAATTTAAATGTTCCTATCTTTGTAATCATCCCCACAACTTGGACAATACTATTGACTACAGGCATGAGTCTGTATGGTCAGAAAAGTTGTTTGTTTGGAGCCAGAAGGGCATTAACTCATATACCTTAACTCAGAATTAATGTCCCTCTGGCTTCATAATATATACCGGTAGTATAGAGTGGATCTAGCCATTAACAGATGGGGGACACTTTTAAGAGGGGGTAGAGGTCATACTTGGTAGATGAAACATGACTTTAGTGGGAGGGAGTGGATTGGGGTCCTTTTATATTTTTAGGTCTCCTCATTACCTCTCCCTTTCTTTCTTTCTCTTTTTTTGATCTCCCTTTCCTCTCTCTCTCTCTCTTTCTTTCTCTCTCTCTTCCACATACTATTGTATTGACAATTAATTCTATATTTTTGGAATTGCAAAACAGATACAGCACATTCAAGATTTGACATATTGATCATCAAAAGAGATACATCGATCAAGACGTTTCTCTGTACAGTTGTATCTACTTTGGATATGGAAGTACTTTTCATGGCAAATATCATGGAATATTCTGAAAAAGTAATACAATATATATACTAATATAAAAAGGTCAAAATACTGGATTGAAATCTGGTATGAACAATATATTATTATAAGCACTGTATTAATGACTAAAAGTAATTCTTTCAATTTACCTAAGATTACAACAACAAAACACACAGACAAAAACTAGTGAGTTGAGAAATTACATAAAGCGTCAATTAAAAATCAGGTTAATTGATTTGGCCTGATTTGATATGTGTATATTAAAAAAAATAGCACTGGATACTACAAGGAAAATGCAATGTACAAGTAAAATTTCTTTTATCTAGGTAAGATATGAACGCACTGCCTTTTAAACATACAAATGCCAACAACTTTGAACCATATGAACTGGAATAAAATTGTTTGGTATTTTCTTTATTTACATGTAGGAATCATAACAAATGTGAACTAATCAATGAAAGTCAGGTTTGAGTTCCGTGCCCGCCCTATTCTATTCAAGACACACAGGTGCATTAAGTAGTCTACTTAAGAAGAAATTTAACAAGTTGACTGGGAGTGTATTTAAACTGCAATATCTCTGTAGAAAATATATTTGAAGCTTATAGTTTTGACTACAGTATAGCAACATTAAACACTTTACATCAAGAGCTAAACGTGTTTTGGTGTTTGGTACACTTTCAGGCATGACAAGCAAGTCACTGTGAGGGCCTATTAAAATTCAGACTTTTCATTCTTTATGCTAGGAATCATAAAGCATAACCATTTTCCTTACAGCATACAACAAAAACTAGACTGCCAGCCTGTGGCACCATGCTCACTCAGGCGTGCAAAGGCACGAGCAAAACGCGACACCGTTGCTGTTTGGGCTGCGCCAAGGAGATCACTGCCACAATCGTGACATTGAAAACGCATGAAGTGCTAACTCACATCTTCATGTTCGTAAACATTTAATAAACACCGAAGGTCTCGTGAGTGGAGTGCGTCGTCCCCCCTCCTCTCTAATGCTTCCATAATTGAAGGTCGGAATAAGAAGAGCAAGCATACATCTAGCTTGTATGCTCGGTATCCAGGCAGGCGCGCCACCACTGCTTAGAGTTGCGAGATGACTTATTAAAACAATAGATTGGTGAGCAGTGCACAACTTTTTTAAAGGCATTTAATTGTTTAACAATGTTTAATCTGATATGCACGGCCCTACGTGTTATCAGTGTCTGTGATATGATTTAATATTGAAGCCCTAAAAAATTGTGTTTCAAAATGATCATGAAGTGCCTCAAAAAAGTAAAAATCTTTGAGTGACCGGTTTTACCATACTCATTTTTCTCCAATAGAATGTAGTGTTATAAAAACTGTTAAAAAAACAAATTTTTAAATTTTGATTTACAATCATAAATATCTTGATAATCACACAGGCGATCGGCTTGTAAAAGTCAGGGGGTTCCTGACTGACCTAAAGGTTTATAATTATCATTGCAGCATGAGCTAAATCCAGGATTTTGTTTCAGAATATGAACATAGAAAATACTGTAGGGACCCAACATTTGCTCCAGACTTTATGTTCTTAATAATATAGGGTGAGATATAGGGTGAGAGTTAGGGTTAATTGCCATTTGATTTTATGTTTAGGTATAGGGTTACGGTTGTTGGGTCAAGGGTTGAAGTTCAAATACTGATTGGTGAAGGAAAATGTCACCAAATATATCGGTCTGCTGAGGGCCAGAAGGGTGTTAACTCTGTGTTAGAGTATATGACTTAATGCCCTTCTGGCATTCAACAGGCTATATGTCTTACTACAACTGTGGATGGTATTGGAGTGTGACTCATCGATTGCTCGCAAGAAGGGCCTTACTGCCATTCACAATACATGGCTCTTACAGCCTTCTTGCAGCCAGCAAGCAGACCTTGGGGCAGTTTCATAAAACTTGATATCAATAACAAGTTACAAGCTACATGTACTGTTATAAGCTACTGAAATCATGGCATCTGATTGGCTGAGAGCACATTTGTCATAGAAATTTTAGCAGTTGTACTCGATAACAAGTTTTATGAAAAGGGCCCCTGAGCCATGTGTATATAGCACTGTGCGAATCTCCACATTGAGCCATGTGAATCGACCTAGGACTTATATTGATCTATTTTCCATACATGGGTGGGCTCTGTTGATAATAAATGTAATAGCTCTTTGTACAAATGAATACCACAAGGTTTCATAATTCAATATTCTCCATACACACTTTACGTTCTTTTGATAGAAGCCTTATATACCTTAGACACACCAAGGAGACCGACCCCAGATCGGCTACAGACCAAACAGAGACATTACATTACCTCCAATGGCAAATAATCAGTCGATTTAGAGTCGGTTTAGAGTTGGTTTGGAGTTGGTTTTGCGGTGTGACTGAGGTATGACGATAACATGGTATATTATTTAACCTCTTAAGAATCAGTTTCATATTAACTAGACCTATATGCATTTTCATTTACATGTACAAACGGCTACTCTACAGGATATCATTTTTGTGGATGGCAAGAATATGGAAATCTGGGCGAGTTGTTTGTTTATGTGATAATTGATAACAGTTACTCATAGGTGCACTGCCAATGCAAGCCCATTTATATGTGTCGTTAAACTGGTGACCCTTACAAAAATTTAACAAATTCACATTTTAAAAAATGACTGACACCTACAGGAATAATTGCTGTATGAATCACTCAAATTGATATTTTTTTTAAATCAAACATCCATGGTGTTGGTGGAATGAAAGAGTAGTCATATGTCATTAATACTATAGAGATGCTTTCCTCTTGCCCTCGAAATATGAATCATTTCTTACCATTCTTCATACAATTTATACGGTATGAAGATTGTAGCAATTAAGAAATGATTCATAGGCCTACATTAACGCTATGAGTGTCATATTTAGTCATTCATCCATATTCCACAAATTATTCAAGTTTATGATGAATATTCACACTGATTTGAGATAAATAAAGCCTCGGTCACAAATGCCATTACGAACTGCTACGAACACCGTACAAACGATTTTCAGACGATGGAAAAACAGGGAGATTCATACGAAATTATTGTTTGTACGAACCTTTGTGACCGTAGCTTAAAATGCAGAGGATATTGAACAGATTGAGAACTAGAACAGCAAAATAACATAAAATTTGGAGGGGTTTAGCTTATTGCTTGTAACATGTAAACCCCCTGACTTTCAACAAAAACTTGTCGTAAACATTATACACAAACTAGCTAAGCAAATTAAGAAAATTAATAAAATAATAAAACAACGAACACCACAGTATAGAAATGTACATTATGAAAACTATGAAAAAATATGAAAACTATATAGATAAAATTTTCGCACAAGAAATGTATGAAAAGATGAAAAACATTCTATGTTGCACATTAATTCAACAAATGCATTAAGCCCACCACACAATTTACGATCTGACTACGATCCAATTTTGGAAGAATTTGCAGTATTATTTGTTATGAACATTCAAAGTTCTAAAATCTAAATGATTGATGATATGAATAGTCATATGATTAATAAGATTTAAATCTAAATGGATTTTCAATTTTCCTTCGAGGTAAAGCTAAATCAGCTCAGAATGATAGTGACACCATACTAGTAGTGCGATTGTCTACGATTTGAAGATTTCTGTATCTGATATAATTGCCATTTCTTTGAAATTTGGATTGCACATCTACAGTGAAGGTAACATGCTGTGATTTTGTCTACATGCCCATGTACAGTCATACATGTAATATTTTTTATATCGAAGACTATTATTACTACACGATTAGTCATCTGTGTACTGCTGTTATCCACATGTAATTTCAAGATACTGTAGGTTTACTCAATTTAAATTACAAGATGAATATGTAATATCGACAAAAATTATGATAACTTTATTTATATATTACTTCAAAGAACACTAAATTAACTACAAATACCAGTAAACATAATCTTTGCAATAAAAAATTTTACTAAAAAATTAAGATGAAAGGAAAACATATGTAAATGTAAACTCTCTCACTTCCAAACTAAAACAGTGGCTGTGTTCCAGATATCTAGTGTCTATACAAAATAGGAAACAAAGGATAAAATTACATGTAAGTCTTTTTTTTTTCTTCCTTTAAAGATAAATTTCACAAGATATTTACACATAACATCAGATCTTGTCTTTATGCAAAAAGATCCCTTTAATCTAGACTTTGATGCATAAAAAGTTAAACAAAATATGTATTGTGGAAGATGAATTTTACAAGATATTCAATCATAACATAATATCTTGTCTTTTTGCAAAAACATCCTTTTAATCTAGACTTTGATGAATAAAGAGTCAAGAAAAATACGAATTCTTAAAGATAGATTTTACAAGATATTCAATCATAACATAAGATTTTGTCTTTTTGCAAAAACATCCCTTTAATCTAAACTTTGATGTATAAAAAGCGAGGCAAAATATGCATTTTTGAAGATGAAGATATTTAATCATAACATAGGATCTTGTCTTTTCGCAAAAACATCCTTTTAATCTAGACTTTGATGTATAAAGAGTCAGGCAGAATATGGATTGAAGAGTCAACAGCACCGAATCAATATCCCCTCACATATGGCACAGGTTTGACTATATATTGACTTCATTCTGTAATCAAAGTGCATGTACTACACAGGATCTGCCTGTTGGTGTGTGGGAATAAATCAATTATGACGGAACGACAGATTTGACATCAAATCAAGACCGATTGCCTCTTTTGGTAACCCGGCATCGAGACCTCATAATGAACACATAAACTGCTACTAATGAATCACAGATTTCACTTTTTCTCTTTACGCTTCATGATAATTAATCAGCGGATTCAATTACAGCTTCGTTTTTTCCGAGCCGAGTTGGGCTGGCTGGTTTGACGTTCTCACGGACAATACAGATTTCACACGTATTTTGGCAGCGACATCAATTAGGGTTCCCTCGCACATGACTTGCCATTCAGAAGCACGTACACGCACAACTGACAATCTTTCTACCACCTGCACGGTACTGTGCATGAGCTGTACCTGCCATTAGTGTACGAAGGCTCCCAGGGGAAGTGAAAAAAGGGTACGGCACTGGGGATTCAATATCGGAGGACAATATCTCATTATCTGGTTCTGGTTAAACACCACCAGCCAAGCAAGGCGTCGTAATCACTGGGTTTTTCACGAGAATTCTTGCATGTCAAGCACTTTGGCCGGCAACCATTATGAGGATGATGATTATGATGATGATGATGATTATCATGGTGGCAAAGTTTTCTAAGGTTTATAGCACTTGCCTGAACACAGGTGTGGGCAAAACATGACTCAAGCTGCTGTAATAGGGCTATCCTACAAAATTTGTAATAATACATGATTATATTTTAAGTGCTAACCTACTGCTGTGTTGGTCTGTTGTAGTGTGGGGAGTACGTATAGTAGAAATCACTGTATTTTGTGATGTTTGCATATTTTTGCATATTTTGAAAACAACCTTGAAGTCAGTAAAGTTTCATATATTTCATGTGGCTTAAATGAAGGAGGAGATCACATATACAGTGTGAGTCAAAACAAAGTTTACACCTAGAAAATGGCTAATTATTTTAAAAATCATCTATGAACAGTAAATTATTATACATCTTATGAAAGAGTGTTTTATCCCAAATCATTTGGTATCATTCTTGTGCGGTATGTGTTCACGCTTGGATGAACAGGAGGCATTGTTTGCGAGAGTGCAAAAATTGATTTGCGCCAAAGTTGCTTGTGTGATGGTAACATAATGTGGTAACCTTACTGTGAAGGTTTATGAGTATATATTGCAGGTAACTTGAAAGGGTTACATTTGACTATGTTATATAAAACACATAGATGCTATCCATTTGCACTATCAAGTGGTATAAATTATATATATTCAATGTAAAGAATTCTTTCCTTGATAATATTTTTTTTTAAGCAAGACAGTAATACCATCATTTATTTCTCCTGATATCAAAAGTGAAAGGAAACTTTGTGTAAAAGTGCTGTTTGTGCTTGATGTGAAACAATATAATTGCTACTGTACAGTCATTTAGAATATTGCGATTACTTTCAAGGATAGTTTGAATCAAAAAGAGATATAAAATTAATGAAATCAATATAATGTAAACTGTAGAATTGCCCAGTATATACAATACTCAAACTGATTTTAAGACACTCCAATTATTACGCAACCTGCAATGATATAAAAAGGTTCTTTGACTCCATATCAGATGCAGATATGAGAAAGAGATCTGAAACTAACAAAATCAGTCTAATCTAATGCTATGAACCAACTTATCCATGATAATAATCCATAATCAGCTACAACACTCCAACAACTCTCCGCCCAAAACCTAATTATCCATCATACTTTGGCTACGTTATAATAATCGTTTGAGCATCGGTTATTCACCCCTGCTGTAACAAGAAGGCAATAACATAGATCAGGAAATTGTCTGAAACCACCCCGCTATTAAACAGAAAAAAACTAGGCCTAGTGGTGTTTGTTATCATCTCCAGCCTATAACGCATAACACGCCTGACTGCTGACCGAACTCAAATATGCACTGATTAGATTTGAATGCCCCCTTATCGTTTAGTTAATCAGAAAATTGACATGGATGGGGGAGAATAAAATGGGAGTATTTTTCAGGACAAATTTGCTGAAATGATATGACCTAAATGTGGATATGAATAGCCACTTATCAGTAACTCAATCAGTAAATTGGCCATTCATAAAGCACTCACTCAAGTGCAATTATTGCGCACTTACGTGCGTTTACTTATCTACTCAAAACAACTGTTACTGTGGTTTTACAGCAGAGTGGCAGCATGTAATAGATTAATCAAACCCTATTAATATCTCAAGTGCAATAATTTTCAACAACTGAATTGTTTTTAGATACAATTTTTGTTTTCATTTTGTGATCAAAAACCAATTGGAAATATTTAGAACTGAGGCTTAGAACCTACAAGTTCAATAATTTGATTACGCTGTTAATTTGTTGTTGCTTTTAAAAATAAAGATGAAACCTGTTTGTTTCTATTTTGCAATAAAAGGAAAGACAGTCCTAGTACTGAAATATTGATAAAGACAAAATTAGTAGAGACAGGGAAAAGAAGGAAAGGGTAGAAAAAGAATGGAGATAGGGAGGAGGGGATTTTCCCAGGGTGCCAGAACATAGAAGGAAATGGAAAAACCTGGGTCTGGAATTCACAAGACTAGGGAGATGGTTGAAGAGACAGGGATGGAGACATACAGAGGAAGATAGGAAGAGAGAGAGGGAGAGAGAGAGAGGGGAGAGAGAGAGGGAGAGAGAGAGTAAAAGAGACAGAGATGGGGGAGAGAGAGAGAAAGAGATACAGGAAGAGATATATATATATAGAGAGAGAGACACACAAAAAATAGTAAGAGAGACAGAGACGAGGGAGAGAGAGAAACAGAGAAAGAAAGTGATATATAGAGAGAGGGGAGAGAAAGCGAGATATGAGACAGAGACAGAGAGAGAAGAGAGAGAAGAGAGAGAGAGATAGCGAGAGGCTATCATATCTGACCTTGATTGCGTATAAATCGTTGAACATGGCAGAGATAATTGAATCATGGGACAAGCACTAGGCACCAGACCAACGCTCTCTGGACACCTAGGCTTGTAATCATACGGACGGACAGACCTATATCGTTAAACCTAGTATACACCAGGGGAGTGTTTCACGTAGATCCTTAGTCGAACTTAACTCTAAGTTGGACTTTAACATTATGGTGAGCCATTTGTAGCCTTAAAATAAAATATATTCAAGTATTTTAGATTTTTCATAAATTCCACATCAAGAACATGAAATCTCAAACATGAATGATTTGAATCAACATTTTATGCCTTTTCGGAGATGCTAACAGCTTTTCATAATTGCTAAGTCCAACTTAGAGATAAATTCAACTTCTGAAACACGCCCCTGGTTTGATAGAGTCTTTAGAGAGTGTTCATATAGAGAGGTTGGGGTCTTGGTATTTGGTAGTCCTATGGCAGAAATTGATTATTAACCCATTGCCTGGTGGAACCGATTATTCCCTGTATTAAGACTATGGGAATAAGAGAATTCAGTAGTCAATGGACTAAGCTTTGAGTTGGGGTAATTTGGTACTCTTATAGAAAAAAAGAATAATAATTAATCTTTGACTTCACATTCTGTAGAGAATCTTTATATGGATTGTGTGGTTGGAATATGGTGGTCTTACAGATAAACTACAACTACTTCAATTTTGACAAGATAAGTTAAACTAATTCAGAGAACCTGGACCAGGAGGCTTGGGGGTGAGGGGATTGGTGGTTCTAATACAGAAGAAAGAATAATTAATCGTTGACTAGATGAGTTAATACTCTATAAATAATCTTTATCTTTAAAGAAGGTGGGGTCGGAATTTGGTGGTCTTACAGATAAACTAAGACTACTTCAACTTTGAAAAGACAAGGTAACCTAACTCAGAGAACCTTGACAGGGAGACTTGGGGTAGGGTAATTGCGTGGTCTTACAAAAAAAAATTGTGATTAATCTTTAGCTAGATGGGTATCTTCTTTTTTAGAGAACTTTTTGCTGGGAGACTGGAGGTGAGGGTAATGGTTTTACAAAAGGAAGTAGTAATTAGGTGTATTTGATGGGTTACCTGTTATAAGGTGTCAATCAATCAATCAATCAAGAGAGAGAGAGAGTGAGAGAAAGACAGAGAGAGAGAGAGAGAGAGAGAGAGAGAGAGCTGTTGGTGGTCTAACGGAAGTTAGAAGTAATAAGATATGATTAGACAAAAGTCACAAGGTAATCTGGAATACATAAATTTTAAATGGAGAGATGGGTTTGGGTAGATTTGTGGTCTCCAAGAAGGTAACGCATTAACGATATAGTTCTATTCTACATGCATGTCCAAAGTCTATTTTATGAATCTTAAAATATTAGCATTGATTGGTATCATTTCTCTTGCATAAATAGAATATTAACAGAATATTGATGTAGGTCAGTGATGTTTAATAAAAATAAAAAAATTCCAAACAATGTTTAAGTGCAGATATCATTTTTTAGCCGTTACACAAATTTCAAAATCTATCAAACAACAGGTGATGAAATTTGATTTATCAAACCTTGAAGATTAGTGTACATATACAGCAGATGGGCATAAGCAAGGGATGGGGAATTCCCTTAATACTATCCTTCCGTTGCTAATACCTTATCGTCATGAACACAACAAAATCTACCTTAATATCAGAATACCGGATATAACCCATAACATGACAATTCTGGTGTAAACACACTCATATAGCTCGTCATTGACATGTTTGCATATAGAATCTTATTATTACATGTTGTTAAATTCGCAACCCTACAACAATTAACAATGTTCATTTCACTTTTTTTGTTGATGTTTATTACACATTTAGGTTAAACATCATTTTCATTTGTTTTATAACGCCCTTAAAAACTGTATGTGTATACCGCCGCTAAATAAATCCTACATATTATTATGATTAATGAAATCTGTAAAAAATAAAATTCTTGCGCAAATAACAGCTTATGTGGTATTTGCATCAATTTGCATCAGTCATCACATTGTATTCCATTGCCTGAATTTCCAAGTCCATTAAGCGCCATGTGATGAGATTTCATTCTCTCAACCATTATGTGTCCATGTATAAGAGCATTAGCTAGGGATGGGGAATTTCCCCACTAATATCTTTTCCTTGCTAATACCTTTCTGAAATGCACACAACAAAATCTCCTTTAGATATGAACATGATTAAGTATAGCCTGAAAATATTGGAAAATTTGTCTGCTGAGAGTCAGATGGGTTTTAAAGGGATCTGGTGACTTTGTCTCAGATCCTTAAACAAAATCCTTGATTGAGCTATGCTGCAATGATAATGATAAACCTTTAGGCCATTCAGGAATCCCATGACTTTACGAGCCGATTGCCTGTCTGATTATCAAGATATTTATAATTGAAAATCAAAATTTCATATTGCGTCTACCTAACGGTTTTCGTAACACTATGGTCTATTGGGGGAAATGAGTATGGTAAAACCGGTCACTCAAAGATTTTTACTTTTTTGAGGCACTTCTTGATCATTTTGAAGCACAATTTTTTTTTTTTGGGGGGGGGGTTCAATATTACACCATATCACAGACACTGATGACACATAGGGCCGTGCATCTCAGATTTAACATTGTTTAATTATGCCTTTAAATCATATCATTCACAGAGTTAACGTTCTTCTGGCTCTCAAAAGATTAATTTATACAACCAAATCTTCTTTAGATATGAACACAATTGAGTACATTCTGACAAAATGTTGGAAAATTTGTCTGCTTAGAGTCAGAGAGGTGTTTAAGCATATCGTTCAAAGAGTCAATGGGTGGTATTCTCATGGTTTAATCCACCGACTAAGTATGGAATGCCAAGTGTCCATATAAATATGTTTTTGAATAATTTAATCTGTCACTAAACTAAACTAAAATGTAATAACATAATAAATAAACAACAATATTATTATGATATAATTATGTTATCATGGTAATTTAGGGGGATATCAAATTATTCAAAAATATATTCATATGGACACTTGGCATTCCATACTTAGTCAGTGGATTAAACCACAGACTAAAGTTAGTCGGCTGTCAGGATACCACCCAATATCCTTCTGGCTCTTAACAGATGAGTTAATAGTGATAACAGGCTTTAGTTGATTTAATGCAACAAACTCATATATCCTACTCAAATGGTTGGTCAAACCAACTTATGTGTGATCTTATCAAGTCTACCCTATGCTTTTGATCAAAATGCATGTGATCCTTGTTAGCCACTCATCCTCTCCAAGCGCTATAGTTCTCCTTCGAACTATAAGCTAAGAAAGATAACAAACAGTCCTTTTCAGGACTACACATCCCCAAGAAAGATTACCGAGTCAGAGTCCTTTTCAGGACTCCTCAACCCTCTCTCTCCCACATGGTGCACCCGCAAGCCTACTGTATATGCATGTTATAGTTTCCAATACTGACCCCCATCCGGCAAACTTACTGGTTGTCAAGAACAACCTTCCTCTAAACAGTTTGCATATTAAACATTGAAATGATACTGACCAACAATCGTACATGTGCAATGTGTGGTATTGTACATACATAGAAAAGTGCGCTTTAGGTCTAGTTAGCCTATAAAATTTATTAACTGCAATCAAGTCTGAAATTGGCCAATCTTAAAACTGTTTCCTTTTTCTATGAAAATCAAATACCAATGGGGGAGTTTCACCATATAGAACAAATGATGCGTGTCTTTATTTATTAATTATACAATCTTTAATTTCTTGATGAACATGTGTGCACCTAGATTGTACTCAGCCTGACAGTTGTAAGACAGATGCACATAGGCTGATAGATTGATATTACACACTTATTTGCATGTATCTTTTGTACAACTTGAGTTAAACTAATATTCCTTGTCTTATTGACATTGAGCAGAATAACAATGACGACTTTATATTCTCCCTCTGCTAAACAGAGTTGGCAGAATAAATTTAATCTTTCTATTGATGACTAGTGAGCATTTTGCAAAGCTTGCTTGAGGTCCATCTGGCATAGCAACACATGAAATAATGGGTTTAGAGTAAAACAACTGGATATTGAGACACTTAAACTTTATGATCCACCATCATACTACTGTAGTTTGTAAAGGTTGTTATGATTGTACACATTACAACATTCCAGGCATTCTTCAGAAGACCTTCCATAGAGCTTTACTGCTGCAACATGCGAACACTATTGCTTTGTATACTGTATCAGCGAATATTTTTTAAGCAATTTCCAATTGTTGTTTTTTGCATTAATCAGCACAGGCTTCTCATAATAAATACATGTTTACACATGCAATGTTGCTCAATTCATGTAAATCATGAATATTAAAACATATCAAAATAATGGCCTCATAAACAGTCAGACCGCAGCGCGCGCGTTAATGAGGCTGAAAGCTGATTTTTATTCAGCGATATCTGGCGATCACATAACATTAACGTCTGCTGAATTTCCATGCGCTTTTCAGTGAGATTTGTAGGGGTGTACATGTAGCTGCGTTTTTGGTCGTTAACTTCATTCAACATGGCAGCATGCAACGGAAAGTCACTCTCGAGATTTTCAGCATCAGTTTGATATGTAATTTGCCATATTTCGCAATTTGTAAACAATAATTTTTCACAACTTTTATTGACGTTATTTTTGTAACATTTCAACTGCTGTTTTGACCCGGGAATTTCACTTTTGGTTCCTGACTTTGGGACAAAATAAATTTGTCCACTTTGAAATTCGTTCGAAAGATGAAAAGTCACTGATCAAAAATATGTCAAAACCTAATTGACGCAAAATCATGTTCTTTTTATAATCATAGTAATTAAGACCCTAAAAACCCGGAAATTACCAATTTGTTCTTTTTATGATAGCGCGAAATTGTGTGATTTCATACTCGTGCACGCTCGCCGTCTGAGCAATGGCAATGCATAACTGATTATTAAACTCCAGGGAGCTCCGCCGCGCCATCGACTAGCCGAAAAAAAATTAGAAAAATGATTAAAAAAGAATTATAGTAGAAAAGAATCTTCTACATGGCAGGTGAAGTATTTGATCTCGGGTCCTTAGATTGTTGTCAAGACGTCTTGCGCGCACGTGCATTACAGGCGCACGCCACAACGCATGGTTACCAAAATGTGGTATTCAGAATGTTAATAAACCAAAGCGAAACATATGTGACGTAGTTGACGTAGTTGACCAATCAGAACTCTCTATTATCACATCGGCAAAATTTACTACTTTTTTTAATTATTCATGAACATGAGCGTGATCTTTTTTGGTTCCTGACTTTGGGACAGCGTAAAATATAATAATTTTGATATCATTGTAAAGAAAAATATTTATGCTTTATGCTGATTATAACATCTTCTTGACGCAAGAATGATTTCTATGTGAAAATCAGCCCTACTCTTTAGATAGATTTATCGTCGAAAAACCCCATTTTCAAGGCGAAATATCTGTTTCCAAAATATATCTAACATGATTGTCATATAAGTATATAGAGAGTGCAACTTCTTATCTTTAAAATAAGACCCATTTCATGAGAAATGAACAATTATAAAGGCAAAAATTGCCGATCGGCAAGACCGTCTGCACTACTCATTACGTATGCAAGACACGTAAATTCTTGCATACGTGCTGAATAAAATAGAGGGTTTTCGCACCGGCTGCGGTCTGACTGTAAACTAAATATATAATATCATTGCAAGTCACTTACCACCCCCATCCCCACCCCGGCCCCCAAATATAAGATCAAACATTTATCATGTACGATCTCCATACTAGACAATTCCGAACTGCTTCATGCTTGTATCTCTCACAGTTCTAGAACTTAAGACTAGCTTTAACATGATTAATAAGACTTTCAAAAAGTCAACACCCGAGGGGGCAATTTCAATAAACTATTGAAGTAAAGAAAACTCAAGAAAATATACTGGGATCATAAACATGTACATAGACAACTATTATGTCGCAACAATGTTCAAACATTTCAAAAGGTACATGACGCACAAGGCTATTAAAATTACCTAAGGCTGATTTTTTTTGTGAAAATCTTTGTGATAGTGTCCTTTAACCAAAGAGATGATCGTAAAACAACTGGACAAAGAGGCTAGCCCCATGTTCCCAAAACATACCAAGACGGCAAATACTGCAGCATTCCGTGCATACCAGTCACAGGGAGACCCGCCAGTCGAGAATTCAAAGCCAACTAATCGCACGACACCGTGCCACCTAATTGCTATGACGTGAAAAGACCTAATGCTTCCGAATAACGCATCAGAGCTGATCGCCAGACCCGGCCATGACTTTTGTTTGTTTTTATATAGTGCTATTAATGGAATCTTGATTGTGTTTGTTTGAATTTATTAACACCCAATACTTTTCCCTTTATATAGTACCAGCACTCTCTCATAATAACGCTCTTTGTACATTCATGTAGAATCCTGTTACTTTGATCAAATTGTATCTCATAGTGTATTTTTAAAGTTTTCTTCTAGAATATTATTCTTAATCTTTAAGAAATGCCTATACTAACATCTTGCATTGTTTAGTTTGTGTAAATACATTGATGTATGTTCTATACAAGTATATCACTTACACACCTCTCAAACCTGAACAAAAATCAGTATACTGATTGTATACATTGATTGAAAACAGGAAATAAATGAAGCTGAGATTATGACCATCTTAATAGCATATTTGAGTGGCATTATTAATGTCTGCATTTACCTTTCAAGCAGCTAAAATTGTTATACCTTGAAAACAAAAAGGGCATGAGCTCAGTGTTAGAGTGTATGATTTGTACATGATAGACATTGGATTCTTGCTATAAGATATCAGGAACATATTCAGCGGTTTTCATGAAAATTTATGGATTTACATTAATATAACAAATATACTTATTTACACATTATATGGTATGCATGATTTCAACATCAAAAAAGTACATGAAAATTAATTTTGGATTCATACCAGGGGGATGTTTCACAAAGATCCTAAGCTAAACTTATATTTAAGTTGGACTTAACAATTTTGGAAAGCCGTTAGCATCTATGAATATATTTTGTAAAAGTTATATAAAATGTTGATTCAGATCTTTCATATTTTCTATTATCAAGGAGATTTCATGTTCTTAATGTAGAATTTATAAAAAATCTTAAAATCTCAATTTTTGCTTTAAAATATATTTCTTATTTTAAGGCTACAAATGGCTCTCTGTTTTTTTTTTTTTTTTAATTAATGGCGTTTTCCCTCGACGTTGGATGATTTCGCCGTAATTTTTAAGTCCAACTTAGAGTTAAGTTTGACTTAGGATCTTTGTGAAACACCCCCCCAGGTGAAGGAGGATCAACTACGAGAAAAAATAATTGCTTGTAAGGATTCAACGCTGATCCAGGACTGCTTTCTGGCTAGGATATTACAGTGATTAGTAAGGAAGCAACAGAATTGCTTTCAATAATTCTCTTTATGCTTAAGTTGATCTGCTTCATGAATCATGGGTGACAACCAATAGTCACATTTTTACTACAGCCATCTTTGTTTACAGCACCAGGGGCATGTGCTTTACAACTAGATTTCCTAAAATCTAGTTTTACAAGATGACTTATTTGAATCTTACAACCTTATTAGAAACAGGGCCCTGTTTTATAACACTTGTTATCAATATCAAAACATGATAAAATGATATGACAAACTTTCTCTCAGCCAATCAAATGTCATGGTTTCAGTAGCTTATAAGAGGTATTGTAACTTGTCATTGATAACACTTCCAATGCAGAAATGTCCATTCCTCATGCTGTTATTTCCATATAAGGACATATAGTTTATTTACAAGTAGGTAGTTTTTTGTTGGTGTGTGTGCAGGATTATCGGCGTTTCATTCTTTTTGAGAATATTTACGCCTTTCACTTTTAATTGACGTGCGGTTTGTGCAACAACAAAAACGTATTTCATGAAGAAAAAACGTACCACCGTTCATTTGAGAAAAAACAGAATAATTCTGAGAAAAACGTAATGGTTTGCAGCTCTGCAAAAGAATTTTGAATTCTTACCCAGCGATTGTTTGAATTGGAAGAAAGGGTTATGATTGTCTAACAATATTTCAAAACAGAAACTATATAATAATATCTACCCTTCAAATACCATGATGTCAATTTCAGCCTGGTACTTAACTTTCCATACAGGAAAAAAAAAACGGTGATTTGCAATTTACTCCAGGCTGTTTTTATTCAGTCAAAAATAGAGGGTTAGGGTTCATGTTAGGGTTAAACTTCAGAATATGCATGTTGTCACCAAGTAAAAAGTTTAATTATAAAAATAATGCTTGAGTTAGGATCTTCTTGATTGGAAGAGGTAATGTGAAGAATATTACAATAATTCAATTTTAAATTTTCTGTTTAAATGAAGTTTATGACCATGATTGATCAGGAAAATTTGTGAAACTTGGAGTCAGGATATAATTTAATCAAATTAGATTTATGAACAAGTCCTGGAGACATATCACAAATCTCATGTGAATTCCATGATTGATTATACCCTGAATCTCCCAGGTATCAGTTTATTTTTCTCTTGTTTCAACAGATCAAAGTCTTGCATGGCAGAATAAGCTCAAAAAGTAGCTTTTTTTTTTGGAAAAGGAGTTTATGCTATCTACCAATGTGCACTTTACGCAGAAAATCTTGATAAAAAGGGGAATTTGCAGTAAGTGATCGCATAATGGGTTTCGTGGAAAAGTTGTTCGCGTTGGATATCCCTTATTCTGAGAATCGTAGTTACCCAGTAAACACAGCCAGGTAATTACCTCACCATTCTTCTAGTTTCTCTCCAAAGAGACATGGACATAGAGAAGGGAAACATATTCAAGAAACTTGATCACCAGTCTACAGTTTTCAAGTTTCATGAAAAATGGAATTGACTACATCATAAGTGCTTTATCCCTTGATAAGGGCATAAACATGGATGGGAAATTCTTGTCTGCCTACAAAAAGGTTGTAAAAGTTATGTATTATCAATGACATCCTTTTGTATAGGAAGCGAATGACATCTTACAGAATAGGTGAATAAGTCAAAATCTAATGAATTCTCTTTCTTTAACGTCCTTTATTTGCATACATAAATTAATCTAATGAACTTTAAAATTAAAATCAATTCACAATTTTTAATGAAAATAACTGGATCATGAAGAGAAACATGAATATAAAAGAAAATGCTGTAAAGTTCATGACTATATAAACATCATATGATGGTTTGGCTCGAGTACTCTAATTCAAAACCCTAGCATATGAGCTAGGAATATGAGTGATCTGATATACAAATTCATATTTTGACACAATTATTATAAGATAGACTTTACCGATTTGAATACAATTGCGAAGACTTCCAAGAAATCAACTTTAACTATTCAAATTTGTATTTGGATTACAGGTGCTCTGTGTTTTCCTTTCTTATTTTTTTTCTTATTATGTGGGATCATGATTTTGTAAAATTTAACTAGAAATTGTTTAACACTTCTCAGTCAGGACTGTATTTGTTCAAGGGAGTAAGCTAGTACTAGACCTGATCTAAAAACTTGCCAAACTCTGTGACAAATATTTTCAAATTTTAAATTTCTAACAGAAAATCTTAAATACTTCCCAGTCAGGGCTTATGATTATACACACTCACAGTATGTACCCAGTAGGCACTGATCTGAAAACCTGCAAAACTTTATGATTAACATTTAAAGATAGATTTTACTAAGAAAAATCTTAAATATTTCTCAGTCAGGAGTGTGTTTTTCTTCTTCAGGGTCTAAGCTAGCTGGCATAGGTACAGATTTGAAAACCTGCCAAATGCTATGACATCACACAAAAACATCCTGGCTAAATAATCGGGTGGGTTATATTTGGCAATCGCCTGCCTCCCATGCATCCACCCCTGGGGAGAACTCCTTCCTATTTGGTGCCAATTTGGGAAACAAAATCCAGGGACCCAGTCTAGATGAGGAGGATTCTTCTTCCCCCCTCTTGCATCTCTCTCTCTCTCTCTCTCTCTCTTTTTCTCTCTCTCTCTATCTCTCTCTCTATCTCTTCATCTCTCTATCTCTTTCTCCGTGTCTGTCTTTTCCTATCATTCTCCATCATTATTAACCTCTTTCTCTATCTTTCTGTTTTTCTCTCTGTTTTCTATCTTTCTCTGTTACTCTCTACCTCTTCATTTTCCTCTCTCTTCCATTCTCTCTCTCTCTCTGCGCCTATATCTCTGCCTCTTTCCATCTCTCTCCCTCTATCCTACTCTATCTCCCTTAAGTCTCTTTCTTTGACCCCCCCCCCCCCCCCCCCCCCAACCTCTCTCCCTCTCTCGCTCTCTAAATCTATCTATCTTACTCGAGTACTCTACCACATTCTTCCATGTTTTTCTTGTTTCTACCTTTCTGTACCTCGCTACTTTTTTTTGTTTTTTGTTGTTGCCATTCTAACTTCTCTTTAACTCATTCCTATTCTTTCTCTCCCCCCCCCCTTCTATCTCTCTCTCTCTCTCTCCCTCCCTCTCTTCAACTTTGTTCTTTCTACTTTTGTCTGTCTCTCTTTTTCTCCCTCTCCATCTCCTATTTTTCCAACAACATCCTTGTGGAGTGATAACATGTAATAACAAAGGGATTTTTGTTGAGGAACAGAATGAGGCCAGCAGTAGATAGAATCTTGGAAAGTTTCCAACTACTCCTTCCGCAATGGGTAAACATTGCAGCATCTCCTCTCCCCATTCTCTCTCTTTCTTTCTTTTTCTCTCTCTCTCTCCCTCCCTCCCTCCCTCCCTCCCTCCCTCCCTCCCTCCCTCCCTCCCTCCCTCCCTCCCTCCCTCCCTCCCTCCCTCCCTCCCTCCCTCCCTCCCTCCCTCCCTCCCTCCCTCCCTCCCTCCCTACCTCTATTTATATATAAATATAAATATATCAAGTATCATGAAAAAGGGGGTGTCATTTTATATTCAAGTGCAATGATTTGAAGAAGTTCTCCACTTTAACAAATTAATAAATACATTACTGCTAAAGCCAGGGTATTAATCGGGAGCGCTATACAAGAACCCACTATTATTTTTTATTACAGGCCGAATGTAACACATGTCATTAAACAAAATCATATGCTTGACTTCACAGCTATAAGCTATTAAGCAGTAGTTTCATATCTTGAGTAGACAAAATAACTCATATACATGTACATGCAAGTTCTCAAAAATAAAACCTTGCAAAAACAGAATGGCTTATAACAGTACTTTAGAACTTCACTTCTTGTAGCAATTCATGTGATCATTATTATCATGATCATATTGATGCTCATTGTATGAGATTATTTAAATTAACAAAAATGTACAATTATAGTCAAACCTTTTTTGCAGAAAGCAATTGTATAATGGGGGATCAAAAACTCTCTCTAAAGACCACATTTTTCATTCCCCTGAAGAAAAAAATTATTATTGAAACCTGAACTAAAGGAACTTGTGAATATTTCTCCAGCCTATAAAGACAATTTATCTTGTCTCCCTTGTTGTGTCTATATAGAGGTTACTTTTATATATATATGGTACAAGACTTGCTGAAATCAAATTCTGGATAAAACAATGTTTCAAAATATGACAAATTCGAAGACAAGAATGGTGGTGACAAAGCTGTGAGAAGCGCATGCATCATGTCTTATGCTATATATACCCTGGCAGTCTAGTAGTGAATCCCCCTAAGAGCTATGTTGAATAAACTATAAGGATAGATGATGGTGGTGAATCGCCTAGAGTGACAGGCAGACCTAATTGTTTAAGAAGACGATACAGGTAGATGCGCTGTATGAGTAATGCTAGCTACAAGAGGTGTTGTGGTCTAGGGGTTACGTAACTGAACTGTGGATCACATGGTTCGCAGTCCAAGTCCCTCCATGGGACTAATGTCGTTTGGCAAGGCAGCAATCTGGATTTGCCACTCTCCACCCAGGTATTAAAAGGGTACCAAGTAGGATGCAAATCTTTATGTGGTTGGATCTGCACGTGTGCACTTACATAATGGCAACAGACCAGAATAATCCCCAGGGAGCAGAGCGTGTGCACTACAATGCGGGATTAGCAATTGAATCCAAAGACCAAAATAATAACAATTACGATGTAAAGTGCTTAGAAACATAATTTAAGCAAAACACAAATGTAAAATGATAAAGGGTTAAGGTATAACGATGAAGTCCAACCAGGCACACATGTACATCCCACTGGTCTCCAATGAACCTTCTACTAAACCCCTAAACTACCGAACACAACCCCTTCCCCAGCTCATAGTCTAGATTCCCCTCTTCTTATCCTCCCCCCTCCTCCTTGCTTAGTCCACATCGTTCCCTAGGACGACGTGACTTCAATAATCATGAAGTTGGGAGCTGTCAGCACCTCGAGGCAGTTCTTGAATAAAGTATGATGATGAACGACATCACCCAACTCACACTGACATGGCAATTTAATTATTTTAGGAAGTGCAACAGTCTTTGTGTGTTACTGCTTACTCTAACAATATAAAGGAATGTTGAATTGATGGGTATAATTGAGCCATTTGGCTGCTAAAAGACAATAATTTCTATGCTACATGCATGTTTAAACTAATTTGAAATAATGAAACCAATATTTTCTCTAAGGCCCATATATCCTACTAAAAATTTAAACCCAATACTGGGTTTATGCTTTTGTTCAAAATCCTGTTTAGCCAAGGAAGTTAGTCTGCAGTCTAAGTTTTCCTTTTGCTAAATGTGGGTCAGGCTTTCATTGTTTCATTGCAATCCCACCAACACCACCATATATTTAATACCCAAGCTCACACACACGTACCCTCCAGAAGAAACACCCAGTTTCAACAATATCACTGCAGGATAAATGTATTTCACCACTCCTTCTCACCTAGTGTCATCAGTCTGTGGCATATACTTCGGGTATCTACTAGAGCAGCCCCCACCCTTATGCAGTTCAAAAGGGGGCTAGAAGGAATGACACTAAGGCCAGAGTAGACAGTACAAAGGGGAACGTTTTACTTGCACCACCACACTTTTTACTTATTGAATATTAGAAGGACAGTTTCGCAGCCACACCCTCCGCACGGCACAAAAGCACCGTGCAAAGTACGAAGATACTCTAATTAAGAGGTTGGTACTCCCCTGGAAGAAGAAGAAGGCTTAAATGGAGTAGAAAAAATACGGAACTAAATGGCTTTTATTGTGTGTTGAAGGAAGAGTGGGGTTTTAAACTATAGACTAGCTAAAAGTTATTACCCATCTATCCACCCCACTTTACCAAGCAGTATATTCTCGATCTTGATTGCTCCATCTTTGTTTACAAGACAGGAGATGGTCGCTAAGCAACTAACGTTATCTCTCCAGATAACTGGAAAGGAAATTAATGTGTTTCATTAAACTTACACAGGTATCTGTCGCTATACAAGTCTTCAAGACATGAATTGCTCAAAATCACAAAAAAGCCATAAATCACCCCATTTTTATTAGGAGGTGATGGTATGACAATAGGCTGGTAGTTGGGCCTTATCTCGTTCAAAATGGCTGACATTTGCATTAAAATACTTACATCAAATTAAGTGGTATATCAGGATGAGGGAAAGATCTCTTATAGGGCAAGGGGTGACAAACTTCTGCATTAAAGATTATCAACCTGTTTTAGAATACAGTAATAAATGAATTCACAGGCAGAGTTAACAGTTTCTACACATACATTAACTTTTAGGCAACACAAATTTGGCATGAGATTTCTATGCAACATATTGATGTACAGAATTCAAAATGCTATAGAACTGTCCAATGTTTTTCCATTGGGTTCGAATATAAGACATTTTTTGCACAGTAGTTGGACTGTTCTTTGACATCTCACATCACGCAACTCAATTGATTAGATATATGGCCAAGAGAATATGAAAATAGCTTCCTTTACATCAGGGCAGTATACGTCAATGCCTCTGTTTGATACATGAAAATGGATACATGCATGTGCGTGTAGTGTACATTCACATATAACTGGGTCTAGACGTCCATGCAGTCTTTGAGAATAGACTCGCTGCACAGTGAATGCCTTAAAGATTAAAAGGTCATATATCACGAATATACGGTATGACCTTATGGCTCATTCCTCCCGTTCATGCAGGCTTAATAACCGCCTTGAAGTTCAAATGGTCATATATTCACTACGGTATCATACGACCTTCTGGTGCATTCCACTGGGGATGATTTCTCTCGTTGGTGACAAAGAGGCATTCCAATTATCTACATCAAGACGCCCCGGTGATGAGGGAAATCTTAATTAGATGTCGTGGGGGAGACGTACCATTACATCACAATTACTTTCTCTTGTGGAGTCTATATACAGTACAGTACATGCATACATGCATGTACATGAATTTACAATGTAATGTTCAATGTTGATAGTATGCTGCACATAATGAAGCAAATGGGGTTGTGTGGTGGTTGATAAGGTGGCAAAGGTAGTGGTATGTAGGAGTGGTAGTGGTACAGGTCGTGGCAGTGGTATATGGTAATGGTAGTGGTAGGAATATGTATTATGTGCTAGTGGCAGTGGTAGAAGCAAATGTAGTAGCAGAGGTACTGATAGAGGTATGGGGTAGTGGTGGTGGTGGTGGTGGTATGAAGTAGTGGTAATAGTAGTAATGCCATGGTGGTGGAGGGGATAAGGAAATAAATGGTGGCAACATGGTAATTCTGTGAATATGTTGATACATGAAGTGGTAGGAATGATTATAGCAATGCCTAAGGGGCGAAGATATTGATTGTGGTGTTTGAGTTAGCTGTTGTGTGGGGTGTATATTAGTGGAGCAAGTAAAACATACTTTTAAGTTATAAAATGGTGTGTTTTGAAAATAGAGCAAAGATGGTAATGTGGTAGTGACAGTGGTGATGTTGGTTGGATTGATGGTGGTAACGGTGATGGTATTGACGAAAGTAATAATCACACACATAATACACACTTTTCCAATCTTAATTATAATGACATTGTGAAGAAAGTGATACCTGTATGGTAATTATGAATATTGATAGTGGTATTAGTGGTGTTTGTGGTGATAGTAGTATAGGTGATGATGTAGGTAGTGGTGGTGGTATTGGTAGTAATAATGGTATTGGTAGTGAATGTGGTAGTGAATGTGGTAGTGTTGGTGATAGTGGTAGTGGTGGTGATAGTGGTAGTGGTGGTGATAGTGGTATTGGTGGTGGTAGTGGTGGTGATAGTGTTAGTGGTGGTGATGGTATTATTAATAGTGGTATTTGTTATGATAGTGGTAGTGGTGGTGGTAGTGATATTGGTGGTGGTAGTGGTGGTGATAGTGGTAGTGAATGTGATAGTGTTGGTGGTGGTAGTGATAGTGGTATTGGTGGTGGTAGTGGTGGTGATAGTGTTAGTGATGGTATTGGTAATGATAATGGTACTGGTAGTGGTAGTGATGGTATTATTAATAGTGGTATTTGTGATGATAGTGGTAGTGGTGGTGATAGTGGTAATGGTGAATGGTGATGACGGTGTTGCAGGCAACGGTAATGAAAAAGATTGTAGCAAGGACAATGTTAAAAAGTGTACAGACAGTTCTGTTGGTTGTAGGAGGAAGTGAGAAGATGTTCAATGTAGTGAAAATAATGGTAGTGAGGATGTAATGATGGGAGAATTTAGGTGTTGGTGATAGTGGTGATTGCAAGTTGTGATGGTGGCGGTAATGGTGGTAGTATTATTGGTGATCGTTGTGATCGTGGTGGTGGTGGTGGTGCTGGTGGTGGTGATGGTGGTGATGGTGGTGGTGGTGGTGTTGGTGGTGGTAATGGTGGTGACAGTGGTGGTAGTATGTATTGCTGATGGCGATGGTGGTGGTGGTGATGAATTATTTGAACTGACATGTACAGCAAATCCTTATCAATAAAATTCAATAATATTTTGTTCAAAATATTTGAAACAGTATGTGAATAGAGAAAAAGATGATTATTATGTAAGATTAGCATCAAAGTTTCCAAGACATTCACGTAGTTGACTAAATACGATCATGTATCTATTTGCTTACAAAAGACACAGCACTTGTGAGAGTACTTTTTGTATACACACTTAGCAATATTTCCATGTAAAGAAGTAGCCTATAGTAGTACATAGTAGCACAACAAAACAAATACAATTATCCCAGCACAGGACATCTTGGTCACAATATCAATCATTTATAAAAGTACCACAAATTGTTCAAGCTTAAGGTATCTGTTTTTCTTCCTCAAAATGACATTACTCCAAAAAAATATGACAGGAGGCCACAGAACATAATTCTACAACAGCCTACAATGAATACTGTTGCCATAGCAATCGTCAGGGAAAGAGCAAGATTTGCTACATTCATATCTCCTTTAGATTACCAACATGGTTGAAGTATAAATGTAAGTAGAAGTTGCAGTTCAACACTGAGGTAAACGCTTTTAATGGGTGGACAATCATACTGAGATCCCAATAAAATATTTTGAAGGCCCAAGTCTTTTACTGAATAAAAAGATCTAAAATCAAGGATCTGTCTGTGCTTATTCTCTAAAAAAAAATTAGCCACTCTACAGTGTCAGGTACAGGATTTTATCTTGTGTACAAGTGCAAAGTGTGATTCATTGAACAGCATTTTACATACATCAGGTCTTTTAAAGTGATTTTAAGATATTCATGTCTTTTTTTAAATCAAATACATGAACATTTGTATGTAATGCATAAAAACACCTTACGTCATAGAAAATCATGATGACAAGTTAAAAAGTAGAAAATAGGAGTGATGAATTTATTCCTGCATATCCTTCAGAAATTCCTCATGAATTATGGAACCTGCAAAGATGCATTCATATAATTCAGAAGTAGAAACACACTGTTTAAATATGATGAGGTGAAATTGCCCTTTAAGATCAAGAGATGCTAAGAGAGGGAACAAGTATGCATAACCTCATGATGTCGTGATAAATTCCTTTCTACATGTATTTCTGAACTTCTCATGAAAAGACCTTTCAATATCCAACCTACATACACGTCCATGTAGATAAGTACATGCATTCAAATAATTCATAAGTAAAGACATGTACTTTAAATATGAAGGATGAAGTAATGCATAATTAAATATATATGGTTTAGATGTGATGGGATGGAGTTCCCCTTTAAGGTTTAGAGACATGGAGAGACAACTGTATCTCATATTCACATGATAAGGGTATGCATGGTAGAGGGATATTTAAGCACATCCCATCCAGCACATCTTATGCAACATCAATTCACTTCTCTGCATTATACATTCTAACTTCTCTGACTCTGTCTTTCACTCGTTCGGACATGCCAACGCACTCCCCCCACCCCACACACACACACACACACACACACGATCACACAAACACACACACGCATTATCTCATACACGCAAGAGTTACAACATGCAGTTCTTAAAGCCATCAGCAAGTGCTTTTTTCCATCTTACTATCTCTCCATCTCCCCGTCTCCCTCCCTCTCCCCATCTCTATCCTCTATTCTCGTTAGCTCCCGATCTAGCAAACACACACACACACACACGGCTCCTCTCGATCGCGCAGGCAGTCCCTCACACATACACGCATCGCTATGGACGGGACTGCACGGAGCGACGCTGTGCAGGAAATATATCCTGCATGCGAGGTCTTCACCGTCGTCGAGCCTGTGCATAATATATGTGGGATCCCATAGCAGCTCTACACTACACTCATGTGACCCAGATTGTCATATATACACACGCTCACGCTCCGTTCGTGTCTGTCTCAGATGCTACTCATCAGCCTATAGACGCTCATATCCAACTCAGCAGATGACTTGCAAGAGGATGCTGGAGATGAGATGGGGGGGGGGGGGGAGTTAATTGAAAATTCACTCCAGAGTAAGAATGAAAAACATACATAAAGAGCAAAAATATTTTTTCTATTTGATTCCAAAGCTATGTTTTACTATACTCATCAAGAAAAGACATTCATATCCAACACAGCAGATGACTTGCGAGAGGATGCTGGGGATTGGGGGGGGGGTGGTTAATTGAAAGTTCTACAATTTCTAGCTTGTATACATAAATTCACTCCAGAAATTGAAAGAAACACATACAGAAAGAGCAAAAAGTTTCCACTGTTTCTCACATTTCCCCCTTTCCAAAAACTGCTGATTTCCTCAAAATTATTTAGACCAAAATTATGGATGGAACTTTGATACTTTATACACACCTCTCTTCTTCTTCTTCTTTTTTTTTTTTTTTGGGGGGGGGGGTTCATTTTGATCTTGCATTATTTTTGCTATTCAAATCATACATATATATATTACTTTTAAAAGTATGATTACAAAAAAGGCAATTCAAAAGAAATTTAAATGTAATGAGTGATACTAAGAAAAATTCTCATAAAAATCTTGAGCAAAATTCATTTATGTTTTTCATTGAGAGCCAGTAAAAATGTTCAGTCATGTTACAGGTTCAATGCCCTTCTAGTTCTTAACATATTTTTTCAATATATCATAATTCAATTATTAAATATAATCAAAATGGGGGAAAGGTTACTGTTGTTTCTCTTTACCAGAAGAAAAACACACTTTCCCAAGAAACTTGGATTCCACAAACGGTTGAACTTAATATCTAGAATAGATTAGGCAATATGAATAATCCAATTTATAGATACAGGTGATTCACTGGAAATATAATGACGGAAGGTCTATATGCTGATGTTTACTGATGGCATTCTTGCTCTGTGCCAATCTTGATGACTCCTACACTTAACCACAAATGTACATAAAGCAATTTGATATGTTTTTTTTTCTTCACATAAAAAGTTTACAAAATACAATAGGACACTCTCCCCCACCCCACCCCCCCCCCCCCCCCTCTCTCTCTCTCCTCTCTCTCTCCTCTCTCTCTCTCTCTCTCCTCTCTCTCTCTCTCTCTCCTCTCTTTTTCCCCTCTTTTTCTCTTCTCCTCTCTTTTCTCTTCTCTCTGTCTCTCCCTTTTGCGCTCGCTCTCTCTCTCTCTCTCTCTCTCTCTCTCTCACTTGCTCACTCTCCCACCTTAAACCCTGTCTCTCATTGCTGTATTTATTCCTACTTCTACGTAGGTCCCTTCCAGTTCTCCATTTGAACTGGCTAAATAGCACACTCCAACTTCGGTTTCCATTTTTACGCCACATTCTAAATATAGAGATGGTGAACTTTGATATATATTTAGTCGGTCTATCATCCCACACATAGATTACCTTCTACCTACTCATTACAGTGATGCTTACTTGTCATGCAAACCCACACATTTATTCATAAGGTGGGGGGGAGAGAGAGAAAGAAAGAGAGAAAGAAAGAGAGAGGGAAGAAGAGAAGGGAAGGACAGAGATAAATATATATATATATATATATATACAGTATATATATATATATATAAATAGATACATACATAGATTAGATAGAGAGGGAGAGGGGGAAGGAGGGAGAGATCTATAAATATATAGATAAAAAGATACATATATATAGAGAGAGAGAGAGAGAGAGAGAGAGAGAGAGAGAGAGAGAGGGGGGGTGAGAGACAGAAAGAGAAAGACAGAGAGACAGACAGAGAGACAGAGTAAGAAAGTGAGAGAGAGAAATGTGATCAAGGGGAGGGACATAAGAGAGAGATTATTAGAGATACAGAAGTATAGAGCATTGAACAGAGAGGAATATGAGAATGGCAGAGAGGGAGAGAAAGAGTCATATCATCATTGTCCCACACATGCATAATTACGTCGGTTTAGGCAGAAAGTCAATCAAATGAAAGAAATTTCTTGTTACAGATATGCAAACATAACCTATTCCTTTTCTCTGAAAGCTGGTCACATGTAACCTTTTTTGTAAATTCTTATTTTTAGTTTTTGTAATTCACTGAAGAAATTCAAAAGGGTTATAAATCAGGAATTTCCTTCTTACTTTGTAAAATGTCATGTAAGGGGTTGTAAGTAGAAACCACCTCATATCCAAAAGTAGATTAAATAATATTAAGTCTTTTTCTTCAAATATTTTCTTCAATTTTCCCTTTCTTCAATTATTCCAAGTAAATAAGATACAAGAAAGCATGTTAGCAAAGACTTACAAATAACTAATTTAGGCACAAGTTTTCTTGATTTGTTTTCAATTCTCCATCTTCAAAGTCTGAGAGGTTGCATTATAAATCAAAACCATTACTCCTACACCTTGTCCAAGCTCCACCTTACATGCAACAGTAATTCAACATCAAGGACAATTACACCAGTGAAACAGGTTACTTCAGTTTACAACCATTTAGGAACTATTTTGCTTAAAACTATCATCCCGAATATTAACTTCTTGAAGATATAGTATCGGTAGTGCAGATCTTAGACAGAAGGCTAATAGGCAACCAGGGGGGTGTTTCACAAAAATTTGAAGTTGAACTTATCTCTAAGTTGGACTTAACAATTATGGAAAGCCGTTAGCACCTTTGAAAATATGTTTCTAAGATTATTTTGAAAGGCATAAAATGTTGATTCAAATCATTCATATTTCCAATTATCATGGGAAATTTCATGTTCTTGATGTGAAATTTATGAAAAGTCTAAAATACTTGAATTTTCCCTTTTGAATATATTTTATTTTAGGGCTACAAATGGCTCTCCATAATTTTTAAGTCCAACTTAGATATAATTTCAACTTAGGATCTTTGTGAAACACCCCCCTGGACCTCCATGAAGGGAAGCTGGGTAAGAATTATGGCAAGGGATATTCTGTTATTTTTCATGGTTAAAGAACTATCGATGCAGTGTGCAACCTCCAGAAAACTATCATCCTGACAATTAACTCCTGGAAGATGCTGTATCTGTAGTGCAGGCTGAAGGTAGGAGGCTACTTAATAGGCAACCTGGAGCTCGGTGAAGGAAAGCCGGGTCATATGTTAATGTGAAACATGCCAGTCTACCAGATAAGTGACAGGTATATGGGCTAGATCAGACTCCTGGGTTAAAGGGACTGGAGCTGGGATGGGAGAAGGGATGCCTGCCCTGTTAATGGTCCGGTAGAGCTTCGTTGCCATGGTGACGCTGATATCATTATTGATTGTTGCTCCATCATGGTTGTAAACTGAGGTATAGGCTTAAGAAGGATGGGTGACAGGTTTTTATAGGTGGACGAGATCATAAGCTGTAATAAATTTGGTGCAAACAGGTATATTAGATGGTGTTGTTGTTATACAACCATAGAGATATCAGGGTTGCAGAACAGGAAGGATGCTGTTAGGCCTTTTTCAGACATGATTCAGTTAAACCAATAATATTCATGACCAGCAAATTAAATGGCATAAGTAGTGCGGGTGATAGATTTGCATCTTGAAGCACACAGAGTAGTCAGTACACATAGAGGCGATTGTTGCCAAAAGCTATTATTTTTATGCCCATTTGCAATTACTTTACATGTAAGACTATTTCATTGGCAGAGTTTTATTTTGAAGCAGTTTATTATGGCATTTGTAAACAAAGCACCCTCCTTCTCTTCAACTCACCAGACATTCATCCTGCATTAGCTACTCCTTGTCCGTTTTCTAATCTGACATGTATCACTAGAGTTAATGTCACAGTTCAACAGCCTCTGTCTAATCTCTCATCTTCAACACTACATTCTTGCCACCCTCCCTCCCTCCCTCCTCCAACTCCCCTTCTTCCCATCTCCTCCCCACCACTCCCCTCCTCCTACTTTCCACCCATAACTTTCACTTCCCACCCAAATTCCACCTTTCCCTCATTCTTCCTTACATCTCTGCAACACATCTAAGCTATTGTTGTCTAGCCTATCATGTATGACCAATCCTCACTTGAACAATACTTTATTCCCTTCTTCCTCCTAATCCACACCCCCTCTTACCCCTCATCTCCTCCCTCTCCTCCCCCTTCATGCTCATTCCTTCACCCATCCACAGGTCTGAGCTTCACTTGCGGGTCTATCATGTAAGAATAATGTCACATCTCCTCCCTCCATTCCCTAACACTCCTGTACAGCCTCTCTTCCCCCTCCTATTCCCCATCTCCCACTCCTAACCTCCCCTCCTTAACCCTCACCCCCTGTCTCTTCCCATCTCTCTTCTCCCCCACCCCTTTCACCCTCACCCCATCTCCCACCCATCAACATGTCTCCTCCTAATCCCCACCCCCTCTTACCCCTCACCTCCTCCCTCTCCTCCTCCTTCACCCTCACCCCATCTCCCACCCATCAACATGTCTCCTCCTAATCCCCACCCCTCTTACCCCTCATCTCCTCCCTCTCCTTCCTCCTCACCCCACCTCCCACCCATCAACATGTCTCCTCCTGATCCCCACCCCCTCTTACCCCTCATCTCCTCCCTTTCCTCCCCCTTCACCCTCACCCCATCTCCCATCCATCAACATGTCTCCTCCTAATCCCCATCCCCTCTTACCCCTCATCTCCTCCCACGCCTACCCTCCCCTCCTCCACCCTCACCCCATCTCCCACCCATCAACGTGTCTCCTCCTAATCCCCACCCCCTCATCTCCCTCTCCTCCTCCTTCATTCTCACCCCATCTCCCACCCATCAACATGTCTCAGCTCCTAATCCCCACCCCCCTCTTACCCCTCATCTCCTCCCTCTCCTTCTCCTTCATCCTCACCCCATCTCCCACCCATCACTATGTCTCCTCCTAATCCCCACCCCCCTCTTACCCTCATCTCCTCCCTCTCCTCCCCCTTCATCCTCACCCCATCTCCCACCCATTACTATGTCTCAGCTCCTAATCCCCACCCCTCTTACCCCTCATCTCCTCCCTAACCTCCCCTCCTTCACCCTCACCCCATAGATCTCCCACCCATCACCATGTCTCAGCTCCTATTGTCCAGTCTATCATGTATGATCGATGTCCCATGTCTTGCTGTGCTGTAATTAGTAGTGCTGATCCGTTTACTGTAATTGGCTCTCGGGGGATCGTTGTCCTCATCGCTAGCAACTTGCCGATCCCCGTTCGTGACAGTCGCATAGGGGACTTAGTTCATGTTCAATTATGACTGCATCCCAAACCTTGCAGTGTGACAGCCGAGCATCTTGTCCCTTAAAGGTAAAGATCAGTTTTGGAAACGCCCCCCTTTCAAAAAATGAAATGGAAGCTCTCATTACCAATCATGTGAAAGAATATGTTTTGACTTAACTGGATGATACACATTTTGCCGGGAAACTGCCTACTAATTGATATATTTGGTAAATTATCACATCGATCCGGACTGGAAAGATATCGCATAGTCCCATATACATCTTTCTGTGTACAGTGCTTGTAACTTTGCCAAGACTGGGCCAAATTTCTTATCATTTTGATGATTCCAGAATCTTGCAGTACACACCAATACTGATATGATAGATGATCAACCTTTTCTGATCGATTCCACAACGTTTCTTTCACAATGCAATCACATGACCAGAACTCATCTATACCTTTAAAGGGTACAAATTAACTTTTTATATGCCACACAAATAATCTCCCTGTGCCACAGTGTATTTATCATGGGATAGGTATACCAAAGGTTTCAAGATTATGTAACTGGTTTCAAGCACAAAATTAATCAATACCAGTGTTAAACGGGTTGCCATAGAGCTAATCAAGAACAGGAAAGGGTAATTTCGCAAAGCCAAAATTGTGTTGCACAATAAAATCCATCTATCAATTGCTACCTATTGTTTTGTGCAAAAGAGCACATGCGACAAACAAGTGACTGTGCAGAGAGGCGAAGGAAGCAACCAAAGTGTTAACCTGTATGTTAGGAGTTGCATATCACTATAATATCTCTAAATACGAGCTTCAAATAGAACTTCTAAAGAGAAGTTTAAATACTGTTAACAACCATAAAATTTATCTGATTTTAAAGACAACACATAATGGAATTCGATGAAAACTTAACCTAACATAATCTTCTTAATTGTGGTTCTGAATAAAATGTCTAAAAATCTAAATAATTTTAATAAATGCAAAACTGGCTTCAAATTGCTGAACATCACATGATTAGTCTGATATCTTTTCAATTTGGAGAAAAAACTGATTTTTCCTACAAAGATGCTTAATGATTCCTCCAATTTCTTTTCTTTTCTTCATTCATAAGACTATTCAGAACCTGGAACATTAAGATTTTACATGTGTGAATGCTCATATCAAATGTTATTACAAATTTTTCCAAATTGGAACACAGTCAGACAGAAAAACAGTGTAGACTTTATACTCACAACCTCGCAATTATAATGCACAGACTCACAGCAAGTGATATCATTTTCGCAGAGCTCAAAGCTTGCTTTTAAGTCTGTTTTTATCTTTTTTTATTACCTCTTCCTGGTGTTCTATCTATCCAGAATTTACATGAGTTAATGTCCTTCTGGGTCTCAGCAGACATAGCACTTGATAGGAATCATAAAGGCATTAACTCTGTGTTTTAAAATCCACAAGTCAATGCCCTTTAGGATCTAGACAGACATATGAGAGTTTGTTCATATCTACCCTAGATAAATACTGTTATGTCTCTTATCAACATACCTAATCCTGAAACACTTTTTTGTAATATTCATACATATATCTTGCTCTATTAAAGCATATCTGCACTAGTTTGGCCAGGATGGATTAGACCTCCCTGTGTGGTCACTGACAGGTGGTTATCTCATCATATCAGCTCTCAATTAACATAAGAAAAGGGGGAACATGGGAGATCAATAGGTACCAATTAGGCATTGTTGGCTATATAAAGGGTGCAAGTAGCTACAAGTAGTGCAGCCCTGCTTTAACTTCTCTCTAAACATCTTCAGTATTCATCAGAATACATGTACATAGCGCTTCCCTCTTGCACCTCCTTGTGGTCCCCTCCATCTAACCCTCTGTTACCTCTTATTATCTCCCGTGCACTCCTTAGCATTCTAAATCATGATAAGATTGCAATTATTCAAATTCTCCCTGTTCAAATAATCTAATCTTGATACCAAATTCATCTCCCTATTAAACACACTTAGCCATCATTAGGTAACATTCTTCGCCCCTCTCGCACCCCTCCATGGCTCCCTCCCTCCAAGTGAATCCTCATTGGTCCCCACCCTTTTCACTATATGACTATCCGTAACAAAGCTTTTTCTCTTCAAGTGTTCCATTGTTAACACCACAATTCCATACCTTAACATACGTAGGTTTTATTAGGTAACATTCTACACCCTTTCTAATCTTAATACCACATTGATCTCCCTAATAAAAATACTTGGCCATCACTAAGGAACATTCTACACCCTCACACTCTTCCCTGATTTCCTCCCTCCAACTCTCTGCCCCTTCATGGGCCCCACCCTCTCATTGATATGTAAAATCATATTACTATTTCAAAACCCAGTGTTTCTTATCCCAAATTACAATCCCCTTCCTTAACATCCTGAGTATGAATAGGGTAACATTTTGCACCCCTCTTGTATCCCTCGGTGGTTCTCAACCTTCAACTCCCTGTCCATCACAGACTCCCACCCTTTTCTTACGTTGCTACACCATGATATGACTGCAAAAGTTCATACTCTTTCTCTTCAAACATTTTAACCTTAATACTGAAACCACCGTCCTTAACATTGTTGGTAGGAATCATCAGGTAACATTCAATGCCCATATTGTACCCCGCCTCCAGGGCCACTCCCTCCAACCAACCTTTACTAAGCCCCACCCTCTCCTTGATATATAAAACATGTTATGATTGCCAAAAACCACTCTTTCTCATAACAAAAACGTTCCAACCACCGTCCTAAACACCATGATAATTCATTGGGTAACCTTCTGCCCCCCTCTCGCACCTCTCATGGCCCCCCTCCATCCACCCCCTCTGCCCTCGCAATCATGTCATGATTGCCAATTGAAATCAGACCTGATGCTCCTGTTGATATCATTACCCCTCAACTTCATTTCGCCCAATTTCCCGCAGAATTTGCAAACCAGGTGGCGAAATCTAGGTCGTCATTTAATTTGCTCGCGTCGTCGCACAAAGGCAAAGTCCACTCCACATACAGCCACAGTGTTAGGCACATGGGTATGTTGATGACTTAAGCACACACGGCCTGAAATGGAAACTAATGGATGTAAATACACCCAATTTGTAACTCTTGATTTATTAATAAAAACGGCTGCCCGTGCTGGGAGTCAGACACAGCAAACACTACTGGTTTGATCGGTCCAAAGTCGGGGATCTATTACGGAATTCTTGTACCAATAAGCAAACAGTGAAGGAAACAACATCAAAAGTGATTTGACTTGATGCATATAATTCTGATGGCCAACCTCTGGCAGGTCTAACCAATGGTTAAGGAATCAACATCACTTGAAATGGGGACGATGGGACCGCTATGGTTAAGAGAACATACATTCAATCAAATTTTGATTTGACTGAATTGAAATGATTCTGTTTCAAAGTCTATTTCTGTTTCCAAACATGATCAAGTTCAAATTCAAATCAAAGACAATTCATTTAAAACTATATTATGATTTTAAAGATCAATCAATTCTCCTATCACACCGCATCTTGATTTTCTATCACTCAACAAATTCTGTTTACTTAAAAAAAAAAGTTCTATTTATTATCTACCCCAAAAAGGGATTACCTTAAATTTATAATTAACATACATGTATTGATGTCATTACACATGTATATGTACACTTCTTATACATTAGGTAGGCACTGGTGAAAACAAATTGAGAGCAGAAAGAAGATAACAATGTAACTGTTGATAATTCAGAAGAGCTGTAGGAAAGCAATACAGAAATACATGAAAATTGTGGCCGGAAATCACACTATTCGCTGTACAAAAGTACAAAAGGAGCTCCATGAAAGGTTTTTTTTAATACTGCATAAAATAACTTAATTTACTCAACACCAGACAGAAAAGCCCTTTTTAACCAAGTGGACAAATACCTGTGAAAATGCACATCTGTTGATTTTTGGGGTAATTTTTTTTTTACTATGAATCATTTTACCCAAAACTGAAATTACCGAACAAAACATAGCTCTAAACCCAGCTCCCAAACAGCATGTCCATTTCAAACAAATGACCAAATACCCCTTGAAAACACATACAGTGTTCTTACTGGTTCTTTGCCAAGAAAATTTATGTCCTGCAAAGCATAACGAGCCTGACATGCGTTGAATCGTGGAAGTGTTTACGGGTTTGATAAATATTTAGACGAAGCTGCATAGCGCAAAGTAGCATCTTTTTTTGTCTTCCTCTTCCTGTTGTCCTATCTATCCAGAATTTCCATTTCAGAGAAATTGCATTTTCAACACATGAGTCTGCTTTAAACATTGATGTTACATCCTATGGGAGAGAGTTAACTACAAAGAAAAAAATTATACGGTAGGTCAAAGTTCATGACCTTTGTGCTACTGTTCATACCACCTAGCTAAAGGCATTTTGCTATTTATGGTTAATGTTCGGAACTAGTTGGCTTTATACTTAGATGTATCGCTTTCTGAGATAATACATGGATGGACACCTGAAAGGATTTATATGTCAAAGGTGATGATGACCTTTGTGCTACTTTTAATAACACTTATCTAAAGACATTTTGTTATTTATGGTTCATGTCCGGAACTAGTTGGCTTTATACTTTGATGTGTCATTTCTGAGATAAAACATGGGATATGTGAAAGAATTTATATATGTCACAGTTTATTACCTTTGTGCTACTGTTCATAACACTTATCTAAAGACATTTTGTTATTTATGGTTCATGTCCGGAACTAGTTGGCTTTATACTTTGATGTGTCCTTTCTGAGATAAAACATGGGATATGTGAAAGAATTTATATATGTCACAGTTTATTACCTTTGTGCTACTGTTCATAACACTTACCTAAAGGCATTTTGCTATTTTTGGTTAATGTTGGCTCTATACTTAGACGTGTTATTTTCTGAGATAAAACATGTGACTCGGGAAAGGATTTATAAAACATCTTCATAAGGTTTGGCCATTGTTTTTCCTTTGCTACGAATGAGTCGGCTTTCTACGTGTAGGTGTCATCTTGTGGGAGAGAGAAAATGATAAAGGGAAGGATAGATGTGTCAAAGGTCATAACCTTTATGCTGCATCTACATGTAATTCACTTAATATCCATATCATAAGATGTACCACTTATTGTTTTTGTTTTGGAGGAGTTTAGTACTTTTTTTTGTCGAGTTATTTTTATATGTATCTGTATGTATCACAGAGTGTCATAACCTGATTTGATTATCAACTGATTCACCAATTGATTAAACATTTAAAACAAAAAAATTTCCATCTACTCACGCTTCTAAAGCAACACACTTCTTGATCAATGTTTCAAACATTTTCTTAAATCTAAAAAAAAAACTTTTTTAACCATTTCAATATTTGAAACCACAAATTGATCAATATACTCCCCATTTAAAACAACACACTTTATCAAAACTGATCATATTTTTTAATTAATAGACTTAGTCTCAGCATTTAAAGCAGTTTATTAAAATCTAGGAAAACCCCTTCTCTTCAGCAAATTCACGAATGCAACATTCAAATCGATCCATCTACTCTTCCACAATCAAAGCAACATACTTCATCAAAACTTATGTTACTTTTTTAAATCCATTGAGATAGCTTTTTGAAACATTGACTTAAATCCAGAGAAACAAGGGCTTCTACATATAATTCACATAATATCCATATCAAAAGATTTACCTCTTATTGTTGTTGTTTGGTGTGATTTTTCTTTTGATTTTTTTTTTTTTTTTTTTTTGGAGGGGGGGGGGGGTTGCTGAGTTACTCCAATATGAATCTGGTGGCAGGGGGTTTTAGAAAGTGGGTTTAAATCCTTATTCAAGCATTCACATTAACTAATTGATCCATCTATTCTCTAACAATCAAAGCAACATACATTACCTCTTTTTTTATTACTTTTTTGTATAAATTAATCTTAATCTTTAAAACATTTACTTAAATCTAGTAAAAACAACTTCTAACAATTCACCAATGGATCATTTAAAACAACACATATCTTCTCTCCAATGTAAATCAACACACTTTATACAAACCGATGTTGTTTTGTATTATTATTAATGAACTTAATCTTGACTTTGAAACATTTGCTTAAATTTAGAGAAGCCACTTTTAGAAATTCACCATGGCAACATTTGAAACAACAATTTAATCTATATAATAATAATAATGATAATAATATGGTCAACTTATAAAGGATACATATCCATTCTAAACGACTGCTCAAGACGCTCTGTACAATGTCAAAATAATTATACAATATTAAACCTACAACATAATTATACAATATTAAAACTACGACATAAACAAATGGTGCTTAAGTTTGTAGTTTGTAATTAATGAAGTAAATCTCACTGTTTGAAATATTTGCTTAAATCTGGGTAAAACCCTCTTGACTTCCAACCTGTATCTCTGAATAAAAGAATACATCACGCATATTTAAGCAAATTTGTTCGCATCGTTCGGCCCATTCACGAGTCTCTCGCAGCATTAGCCCAGCTTGGCTAACGCGGAATAAAGGAGACATGCGGACCGCTGGATGTAATTGTCCTGTGACATTGTATTGTGGGTTAATCAGTCGCGAGAAAAGCGGGTAGTTTATTTTCAATTAGCTTCTAGTCTGCCGCAAGCTACAATGGAAGACGATAGGCATGCATCATGACTAGGTTATGAGTCGGTGGTAAATTCTATTGCGCTCTCCTTCTTCATGTAGAGAGGGCCACAGAGGCAAGCTATGGTATGGGGGTCCTACTTTGAATCTTAGAATAAGTGAAAAAATAGTTTGTTTCTTTGCGGGTGTGGCTAAAATCACGACTCCAATTTTGATCAATCAGATCACTAGATTTATTCAACATAATAAAGAGAGGTATATAATAAATTCTATTGCGCTCTCCTTCATCATGCAGAGAGGGCAACAGAGGCAAAGTTTGGAATGGGAGTTCCTACTTTGAATCTTAGAATAAGTGAAAAATAGTTTGTTTCTTTGCGGGCATGGCTAAAATCAGGACTCCAATTTTGATCAATCAGATCACTAGATTTATTCAACATAATAAAGAGAGGTATATAATAAATTATATTGCGTTCTCCTTCTTCATGTAGAGAGGGCCACAGAGGCAAGGTATGGAATGGGGGTTCCTACTTTGAATCTTAGAATAAGCGGGAAATGTTACAGCAACTTTTTATGTTTCAATGTTCTTCAGAAATGTTGGGTACTGGCTGGAAAAGTGCATGGGTATAGATTATCATCAATTAGGCCTGCCACAAGTTACTGTACAATGGAAGGGCATAGGCATGGATCATGACTATGTGATCATTACTAAGTTATACGTTTCATAGTATATTCTGTTGCACTCTCTTCCATCACATAGAGTCTGGCCTAAAGAATAAAAGTGAGGTGAGAGCTCTTACCTTAAACTATTAATGAAAACTATTACACACTACAGCAACTTTTTACATTTCACTGGGCATCAATAAAATGCAGAATACTATTTGGAAATGAATTAGTTACAAGAGAGGGGTGTTTCCATGAATTTTATTTGTAATCAGACCTCCCAAAGAGAAGTGGTGTAAAGAGATGAAAGAGACAGACAGACCAACTCAATCGAGGAAAAATAGCACAGTACAATAGAAAGAATGGGAGAAGAGAGTTAAATAAAGAGAGAAGGGAGTAGAGTGACAAAGAAAGAGGAGAGAAAGGAGTAGAGAGACAAACAGAATGGAAGGGAGAAAAGAAAGATAAAGAAAGGGAGTGGTCGAAAGGAGTTAATACAGACAAGGATGGAGTGAGAGAAGAAGAAAGATGTAGAGTCAGAAATGGAAGCGAGAGAAAAAGAAGATAGAGGATTAAAAAGGGATAGATAGTAGAGAGAAGGAAAGAGAGAGAGAGAGAGAATGAGAAAGAGGGAATGAGAAAACATTGCACTGACGTCATCGTGTGGCCCGGAAACAACATCTATATCAATGTACTGAGAGAATAGCGCACTGTGATGAGGCTGCAGCCTCAGGCTATGTATTAAAAACGAACACACACACACACACACACAAACTCACACACACTCGCTTACATGTGCCATGCATAACCTCCACCAGATCAGACAGCCACGATTCATTCTTACTCAACGTCAAAGTACGCTTAGATGAAAACCATGGGTGGGGAGAGAGAGGAAGATACTTGATAGATTGAACAAGGATGATGTGACATAATCAAGGATGGGGAGAAGGAGTTAAGAAAGGAAGAGTAGGGAATGGAAGGGGCTGGTACAAACTACTAAAGATAGAGTTACAAATAACCAGTGTAACCATGATTCACTGTTACTCAACATCAAATTATGCATAAATGTAAACCATGGGTGGGGTGAGATAGGTTCAACATGAATGATGGAACGAATGAGAAATGAAATCGGATGGATGGAAGGAAGGAAGAAAGAAAGAGAAGTGAATAGCTTGAAGATGCTCGGGTGACCTCTTTTATATGCAATGTAGCCACAATACATAAATGTCAAATTATAAATGAAGACCATGTGCAGGAAAGATAGGTTGAACATGGATACAAGCATGTATATGAAATAAACTAGGATGGGTAGAAGAACAAGTAATAGCTAGATAGAAGTGGTTCATATCTAGTCTTTTTTCACTACATACCCTTTTAAAATTGACAATTGAAACCCTCATTTACATAACCCATGGTTTAAAAATTAGCGAAAATTAAGCAAACCTTACCTTGCGCGCGTCTAATATTGGACCTCGGACTGTGTCCCTCTTATTTTAGGCTAATTTTATACCATGGGTTTTGTAAATGAAAGTTTAAACCATGGGTTAAATTTAAACCTCCTTTGTGAATTCGGGCCATAGAAATCTTCATGAAATATTCTGTAGTAGTTGGTAATACAGAACTACATAGAGATGTTTAGCTGTGTAACGAAATGGTCATAAAAGAATATAAACCACTCAATGAATTTTCATATCATACTAAGCTTTTGTCCATATAAGCTATACAAAAGCATGTAAATACAAAAATCATTGTATCACAGTGAATGATATAAACTGAGAAAAATACTTTATATTCAGCTACTGTGAATTCAATTTCACCCAAGAACCAATTTATTAAACATAATCAAAATGTTATGTGCTGTTTTGAGTTGTTTTTTCTTCTCGGTGTGACAAAAACAGTCACAGTAAAAACCGCTTGTTCCTCCAAATTAAGGTTTGACACAGGGATATGAAAAAGCTTAAAATTATAGACTATTGTCAGTCCTAAAAAGCAGTGTTGCTATGCACTAAAATTCCCTGATAATCATAACTGAATGTTATCACCATCAAGAGCTATTATAACGGCTCTTGGCGTGTAATTAAAGCTCTCCACACAAGAGCACTTATAGAAATGAAATGGAAGACTATGAAGTACCATTCGACATCCAATCTTCTGAATATCATGCTGATTTTGTCTGAGCCGCTATTATCCTTTGTCATGCAAATGCAGATTTTGACTATAATTAATTGGTGCAAAATGTGCCTTTGAACGTGTCAATATAAATAAATATCTGTAAAAGGGATTTTTTTTTTTAAAGAGGATTTATTTAAAAACAATAGTGGAACTGAAAATGAAAGAAAAATCTTGCTAAAAGAGCTACATGTACATATTAAACATGTTCAAACACAAAAAAGAAAAGGAGAGTAGAGAAAAGGGATAAAGAGAATAAAAGAAATGGCATAAAATGGAAGGTTTTATATATATTTATATATATGAACCTTTAATTGGCAGGCATCGGAAAGTACAATAAAGTAGATGATATCAGACTTGATATTAATCAAAACAACCTGCCTTCCTAACAATTTCTCTTTATCTTTCTCTTTTTTCACTCCCCCCCCCCCCCACACTTTTAATTCTCTCTCTGTCTCTTTCTTCTCTCCTCTCCCCCTCTCCCTCTCTCTTTCTCCCTCTCCCTCCTTCCCTCTCTCCCTCCCTCTCTCTCTCTCTCTCTATTAAACAAATCTGTAACATAGCAAAGCCATCTATAAAAACACTGTGAGAAAAATATAGACATATTTCCCTTTTTCTTTCTCCTTTTCACCCCCCCCCCCCTTTTAATTCTCTTTCTTTCTCTCTGTCTGTCTCTCTCTCTCTCTCTCTCTCTCTCTCTCTCTCTCTCTATTAAACAAATCTGTAACATAGCATAACCATCTATAACAACATTGAGAGAAATATATACATGTACATATAAATGTTTCTACATCTCCGTCAGTCCGTCTGTCCCATGCTCTTTCTACCAGGTCTGTTATTTAATTTACAACCGGGGAGGGTCTCTCTCGCTTCAGTCCAATAACTCAGAAGATCATACTCAGCCGAGCCTGACATTTCAGGACCCATCCAAGGCTATCAACTCGTAAGCCGTGTCGGACCGACGGCCAATAATTACGTGTGGTGTAAATCGCACATGGAGAGTGGCCGGGGAGATACCAGAAGTATATATGTTAAAGACATGTCAGTATTTACGAGGGTTTACCCTCCCGGTCGTCGCGGCTTTTTCCGGAGCTGTCAGTCATGGATGGGGCGCTGGAGGTGGGGTGGATGAGGCCATGAACCCTCCCCCTTTTTGTTTTGTATTGTTTTTTGTTTTTTGAGGGAGGGGATGAAATGGTGGAAGTGGTGGTGATGGTGGTGGTGGTGGTGGTGGTGGTGGTGGTGGTGGTGGTGGTGGTGGTGGTGGTGGTGGTGGTGGTGGTGGTGGTGGTGGTGGTGGTGGTGGTGGTGTTGGTGTTGGTACTGTTGGTGTTGTGTGTGTTAGTAGTTGTGGTTTTGGTGTGTTTGTGTTGGCGGTGGAGGTATTGATGTTGTTGGTATTGGTGGTGGTTTTATTTTGAATTTTAATTTACTACCAATCACTAACATGTAAATTCATTTATAGTCAATAAAATATATATACATACATATTATTTGGAAACTGGAGCTAACAATAGCAACATGTTAATCGAGGTTAGTAAATTTATTTCACATTGAATGCAATCACAAAATTTGTTAGTAACTCTAGATGGTGGTGATGATGATGTTGTTGTGGTGGTGATGGTAGTGATATACTGATGGTGGTGATATCATGGAGTATATTTAAAAGACATGTCATTATTTACAGAGATTTACCTCCTGCTTCCGGCTTTTTCCGGAGCTGTCAGTCATGGCTGGGGCGCTGGAGGTGGGGTGTGAGGGCATGAAACCCTCCCCCTTCGGATATACTTATTGGGAGGTGGTATAGTGGAAGTGTTGGTAGTGGTGGTGGTAGTGGTGGTGGTAGTGGTGGTGGTGGTTTTGGTGGTACTGGTAGTGGTGGTAGAGATGGTTGGTGGAGGTTGTTGGTTGTGGTGGTGGTGGTTTGTTTGGTGGTGGTGGTTTGGTTGGTGGTGGTAGTGGTGGCGGTGGTGGTGGTGGTGGTGGTGGTGGTGGTTTGGTTGGTGGTGGTGTTGGTGGTAGAGATGGTTGGTGGTGATTGTGGTGGTGATGGTGTGGTTTGGTTGGTGGTGGTTCTAGTAATGAAATAGTATTGGGAGTTGATGACGATGATAGTACTTAGTGACATCACAGCGTGATATTAATGGTGCTCATAGAGATATCTGTCAATGTGCAGTTGAAATTATGGTGGTAGTGATTATACATGTGATTATAAGGTGGCGGTGACTACAGTATACACTACATACATCACAATTGTATGATAGTATTGATGATAATGATGATAGTTGCGGTTATGGTGGTTGTGGTGCATGGTGAAAGTGATGGTGGTGATAGTGGTGATGGTGGTAGAAGTGGTAAAGGAAGTAAGGACTATAGTTGTAAAATGCAGCAGATGATTATTGGCCATTGGGTGGTAGTAGAGGTGGTGGTAGTGGTGGTGGTAGTAGTGGTGGTAGTAGTGGTGGTAGTGGTAGTGTTTGTGGTGTGGTTGTGACGGCAGTACTGGTATCTCACAGTAATGGTGAAGCTACTGATGTTCAAATTGATGTTTAAAGTGACACAATGCAGGAGATGGGGATTTCTCTCAAAAAACTATCAATACATATCATCTGGTATAATCTATTTTAATCAAATAATGGAATTACAGTCATTCCAGATATATGTTTTACCTTACATTAAAAGTTCATCCAATTATTTTGAACTTGGCCGACTAAAGAACGATTTAGATCATGAATATGTTTGATACTGTATTCAACAATGGTGATCGAAACTAAAACAAAGAGACATCCAGCATAAGCTTTAATCAATCATATCAAAACAATAGTCTGAGAGTGAATAATCCTCTTAATTCTTAAAGATGTGAAATAAATATTTTCAAGTATTCTTCTCTTCTGCTCTCACTATATATACCTGTATCGCCCTTTTGGGTCTCACGCTCTTTATCATACATGTACATTACTTCATTACATTGTTTTTTCATTCACTAAATGATCACCATGATAATAATAACAATTATAATAATAAAAATATTAATAATACAAAATAATAATACCAACAAAAAAAAAGGATTAATAATAATAATAATAATAATCTTAATAATAAAAATAATAATAACAAATATATATATTTTTTTTTTTTTAAAGGAGTAATAATAATGATAATAATAATAATAATAATATTAATAATGATAATAGCAGTAATAATAGTACTGGCAACTTTGTTTACTTACAAGTAACTGATGACAATGCCTTATAAAGTTATATTAAAATTAACATACTTCATTATTAGAATATACAATAGCTTTGGAACCACTCATCAAATGATGGACCTTGAGTCATGAATGATCATGTGGCATTTTTCATACTGTGGCTGCGAGTGTAAAAAAACATTCAGTATTTGAAAGTGCTTGGTGGAATTGATTTGTTTCACACCCAGTTAAGTCAGCAAGAGAGTCAGTCCAGACCGAGAAAGAGAAACCCTTGGCTGGTCGACCGACCGTCCCGGCCACGGTGCCAATTCGTACTCCTACCAGTGTTAGAAATACATTAGAACTGCCGCGGTTACGCTCCAGCGGAGACACTCGTCATCTTCGACACATATCGCACACCGATCATGCCCATAAGGATTGGTCTCCTTCGTGGTTTCTTCGTGTCTCTAATTTCATGATCTCACCTTCTTTTTTCAATTTTTCTCCTCCTCTCTATTTCTCTCTACTTTGATTCTCTCCCATTCTCCTTTTACTGTTCTCTATTTCTCTCTCTCTCTCCTGCTGATTCTCTCTAGCATTCCTCATTTATTTCCTGTCTTTCTTGCTTCTCCTCTCTATATATATCTCTCTCTCTCTCTTCGTCTCTTTATTTGTCACTCTCTTCCTCACATTGAGCTCTTCTTCCCCTTTTCTTTTCCCTTGAAAATGCATTTTGTATCTCTTCTCCCATTCTATTTCTCTTTGTTTCTCATTCTCTCTTTTGCTCTCTTCTCTCTCTCCAAATCTGTTGCTTCCCCCCCCCCTCTTTCTCTCTCTTTCTTTCTTCCTCATGCTTTCTGTATCTTCCTCTCCCCCCCCCCCCCTCTCCCCCTCTCTCCCCCTCTTTCTCTCTCTCTCTCTCTCTCTCTCTCTCTCTATCCATCTCCCCCCCTCTCTCTCTCTCTATCTCCCTCCCTCCCTCCTTTTTTGAGTTACTCAATTTCTTTCTTCTTCCTTTGCTCTCTACTTCTCTTTTATTCACTCTCTCTCTCTCTATCTTAAAAATGTCTTCCTTCACTTCCTTCTCACTTGCGTTCTTCTTCTCGAATTGAAAATTAATTTTCCACGCTTGATCTGAGAAGCACAGCGAGGAGTATTAGGAGCGTGCTCCTTCGCCAGTCATGTGTATATGCAGGTCTTCGACAGTGTGACGAATCCAAATATACAATATAAAATCAATCCACATTATTATCCAGAAACCTACTTCTTTGTTCTGAATGCATTTGGGGGAATTTTCCAAGGCTGAATATTGTAATGATACCAACAAAAAAGAAAGGCGGAAGAAGAAAGGAATAAAGGGAAAGAGGGGAAGATGGAGACAGAGAGAAGGGAAGGGGTAGCAATGGAGAGATAGAGGGACAAGGGGAGAGGGAGAAGGGGGATACTCTGCTTTAGAAATTACTCATTTAAAAGCATTTATTTTTATTTACGCATGACATAATTTCCTGTTTAAAGCCAAAAGGGCAGTAACCCTTTTGCAATAATTGTTCCACATTTTGTGGTCTGGCTCAATAACTTTTTATTCAGAGCTGTAACAAATATGCCAGATACACAAGTAGAAAGGGCAAACATTTCTGCACACACTGCATCCATTTTTCTTTCATAACTATATTGCATTTGATAATAGGAATTTCTAATCAAAATGAAAATTAGTGTTGAAATCCTTCAATTGGCAACACAGTGGGAGATTAAAAGTCATTGGGGTTTCTCGACCAAAATTATTTAAAAAAAAAAAAAAAATTCGACAACATTCGCGTCTGTGTATATTGTTTTCAGGGACATTTTATTCTATCTTTGTAGCGATAAAAGGAAAAATATTATTGTTGCCAATTTGAGGAACAATATGTACTCAATTATATACCCTAAAAATAAATCCTGTCTGCAAGGGTTAACTCGGGGGAAAACCCAAAACTTGAGAACCGAGTGCATGCCCTTTCGAGTTGGAACAGAATATATCATCTCTGTACCGGGTATCATGTGACACAGGATCAGTCGATATCTTCAACATGCATGATACAAATTTATCAAGACATACGGTAATCAATTTTCAAGAAATCAATGAGAAAAGTTGTGTTTCATATTTCTTTAAAGAAACACATTGTATATTACATGTAGTCATCTGCATAAGATATGAAGTCACTGCTGAAATGTCTGCTGAGATCCAGAAGGCCGGTATTAAGTCTTTATTTTTAAAAATATGATTTAATCCACTTCTTGATCTCAAGGGACAAAACAATGGGCTTATTTAAAGGGGGTGTAGCATGGCAAATACTGGTTAACGCCATCTACGACTTAATGCTTTTCGACAACTGCACGTAAACGAATGGACTTGATTAACGGTCTGCATGCGCTAGCATTCACAAAACAGACCGAAGTTCTCCTCACACTTCGGTTTTGCGTCATACTACACCCCCTTTAAGATACAATATCAGCGTAACAAGTTTTATTCCTCTTATTTATCAATATTAAAATGAATTTCAGTTCTGTTCATGAAAGATAGCGCAGCATGACTTTTCATCAGAAAATAATGAACAGGAAGAGAGAGATATCGGCATTGCCATTTTAATCATGTGATTGTGATTTTTCTTTAACGTGTTAAGAATATACACATGTATGCTTATTTACCAAAGTATACTTGGTTTAATTTTTGTTCATGAACATTGGTTTAGATATACGACAATTCATCAGAAAAGTTAACAGAAAAGGAAATTTGTCAACATTTTTGTTGTGGCCTTTCAAAGATGTAAAGCTGAACAAAGAGAAAAAAATGATTCCTAACCCTTTTGATATGCCTGTTACAAGTTCCTGTAGCTAGACCTACTCACTGATATGGAACAATGGAGTGATAGCGAGTCTGGTCAAGAGACTAATGAACAATGGAGTGATGGCGAGTCTGGTTAAAAGACTACGGGATGTGAAATGTACATGCCAGGAATGCATAGGAACATGCCTGGCACAGTGGGGAGCCAATATAGAGAGAGGAGTGGAGTTTGGGCTTTATATCCACAGTATGGAGTAGTCTGCAGGAACAGACCCTAATTTGACACTTTAACACAATTCCATGAAGTCTTGAGCCGAGTCTAGCTCTGTCAGTCTCCAGATGTGCCTTGAGCAGCTAATGTACAAAGCCTATGGGGTGTGGTAGACCATGGAGTCGACATAGTCTCGCGGTTCAGACCTCATGTAATGTACTATGACCGGCAAGGGTTTGGAGTCGGCACACTAAGGGTAGAGAGCTATAGCTCGCATACAGAAACCGATCAGTGGGGAGCTCCCTATACCCAATCTGCGGTAATACATCCTGGCATTATGTGTACAGAGGCTGTTCCGTTTAAAGGGGAACATCACTCGAGGCAGGACAATAAACATCCAGGATCAATCACAGTCCAGAAACATATATATATTGAGTACATTTAAGACAGAGTTTGTCATTTATGGGCTTTTGCTTTAGTATATTTCAAGAAATTATGGTATCAATCATTGAATTATCATTCCTAGCATATATCTGTTGGAGACTTTCAATTCAATTCAATTCAATTCAATTCAATTCAGTTTATTTTATGTCCAAATGTCAAATATGTTCTTAATGTGTATTTTATGTTATATAGCTGGTTGTTATATGAAATGTTGTCTTTTTAACTGAATGAAATAAAATTGAATTGAATTGAATTGAATTGAATTGAATATATTTCAAGAAAATATGGTATCAATCATTGAATTATCATTCCTAGCAAATATCTGTCGGAGACTTTTCCGTTTAAAAGTGAGAAATTACTTGAGGCATGACAACAAATAGCTAGGATATCTTACATTTTAAACAAGATAACATTTGTGTATATAATAAGCTTGGGTGTGGTTTTGTGTTTTCTCTGTGGTACATCTTCTTTTGTATTAATGGTATTCAATAATGCTGTCATCATGTGTACAAAGGCGTAGTCATAGTTCACACAGCATTAGAGTGTGTCAGCTTTCTTTTTAGTTTTTTTTTTTTTTTAACTAAAAAGTTATAGGGTTAAATAATCTAGATATTATGTACAGAGGCTCGGTTGAAAAGGGGAAGATATCACTCGAGGACTGGCAATATAATCAGCTACAAACTCCAACACTTTCAAAGAGAATCAAAGTGTGTACATTACAGTTTTAACAAAAAGGAAATTATGAGGATAACCAAGATGTACATGTAGTTCATGCGTTCTATGACTCTTATCTTGCAATATTATAAGACAAAAGCAAGTGGTGCAAAGCCTACATGTAAATCAATATCACCCTTCTCATTTTTTATTCAAAGTCATTGCAGATAAAGGGATAAAATTGACAAAATTGATCACATATATGTTTTCCTCCTTTCTTAAATATACACTTTTCTCCATGGAACTTTCTCCTTGGAAATTTTCACAATTTCATTTCCTCAACATTCTTGTTCTCTTTGTCTTGTGCAACTCCTTGTTTTTTCTCCTCTAGTTAACATTTTTATCCATTTTCAAACATGATTTCCAGCCCCTATGTAATTACATGTTGCTATTCATGCACACATTTATGTTAACATGTTACATGTCATATCTTAATCATAAAATGTAACCTTGCATTGTTCTCTTTTCTTTCTCTCTTTCTTTTTCAAAAAGAAAACATGTCATCTCATGCCACATAAATGTAAATATTTTTCCCTACATCATCATCATCATCACTATCACTCTCTCTCTCTCTCTCTCTCTCTTGCTCTCTCTCTCAAAATGTAACCTTGCATTGTTCCCTTTTCTTTCTCTCTTGCTCTTTCAAAAAGAAAAACATGTCATCTCATGCCACAAAATATGTAAATATTTTTCCCTACATCATCATCAACACCATCTCTCTCTCTCTCTCTCAAAGACTGTCTCTCCCTCCATATCTACGTAAATGTATTCTTCTATAGTTCTAACCTCCTTCTATATCAACAAGTTTGCATTGCATGTGATAAATAATGGTGTCAGTTTGCCTGTCTCTGTCTTACTTCATATATCTCTTTTTCTCCCTCTATCATATATTCTGCCTCTCCCTCTGATGTATTTACATGTAAACCTCTAAATTTACTTACTTAGGCTATTCCTTATAATCAATATGTTTGTGAGTAAACTGTACATGTATTTATTATTTGTGTCTCGATTTGTCTATTCTGTCTCTCTTTTTTTTCTACATCTCTTTTACTCTCTATCATCTTTTGTCTCTCCCTCCATACATGTATTTACATGTAAACCTCTCTCTATATATATTTCACTATTCTGTCTGTATGTGTGTGTGTGTGTTTGTGTGTTGGTTTGTCTGTATCTCCTATCTCCATCCCTCTTCAATTAAGTGTTAACGGTAACAAGAGGGGCTATTCCCCCACACGCTCCATGCTACTACCTGCGCTAAGATCAATTTTCTCCTCGGCAGTCTCGCAAGATCATCTTTAATTAGAGTTTCCACAAACGATTTCTATTCTTCCTTACCCTGGGTAGATATATATATATACACATATACCCGTCCGCATACACTATATACCGACACACAGCCACCCTACAACACACACCCGTCCGTACGACTGCCGGCCCTAATGGGTTGTCACTATGGCGAGCTGGTAAGATGTACATTATCACAGCGTTAAGCACAATCGCTTGCATGCCATTTGTATACTGTACAAATAATACAGGCATAAGTGGGTTGGGTCTCCGGCAGAACATGTTTATTTTCTAGTGCAAACAATCGCTGTGAATTATTTGGTGGAGATTGGTCTATAGAAAGAAATGATGCAAGATGATGGTTGATTTTGTGACAGAAGGTTTTCTCTCTTCACATTGAGTGAATGAAAAGAGAATTTAATTTTCCCAGGAAAAAAATGGTTATATGGATTTTCAACAGTTTCTGCATTACATGTTTTCTGTAAAAAGAGATTAGTTTTCAATTCAATGCAATTTCGATTCCATGTGGTTTATTAAAAATTCAAAGTAGAAGTCCATTGACTATAAAATGCACAATGTTTACAATGTTAAAATGGTCATTAAATAGGATTATTGATTAAAAGAAAAAAGAGAATTACTATCAAGTTAGGGAACATAATCATTGCAATGTATTTGTGATATATCAATTTATCTCTGCACATTGAATAAATCATAAAGATTGACTTTCTCTCCGACTAAAAACATAACATATCTTTTTTCTATGTTCCAGAAAAAGATGATGGAAGGTGTTGGGTGATGTGTAATAGATGGGTCTTTCTCTTTGTACGTGAAATGAGTGAATCATAAACGGCGATACCAGTTGTTCCACTCAAAACAGACACGAGACATGTTTGAGCCCCATACTCCGTACATTTAAAAGACTGAAACAGAGCAACAACTGGGCCTGAATTCAGGAAATAGCCTGAAAATTGGAATCCCTGCATTTTAAAGATCTAACTTTCTGATCACATTTTGTCCTTCAAATTGGCACAAATTTTTTTTTCAATTGCTACATTTTTTAAATGTAGTTGGAACATGTCAAATTTGATTTAAAAAACAAAGATTTTGAATTTCTCTATGTGTTGCCAATTGAAGAATTCTAAAGATTATTTTCCTTTTCAAAATTTCTGACATCTCATGCGAGAAATGCATGAAAAAAAAATAGATGCTGTACATGTATGTGCGGAAATGTATGCCCCTTCTACTCATGCATCTGGCAAATGCGTATGTTGCACGTATTCGATCGCTGCGGTCCCGTCGTCCGTAGTCGTATGATACCCGATTGGCCCCCGAGTAGGGACATAGGAAAGACACATAGTCTCGTCAGGCTACACTCCCTTTAACTTTCCAACGGACAAAACAATGATAAATGTACTTCCTGTATAGATACATTCAGCTTTATCTATGCCATAAATGTTATTCTATTATACATTTCATGACCTGCAAGCATTTTTTAATGCAAAAGCAAACAATGATTTTGTTTTCTCGAAGATATTTAAAAAGACAAATTAGAAACACAATTATCTAGCCCTATACCCTGTGTGTATATCAAATAATTGCATGCAAGAATGGTAAATATACAAAAAACACTTCTCCTGACAGCTAAGAGTGTATCAATTATGCCTTGAACTCTAAGCAGATTGATGCATTTCATAACATTACAGGTACAATCATCATATAACTTTCAAAAGAAATAATAAAGTGAATAGCTCCCATGATCAGCATTCTTTTGGCTATGCTTTTGTCAATCCTTTTAAAGAATATAAACATGTAACAGGAAAATATAACAGCAAAAAGTAGAGACAAACACCCGACAGCTTTCACATGTACATGTAATAACCAATAACAGGGTATTTAAATATTATTACAAAGAATTATGATTGGAATTTGTAATTTCATTCAAATTAATGAAATGATTTGATGTTAATCATTCATCCGTTTACTAAATTATTCAATCCAATTTCACAGTGTTCATTAATCAAGCAGAAATATAAACTAATTCTGCTTTTGGGGTTTTTGATGGTTTTGTTTAGTACTTTCCCACTGTTGATCCTTATTTCACGCAAGCCACGAACGCGAGTGGAAGCAGCGGGGTGATTAATTTCTTTTGTGTTCTACTCCTCGACTAATAATGCATCGAATCCAATTAGATATGAAAAATCAATCGCACGCGGCCTTGTCCACACATAACTGACTCCAATTGATTAATTCCTGAGAAAAGGAGGTCCTTTTCATCTAAGTCATGCTCAATTGATTAAATTGGATAAATTAGTTGTAATCATAACAGTACTGATCAGATAATATCATCAGGTAATGGTGTTTAAATGACAGTTAGGCAAAATCACACCATCTATGGATATAAAGATAGGATTTTAAAACAAAATCTGATCGAAAGATTTTCCCTATAAATTTCAAATATGGTATTGTTAATCATTTTAAATGACAGGAAAGCAAAAGCAGTCCATGTATGAACACTATAACCAGCCGATATATAAAAAATTGATTCAACAATTTTTTTCCACAATGATACTGGCTGATAAGCAGTAACTTGTATGCCTTGATTTGCACATCTGAAAAGATGTTAAGTTTCAAAGACAAGGTATAAAAAGGATGGTATAATTCTATTCAATACGCTTGATTATCATATTTTGCTGGAAAATTTCAACAGATTTAAAGTCTTGTATGCACACTTGAATGAAGGAAAAAGAATTTTCGAAATGAAGAATAAAAAATCAATAAATGTAAACTTTACTTGGTTCTATTCTTTATTGGAAAGGACATACTGATTTATTTATTTTTAATGGAGAAAAAAAAATTCAGGTTGAAATACTTAAGCCATGTCATCAATTCAAAACAGTAAGGTAGGATAAAATACAGCAAGAGGAGGAAAAAAGGCAGATAGAGAGGGATTAATCTGAAATATTTGAAATAGCATGTTTGAATGTACATCGCGTGTCTCCATGGAGGGGGGGGGGGGTGGGGTGAGAAGCGGTGGAGTTTTGGTGCATCTTTGAGATGCGTCTTCCGACTACATGTAAGTCATCTTCATGCTGCACACATGTACGCATCTCTCTCTCCTCCTTCTCTTCTTCCTCCGCCGCCTCGTAACCCATGGATGTGCATGTACTGTAAGAGGATGCCCATGTAAGCTATGCATGTAGATTTATGATGCGAGCATCTCTGTTTCTCTCTCTCTCCATCTCCCTCCTCCCCCCTCTCTCTCTCTCCCCCTCTCTCTCCCCCTCTCTCTCTCTTCCTATCTCCTCCTCTCTCTCTCTCTCCCGCTAGCAGAGTGGGATCTTTGTCGTATGGCCGGTCAATATATATATATCCCGGGCTATTTATCTACCGGCTTTCATACAGAGGCATACTGGACTGCATGTATACTGTATATGTGCACGGTGGTACATGTACAACGCTATACATGTAGTAGTAGCAATCTTGTACATGAACACTACAGTGCATAGTTTATGATGGTCCAAATGAAACATGATGCAATCATTTGGTGGGTATTTACAGAATTCATCATGGTAAACTATTAAAGATGGTAAGTTTCTTTTCCTTTTTATTAGCCAATTTTGAATTTTTAGTGACAAAATTGCAAAACACATTCCTTGAAAATTGTCATCTGTTGATTGAAAGATAAAATAAATTGATGCATCAAAATATATTCTCCACATCTATTAAACAATGCACCATATATGGAAATGCATCACTTTAAAAGAATCACAACTAGAACAATGAAATACCTACCCAGAAATTATTGATTCTGCATAAAAAAATAAAACTACTTCTCTCAAAGGACATTTGTCATATAGCCAGAAGAATATGAGATAATGTACTTTTGGCATTTTTTGTTTATAAAAAACATGAAATTGAAAGCTCGATGATTAATTTTGTAAAATAATTTGGACATGTAATGAATTGCTTTTAAATGCAAATTTATCAGTGTTTTAAAGTACATAACTATAGACATGACACTAAAAACCTCTACATTTTATATTTACTCTTCAAGAAATTAATGAAATAAGTTGGGTTTCATTTTTTTTAAAGAAACACATTGTACATGTATATTTATGTATTCATCTTCATAAGATATGGAATCACAGCCATACTGAACAAATTCCCATTGATGTTATAACTATATTATAACAGCAGTGATTTTAAAGGGGCTATGGATATAGAATATTAAATAACCATACTCAAAATTGAGCTATGGTTCTCAACTATAAAGACAATACGTTGAATTATTAAAGTGATAATGATACATTTTAAGGAAAATTGCACTTTAAATTTCCAACTCATCGATCAACATTTGGCTAATATTACTAAAAGCTCATGTAATTTTCAAATGAACTGTTGCATATAGATTTGCCGATTGCTTAATGAGCTTGGGTGGATTTTGTTAACATGGGTAAATACACAATATAATATGCTTAAAATGTATGCATAAGGTGTACATAATGGCAGCTTAGGAAACATAATGGTAGCTTATATAGGAAACAAAATTGGTATAATTATAAAAGGCCAGACTTGATGACTTTTTAATCCTCTTAAGTTTTGAGTTCACTTTTTATATCTATTTTCACTTTTGTATCAGAAGGGCTTTTACTCAATATACAGTCTTATGTGTTTATGCCTTTTTGGCACTGAGCAAGCTTCATTATAAAGCAATGATTCTGCAAGTTTGGAGAAAAATATATGTATGCCTATAACCGAGCAGGTTAAACATGCTTTAAATGTTGAAGTTGAATTTAGTTTTACTATATTATCAGATCAGAACCAGAAGGGTGTTATTAACTTCTATTCATCAATATGAGTGAATGCCCTTTTGGCACTCAGTAGACTAGATGAAGCAATGATTCTATGAATTTGGAGAAAAATATTGGCATGCCAAGAACTGAGCAGGATACATGTGCTATAAATTTTAAAGTTTACTTTTAAATCTAGTTTTACTATATTTACTATAAATCCAGTTTTAATATAGGCTCAAGTATTCATGCTTATGATAGTTGGCCTCTGCATTTATCTTGATCCTTCAATTTACCTCCATACTTTCAAGTTTTCATTATAAATGTGTATTTTTTGTGTAATTCAGTTGTCACATTTTATGTAAATTAATAATATTATTAACCATTACCATTATTTCAATATTTTGAATTTGATTTTTCAATAAATGCAGAAACATCTGCTTAAAAATATCAGATTAGAGCCAGAAGGGTATTATTAACTTAAATAACAATGATATAGTTAATGTTCTTCTTGCTCTGAGCAAGTTCTAAAGAAATGATTCAACTTATTTGAAGACAACATTTATATTTTGAGAACTATATAGGCCCTTTTTCATAAAAACCCAAACTACCAAACTGTTATAAGATACTGATAATCATGGCATTTGATTGGCTAAGAGCATATTTGTTGTAGAATTGTGGAATTTGTTATTGATAAGAAGTTTTATGAAACAGGGTCCTGAGCATTTATATTCTGAGAACTAGGCTCTATTTCATCAAAACTTGTTAACAAACACAAACTACAAAACTGTGAGCTACTGATAATCGCGGCATTTGATTGGCTTAGGGCAAATTTGTGGTAGAATTTTGAAATTTGTTATTGCTAAGAAGTTTGATGAGACAGGGTCCGGAGCGGGTTGAACACCTTGTTTATTCAGAGGTGGACTCACATGCCATAAAAGCCACCTTCTCAACATGAGGTCTTCGCTTGGTATGCAGACATTTTCTTTCCAGAATAATAATGGCCCAGTTGGTCCCTCATTAGATGACCTTTCCTGCCTCACATATGCCCCCTCCCCCCTCCCCTCTTGCCTCCCCCTCCCCTCTTGCCTCCCCACCCCCAATGATCAAATGTTTGTTTGACTTTTTATTAGTTTTTGAAATACACAATGTACCACAAAATAAGCAATTATATAATCCATGTACACTGTCTACAATTACTCATTCTTACTCATACTGTTTCATTACTTACATATAAATTCACATAATAGTAGAGTAGGGGTGTCGTGGTGGAGTGGATATGCCACCAGATTGCGAATCCCAAGGTCCGCGGTTCAAGTCCCCCCGCGGCACTAATGTCCTTTGGCATGACATTGATCTACATTTGCCACACTCAACCCAGGTGAGGTAAATGGGTACCTTGTAGGATTATTCCTTGAATGCATTGTGTGCCGATAAAGCTAAAGCTAGGGTAATAATTTCCAAAGCTCTTTGGAAGCGCATAGACACTTTGTATTTTACACTGTACAAGAACGGGCTATTATTATTATTATTAATCAAATGTTTGTTTTCCTTTTAAGTCTTTGAAATACGCAATGTACCACAAAATAAGCAATTATATAATCCATGTACATTGTCTACCATTATTCATTCTTACTGTTTTATATACTTACTGTAGCTATAAATTCACAAGTTTCATAGCTTTTAAAATTTTGAATTTTGAAAATCACACACCTACGAGTAGGTTTCCAGCTTTCACAGATATGACAAATACATTATACTCAAATTAAGGTTGGGGTTGGTGTATTGTCTTTTTTTATAGCTCAGATAAAGTGAAAGTAACATAAAAACATTTATCTGTCCAATTTTAATAATGGATTTAGTTGAATAAGAAATATTGTAGGGGTTTACAGGGCATACAAATATGCTTACCTTAGATTAGAACCCAAATGCTGTTTTGAATAGTTTATACTTTTCATACACTTTTTATGTAATTTGATCTACTATATATACATTCAGAACTGAATAAATGAATAAATTAAATCAATGGAAGAGAGTACCGACTATCTCTACATGAGAAACATACATGTACTTTAATTTGTTTTGTATACCAACTATTTGAGTGTCAAACTAAAGTGTTCAAGAACTGCACGTAATCCAATTTCATAGAATTACCATTTATTTATTATTTTTGCATATAAATATACATGGTTTTATTACACACACATCTATATCTAAATCTAGTTTTTTTTAAGGGATACTGAAGATTTCCAGGAATCGCTGTCATCAAGTATGTTAAGATACAATGTAACTTTTCCTCAGGACTTTGAACAAAATGTTTTCTGATGTTTTGTTGTACACCTGACAATATTCATCCAGGATACATGTCTCTTCATCAGATATCTTCATGCTCCAAACATTTAGTGTATATATTTCATTATGCTTGTACCCCCCTACCCTCCTCCCACCCAATATTAAATATTAAATAGCAACGTCATTCTAAAGACATTTCTAGGGCTCCAGATCATACACCTACTTCATCTATTTTCAAACGATTAGTTTAAAAAATCGTAGATAAATCATCGATCAATTAAATAATAATACTTCTACATCTAATAAAGATACAAAATGGGTTCTATGCTCCAGCAACAAATCATAATATTAACCAAATTCCTAACTTGAACCCTTCACTTAACCTTAAAGGCATTGTTTAACAATGTGTCCAGTTTTACAAATCTGAGATACATGGCCCTACGTATTATCATTGTCTGTGATATGGTGTAATGTTGAAGCCCTAAAACAATTGCAGTTCAAAATGATCATGAAGTGCTTCAAAAAATTAAAATTCGTTGAGTGACTGGTTTTAAGATACTCAATTTCTACAATACACTGTAGTGTTACAAAAACTGTTGGGAAATCGTTTTTTGACATTTTAAATATCTTGATAATCAGACGATCGGCTTGTAAAAGTCATTGGATTCCTGACTGACCTAAAGGTTTATAATTATCATTGCAGCATAAGCTCAATCCAGGCTTTTGTTTAGAATCTGAGGCAAAGATACCAAATCCCTTCAACCATAAACCTAACCTACAGTTAACACCTGAATTATTCATAACCTTACAAAGTTTTGTATTTGTGTGTGGGTGAAAAATTAATTTGTCCCATTTTATGTTTCTTGAGAATGTGACATATTATGTCTTACATCTAAAAAAAAAAATCAATAAAGGCCCTAATTCAACCAGTCTCCCTTTTATTCTTGAGTAACTAAAAAACATAGAAAAGATCAAAATGACAAGGGGTATGAATGAATTAGTTGTTAATTGTATTAACCAGGGGGGCAGTGTCAGAAGAGTCAAGCCATTGAGGGGGCTTGGCATCGTTGGGGGCACCGGTTTTACTCAGAAAAAAAAAATCAAATTAACCACACCGCTATTGGGGAAATGCTCAGTGGGATAATAATAATACTCAGTTTTTTTATAGCGCTTATTACAATCACTAAGCGCTTCCAAACTTGGAGATTGTTACCCCGGCTTTAGCTGTGCTGCCATTGCGGCGCTCTAGCATTTCAAAGAATTAATTCCTGACTGGTACCCATTTACATCACCTGGGTTGAGTGTGGCAAATGTAGATCAATGTCTTGCCAAAGGACATTAGTGCCGCGGATCCTTCCATCTTCTTTTTTCATCCATTTTACCCTTCTCTCTTTCATTTGTTTTCTCTTTCTTGCTTTTTGGCCATTTGATTGTAGAGGGAAAGTACATCAATCCTCACATAAGCCTCTGTATAAAGCTACATGTACGTGTATGTTTGTCACTGTCACTAACCCTAACCCTATACCTTTGATGAAATAAAGCCTGGCACAAACATCACAGGACCATGTCTCAGAACACACAAAATATAATAGCTATATGAAGGGTGACAAGCAAATGATGAAGCTCCTTTTACTTAATAAAAAGTACTAGGTACAAATTTCATAGTGTCTATATAACTTGGCGAGATCCCCATATATGTACATCCAACTGCATGTTTCAATATTTACAAAAAACATTGATCGTTTCTTCTTTTCCAATCAAGTTTGGCATTGGTGTTAAAGGGGATCACTCATCTATCTATCAAAATTTGATTTTCTAAATGAAATATATACACTATGAGATTTAGCAATAAGTGAAAACAAAATTGTCTAGCAATTTGTATCTTTTGATGCTTATTTTCCTATTAAAACATCCCCAAAAATATGGTATAATCCTGCCAAAACGTTGTATATTTTTACAATATCCATTATCCATCAAGCACCCAATACATTGCAAGTCACATTAACACAGACTATCTACATGAACATGTACATGTAAATATTTGAATGCCTACAGTAGTATGGCTGACTATTTTACTTACTTACATGTACTTCTTCTGAAAAAGGGTGTGGAATATAATATCAGTCTACTGTACATATTGACTGTTTGGAGCCAGAAGGGTGTTAACTCTGTGTTAAAGTAAAACACCATTCTAGCTCAAAATTCACGTCTTTGCCTACATCAATTGTAGAAATAAGGATAGCTTATTCAATTTGTTTTGTCTAAATGCCACCAATCTACTAAAAACTTCAACTTAAAGGGGTGTAGCATGGCAAATACTAGTTAACGCCATCTACGTCTTCTTTTGGACAACTGCATGTAAACGAATAGACTTGATTAATAGTCAGCGTGCGCTATAGCGTTCGCAAGACAGACCGAAGTTCTCCTCACGCTTCGGTTTCGCGTATACATGTTGCACGCACGTGTACGCTGTAGTCGTGTCCATAGTCATATTATACCCAATTGGCCCCGAGTCAGGCCATGAGAAAGACGCATAGTCATGTCATGCTACACCCCCTTTAAAATTGCATTGTACACATGCAAGTGGAAAATAGTTTTTACTTTTCTGACAGATATGCCTGAATCTAACAGATCATATTCCTGCCTCTTCTGAGAAAGAAAAATGGTTTGAATAAAAATGATTGCACTGTCTACTATACATGTACAACTACATGTACTGTTTCACTGTACATAAATCTGTCTTTGCCTACAGTACATGTTCATTATCATGGTTGTGTCATTCAAACTGTTTAAAGGGATTGGGTATCTTTGTCTCAGATTCTAAACAAAATCCTGGATTTAACTCATGCTGCAATCATAATTATAAACCTTTAGGTCAATCAGGAATCCCATGACTTTTACAAGCCGGTCGCCTGTCTGAGAATCAAGATATTTATGATTGGAATTTCTATTGGGCGAAATGAGTATGGTAAAACCTGTCACTCAAAGATTTATTCTTTGTTGAAGCACTTCGTGATCATTTTGAAGCGCACTTTTTTTTAGGGCTTCAATATTACACCATATCACAGACACCGATAACACGTAGGGCCATGCATCTCAGATTTAACATTGGTAAACGATGCCTTTAAGGAGCATGGATTTGAAACAATTGTACAATAGAACTGACATGTATAATTAGAAGTATATATACTAGCTAATTCAAATAACTATCATAAGTAAGTAGGGGTTAAAATGTCCTAACATCAATAGAATAAAAGATATGAATTGTGTACGATATAGGCTTTTGTCTAGTGAAAACTGATGATATGAAATATGTAAACAGTATTCTGTGTAACATATATGTTATTGTACAAGGCAATGATACATTTGTATATAGTAAACCATGTAATAATGCTAATGATATTTAATCGTACTGGCCAAGATAATGTGCGGTAAGCTGATGTCTCATATACTATTAAAACCAATGAGAATTATGACCAAGATGCAAAGTATAGCTGGAGATAACATGTCTTTAATACAAATAACAGTAGAGCCAAGTGATATGGATAAATGCCAGTGATATGATTAACCTGTGCAGTATAGGAGCTGACAAAAAAAGAATATCTTAGAAAATATGAAGAAGCCGGTATAATATACCATACTGATAAAATACACCATGTACTGATGTTTTTCCCCATCAGTACTACCACCGCCTTCCCATCTCACCAGACATTGTATCACCACCCCCCCCCCCTTGTTCTAACAGAAGGTCATCCATATGAAGATGACACAAAAAATGTAGATGAGAAATTCCATGCTTGTAATCCAACAGTATTTTATTAGGTCTTAAATTTCCAAATTTATAACACTACTCAACCTCTTTCTCAAGAAAGACGTGAATAAATAAATACACATACATGTACATGTAGATCATAACATGTAGATGTATATTAATTACATGTTATATCATAACATGTAGATACATGAATTAGATGTTATATCATAATTCATAGTCAAACCAATGATATGATTCACAAGTACAGTACGAAAAGTGACATATATACATGTACATTTACATGTACATATAAATAGGCAATCCTAGCAATAGGAATATGCCCGCATAGAGTACATGTATGATATGCTGTAGTAATGGTTTTGCCATCATCAGTGAGTATATACCCCGCCTTGCTTCGTTCGTATCCTAGGTTGTCTCAATACCCCTTCTGTTGTAACAGAAGGTTGTAAAATGGAAATGACCTCTCGAGCTAGGACAGGTGGATTTACCTTCTCAGAAGAAGAAGAAGGAGGAGGAGGGATAGTCTGATGTCCAGGCATGGATGCAGTAACTAGAAACTATCTCCCCCTGCATGTGAATAGATGCTGCAGTGTATGGTGGCTTAGCTATACATTACATGCTGGGCCTTCATTATGGAATACTCTCCCTCAATGGATTAAAAATAGCAGTTCTGCTGAAGTGTTAAAAGCAATCTTAAGAAATACTGTATCTGTTTAATTTACATGTAGCTTATAATAATTGATTACCATTACCTTTCATGTCTGTCAAGTGGATTTGGCGCTTTATAAATCTGATGTTTTATTATTATTATTATTAAATGAAGTTTAAATGAGACATCCATGATACATCTACAGGTATATGTAAAGAAACTACCTTCCCCTGCATGTGAACAATGAGCGTTAGTTGCAATGCAAATGTCCTGAAAATGAATTACATGTACATGTACATATCGTCGGCCTTATGCCAAAAGGGCCTTAACTGCTTTTGGCCATTCCGAGATAATCGCGTTTAAAGGTTTTGGCCTCTCTAATAATCAAAAGTTTGTGGTCGTTTTTTTGCTTTTGAAGCCAATTTCGATAAATGTGTTAAGTTATTAAGTTTTACATGAAATGTGTTAAATTTGTTATAAAATATTCAGAATTGTACATGCTATGTGCAAAAAACATGTTAGGGCCTTTTTGGCATAAGGCTTGAATGTAGCGTATGTTAGCGTATGTTATGCCAGAAGGGCCGTAACCTACTCGGCATTATGCCAAAAGGGGCGTAACCTACGCGGCGTTATGCCAAAAGTGCCTTAACCTGCCGTTATCGTACGCGTAACTATGCGCGTAACTATGCGCGCGTACTAGCGCATAGTTAGCGCCCTTTTGGCATAAGGAAATTTTCTTGTTTCGCAACACCTTTGGTTTGCCAGAAAGGCCCTCCTAACGCAAATGGATCATCCGTGGAGGTTAAGGCCCTTTTGGCGTAAGGAAAAAGATGAGATACGCGTTAAGGCCCTTTTGAAATTCATAATTATCTTCATAAATAAATCGAATTTCAACAAGTGAAGCACATCATTTTAAAGAGAATGATGAAATCTACAAGGTGATATTAATAACTCAATAACCCCCAAAATCGGGTTAAGGCCCTTTTGGCATAAGGCCGACGATATACTTTGAAGGCATTGTTTTGAAAGGTTTCCAGTTTTACAAATCTCGAGCCTGATTTTTCTCTTGAAAATATCCTACACATACATGTATATTAAATGTAAGCATATTTTGTCAAATGTAATACTTTTTTTCTTCAACATTGAAGGAAGATACACATTTGTAACTACAACAAGGATACTATTTAAGCCTTTTTTCCCGGCAATATATCAGAGGGAGAACCCAAGGGATGTGAGGAGGGGCACAGAGGTACGTGCGCCCCCTCCTAGTTAAACCCAATCTCACATATAATATAAAAAGAAATTTTGACTCCCCTTTCCACTCTTTCTCTCTTCCTCTCTCTCTGTTCTGTCTCTCTCTTTCTCTCTTTCTCTCTCTCGCTCTTTAAATTATAATTTCTCTGTCTGTTGTCTTTCTCTCTGTCTCCCTTTTTCTCTCGCTCTCTCTCACTCTTTCTCTTTCTCTCAATCATTCTACTCATCTGGGATGCATCTATCTCTGTCCGGCTCAATACTACCAAGGTAATACCAGCTGATATAATGCCTGCAAAGCCTCCCGATGCATTACAAATACATAGAATGCAAGTACGTGTATGGGGCAATCAGTCTGATCCAGCCCTTAATGGGGAGTCTACAATTACCGCACCAAATGTTTGCTTGCAATTATGTAACTTTCCTGATTAGCTGGGGTGGCTTGCGCTTAATTAAAGAATCTTGGGGCTTTATTTAGCCTCACGATCCTGATGCAATAAGGGCATGGAGTACATACATGTACAGATTTGGTACATGTATGGGAGATTGGGGTGGGGGGGGGGGGGGGTCTTTAAGGTCTTGACTCGTGACTGGTGAATGCATGTCTGCGTTTGATATACACTCACTGGGTGGTGACCAGTCTGTTCTTTGTTCCAGCAACTCTGGATCAGGGGCCCGTTTCACAAAGCCTTTATTCAATGACAAATGACAAAAATCTGTGACAAATCCGCTCATATAACCAATCTGAAGCAAGGATTTCAGTAGCTTATAACACAACCTGATGACAAGTTTGTGAAATGCTCCCCTGAGCTTCATGTTGCTGAAGATATAGGGAAAGACCCGAGTTTTAGGTTTGTCATATATATGGTTTTGGTTAAATTTAGGTGGAGTATAAATATAGAGTTCGGTCTATTTGTAAAGTAATTTTCGGATGGTAGAACCTGCCCGCATACATGTTGGCAGGTAATGGACAAGTTACATTTGTATAGGCCGATGATAGAGCTCATACACATGTAGTTGAATACAACTCATGCATGCATCACCTGTACAGTACACCCCATGACAAACCTGTAGAATAAAGGTGTTTTGATATTCACAACACTGCCACGAAAACATAGAATTTCGCAATAAATTTGCAGTACACGAAACAAACATCAAGATTGAATAGGATTGCATTACTCCTGCACCTTCCTGTCTCTCTGTCTATCTCTCTGTCTGTCTCTCTGTCTATCTCTCTCTCTACCTCTCTCTGTCTACCTCTCTCTCTCTCTCTCTCTTTCTCTCTCTCTCCATATATGTATATCTCTTTTCTTCTTCTTTGCAATACATGTCTTCCCAAGCTGTTAAACATAAAGATAGTTTCTTGTTTCCATCAGAACCCTTTAAAATATCCACTATTTATCCATATATATCATTACTACTTTCTTGTTTTTTAAACACACTGTACATATAGCTATCCCATCCCCTCTGTATTTGTACACACACTATCAACAGTGTCCTACACAAAAGCGGATCAAGTCACTTCATATTCCCTCACTTGATTTCACTGTAGAGACGCCATACTCATTATAACACAGGGAGGCGAGAGATTTAACAGCTCTGAACTGGGACACAGTGCAGCACAGCACAACATGTACATGTTATGTACATGACCATAAGTACAGCTAGATGGTTTATTGTGCATACATGTATACTGTACATGTTATGTACATGACGATAAGTACAGCTCTGGTTTATTGTGCATATACTGTACATGTATGTACATGTACCCCTTCATGTACATGTACATCTTAATTATGTGGCTCTACATGTACATGTACATCCTATTTCTGCAAGCATGATCATGGATAGTAAAGTGTGTACGTGCACACTATGATCACTCAAATGTAGAAGCTTTACGCCTCATATAGATACGATGCAGTCAGCACCTTTTATTCATGTGTGCAGTGAAAATGAATTGCAACTGAATGCAACAAAGGTTCTGCATGTATTCACTGAGATCTTTTTTACAAGATATAGAAATGAAAGGCATATTACATTTCATGTCATCATTAGAAAATGCTGCGGATTTATCACATCATACCTGAATATTAAAGGCATAAGTGTACTCTTTCCTTAATACAGAAATTGCTTTGGCTCTTCTCTGCAAAGCCATCTGACGTGCTCTGGTTTAAATTCTGCTCCAACTTTGTTCTCGATATTCAAGCCTTCAAAATAATATGCATCTGCCTCTGTTAAGCATACATGTACATGTACATGAACATGATGTTACTGACTGCACATTTGCTATCTTATGCAGTATATGTGAGGACCGAACATGTACATAAATGTAACGTACATGTACATACATTCATGTAATGGGAAGTCCATTAATGTTAACATGCATGTACATGTACGTACATAGATGTAATATACAGTACACCCATGTAAACATGCATAAGCATACATGTAATGTACAGTACATCGATGTAAACATGCATACACATGTACATACATACCGTAAGTAAAGATGCACATAAAAGCTGGGTATATACATGTACCTGAAGGCAATTGATTTTTGTCTTCCAAGTGAAAAGCCCCCCTCCCCTCCTGCCCTTTTCATCATGTAAATGATTACTTGAGCCCCCTCCCCCTCCTATCTATGTCTACCTTCTCTCTCTCTCCTTCTCTATCATTCTAACTCTTTCTCTATGTATCCCCCCCCCCTTCTCTCTCTCTCTTTCTCTCTTTCCCTTTCTTTCTCCCTCACTTACTCGTTCACATTCTTTCCCCTCTCTTACATGGCTTCAAGTCTGGCGCATACATTTAATTTGCATAGTTTCTAATCCCTTCTACGCAGCTCAGCTGATTACAAATGGGATGATTTTATCATCGTATATTTCTCTTCCAGTATAATGATGACATATATGTCATCATTATACTGGAAGAGAAAATTGTTGAACATCAGAAAATATATCATGTCTTTTATTCTACAGATTAGTTATTCAGTGTAAATCTTACATAATGTTGAAGTTCTATCAATAGCATGACACATTTTCAAGATTACTCAAGATTTTTATAAAAAGTACCTTCACATCTACATAAGAAAGTGACCTACCACAAACCAAGTTTATGAATAATTAGAACACAAGATGAGGTAAATTAATATATTACCATGTTAAATAGATTACATGCATGTAGTTGATCAGATCATTATCTTCAACTTGATAGTAGACGTCTTTAACTCTCTCTCCTATGTCTACATCTACTTGAGACAGCACAGGTTGAATTATATTAGGTCCTATAGAGTATAGTTCATATACAACATGTAGCATCTTCTACACATTGAATGCAACTTAAATTAAATTAAATTTATAACATACACATAGTTGATCAGATCATTATCTAAAACTCGATGGTAGCTGTCTTTAACTCTCACTCCTAACTCTACATCTACTTGAGACAGCACAGGTTAAATTATATATTAGGTCCTATAGTTTATATACACTACACGTAGCAACTTCTACACGTTAAGAGCAACACCGTGTGACACTTCAATACACATGATTGCTCTGTATGACGTTATTACATGGTTCAGCATACTTTACTGAATTACACTTGAAGCACTGCGTTCGTATCTTCTTGAGACGACTTTATGCAATATTTTGAGAAAATGAGGATGAATCTTGGATATTGTACATTTTCATGACGCCCTTCCCGAGTTGAGTCTGTTGTCTTGCTGCTCTTCGGTGTAAGGGTGCATGTAGTTATCCGATGGAAATGATGAAGGAACATCACACGTTGGTTGACAGCACCTGTGTACGCCTTGCACAGCAGCTTAACCTGTGATAAGATCTTGTAACTTCTCCTAACTAAATGTATTATTCATCTGGAATCTTTTTATGATAAACATGAATTAAAGGGCAATGAAGCATGCATTACAAATGAAACATTGTCATGATTTAAAGAACACGATGGATACATTTTCCATCATTTTCTCTTGGTTTACTTACCTTACAGTCCTGACAATTCCACATGGAATAACTCCTTGTGCAATCAAATCTTTGAATTATACCTTCATATTCCGTATACATGGCTTGTATGTCAGCCTCTAATTGGAGAAGTTCTTTTAAACATTGGCTACACTCCTGATTGCTCTTAAGTAAAAAACAATTCTTGTCCGGTCTCTCCACTAGACTCTGATATGTCCTCCATTTACAAAATCCCATAGTGTACGCAACCCACGAGGAGTTTTCTGTCCTCCCTGCCTGGTTGCACATGGGTTCTACAGTGTTAATAGTAACTTCTGTACTAGTACCATTACAGACGTCCCTTATACACTGTGGAGGCGTCCCTGTCGTTGGTACCCATGTCGTCATCGTCATCGATGTCGACGTCAAGTTTGTTGATGCTAGCACCACGTAGCTGTCCATGACGACTGCAAAAGGCAGCAAGAGCAATGCACGAAATACGAGGCAGGCGAGTAAGAAAAACCAATGAACCAAGGGTTTCGCCGCCAATATTTTAAAAGAACCCCCATCGTAAAATCTCAAAGTCATATTTCAGACATGTAGACAAGAGAACGTGTCGATCGTCATGCGCGATAGAGATGGTGGTATTCAGCTTGACTACGCTCAAGAAATAGCTTTGAAGCTTGGTCTGGTTGCTTAGAATCACCTGGAGTCGACTTGAATCCTGCTGGACAGCGATATTCTGCTCCGGAGACATGAGCGATAAAGGGTCGCATGATCACCAGCAGCCACCATACAATGCACAAACCACAGATTCTACGCTGCAGCATAGTAGGACCGGCTCCCGAAAACACAGCCTGTCTTCTTTCAAACGAAATCCAACCAATTCACCCATATAAAACGCTTGATTTTCTCACCGTGGGACGAGGAGTTACTCCAGTATATCTTCCGCGTGAAAAGTCGGGGTTATCCGTCGGTTTTACGTTAGTAACATCGTGAAAAAGCGAGAGGTGTTTTTTCACATAAAAACCAACACAGTCGCCATCTTGACAGATTTCACGCATTCCTCCACACCGCGCATGCTCCTACGAAAAAAAGAAAAATTAATTGACGGAGCTCGAACGACGAAAACCACGACTCAGCATGAACATGGGGAAAGTAGAGAGAAAAGAAGGCTCATCGAGCACGCTAGGCTGATCATGTGTAGAAATAAGACAAAATTAATCGTTAAAATTCAGGAATGCATATCATTTTAAATTATTACCCTACTTCAAAATCATGAACCTTAAACCCTATTTATAGCGACATGCCCATCATCCTCCTATACCCAAACTGAACTGTTTTTTCAATTGGATGACATTTTTTCTCTTCAATTTGAACATCACTAGGAGTTATAATCATGTCGGGTTTATATGCAGGAGTTGGATTTGTGAAGCATAATTTACATGCATTTCATTTTGCAAACATCGAATGACGACTTGAGATCGCCACGAAATCAAGTTCAATCTCTCTCCCCGTTCACCCTCATATAATCAACAATTTGTTACAGGCTTTCTCGCCCCATTCTCCCCGTGCACCAAAGGAGTGGTCTCGCTTCGTTCAGGCATGATACACAACATGCATCCTTTCTCATTCGGTTGCACGTATATGTATTCAATCTGCAATGCAGTACAAGCGAAAAGGGCTTTTAACCACAAAAGCACGCAGTGCAATTATCAGCGCATTTGTACCATGGGAAATTCGAAAGTACGTGCATGTTGTTTACTCAGATTCGCTCACATTTTCAGGTCGCAATCAAATTAGTCATGTCTTTTTCATATCTTATTTTATGTCATGCAATCTATGTCATCACTCTAGATCCCACAATTCATTCTTTATGCATTTCGATTTTCGTTAGAGAATCAAACCTTAATCATTCCTGTTTATAAAAATAAAACGTGCTAATAATTGCTGTAATCTTTTATTACGCTGCACAATAGCAGTCAATTTGTGTACATGAACAGCTGATCGCAATGCGCGTATGCTCCTTGTTGGGCGTGGCTAGGAGAAGAGCCAATCTTTGTCACGCCCATTTTAAGACTGGTGCATAATCACATTACTATGAATGCGTATTTTGTTCATTTAAGAGTTTTCTAGTTGGAGTTTCTGTTCCCATGCCAATATTTTTGCAGTCACTTTAGTGCTTAATTCTCACCTCACGCCCTTTGAAATAATAACATTTTCTCTTGGGAATATAAGCCTTTGTGTTTAAAAAGAAATCTCTGGAGTAATTAACTGTGCCAACAAGAAATTGAAATTGAATTAATGTTTTAATTCATTTCATTGCATTGTAGATTTTAACTTTGTCTATTTCTATTTGTGTGTGAGTGTGTCCCAGTGATCTACCCTCTCTCTCTCTCTCTCTCTCTCTCTTTCTCTATCTCTCTCTATCTTTCTCCCTCTCTCTCGCTTTCTCTCTCTCTCTCTCTCTGTTCCATTTGTGTCATTCTTTATCTGATTACTTTGCTTTAGCTAAAATCTTTGCTTCGCTGTTGTGCAAATTTTAAATAGCTGGAGGTTATCTTTAAAAACATATTTATAATCCATATTCTGAGACCACTTCTTATCTCATATCTTGGGGGGTTAAATGAATTTCAGAATATGCCTACCATCCCTGGTTTCGATGCATGAGCGTCACAATATATGCAGAACATCAAGACCATGTTTATTTCAATAGTATACTGAGAAATAAAATGATATAACCGAAATAAACACATATTATGCCTTGCATAAGCTTTCCTTGACTCTGCAACTATCATTTTAGACTATCAGTGATGATTTTACACTAAAATTCACGAACTACGAAACGTCGATCGCCGGGTGATAGGACAATTTCTAAAAGAGCCGAGTATGACGTCACAATTAATATTTAATGGCCATCATCACCCATACTGCCATAGCTTTTCGTGCCGGTTAAATTTAGCCCGTTTTGGAAACTTGACAGCAATCGTCATGACGTCACGTCTTAATATAATCGTCATATCCAACAATTCCAATTAACTTGCAGATCTCTTATTTTGGGTGCATTTGGCGATCTAAGAAAGCATGAAGTAATGGGTCGATTATAAAGGTTTGGTTATATAGGTCGTGTATGCATGCTGCGAGGGATGACGGTTTAACGTGCAGATGTAGTCCCTCTTGTTCATTTTGATGTAGGGCCTATGAGTTCCACAAGTAAACTATAGTCGATACGTATATATCCTCTTTCAATCGTCTGTTAATGATTCTTCGTTCTTCTCTTCCCAACAAACACGTTATGTAAATACATTTAAATAAATAGTAAGTATATAACGCGCATACAGAGCTGCCGATAAGCTCATGTTGTTTCTGTTTCTTAAAAAATAAGGTTATCGAATTCGTTTTGTTTACAATAAACTTTTAAAATAATATAAAGAGTAGGCTGCATGACTAACTTACGCCATGCAGTCTTGACATTCTTGGAAATTCTTATTAGTCATGGATGAGGCCAACTGTGTGTTGGCGTTTTGAGAAAATAGTATGATTTCACTAAAAACACAAATTCAAATACTTTGTTAAATAAAATAAATTTAAAAGATAAACAAAACAAAACAAATCGATAGGGTCCTTACATAATTATATCGAAACAGATAGTACATTTACTATTAAATAGATGAAAGTCAATGATTGTTATCAGCTCTGCTCTTTTGAGTATATTGCCCTGTATTTTAAATGCATTATTCATTAATTCTTGATATTTTCTGATGTTTGACTTACTTTGAAAAAGAAGAAAAAACATCTTTATGTGTATCACGGGGGGGGGGGGCTTATCAACTTTCCCTATATAGGCGAGCAAGTAAACATTTATTTAGTCGATAAATTCTAGTTCATGCTGACCGCACCTGTTGCAACAGTTTGGTTAATAAAATGTGAAATTATGCATCGACACCACGATGTTGTTTAAACATGGATGAGGGTCAGATTAAATTGTGTCAGTGGGCTTCAGTTTTTCCCTGCCCCAGTATGGGTTCTGATAGGGGTTCAAGCCACCCCCAGAATGAGGGCGTGGTTTTCGGTTCTATGTTGTGTTCATGAATGAAACGTGAAGAATACATAGGCGAGCGCACGCAAATTAAGGGCGTGGCTACCGAACAAAGATAAAGCTGGGCGTGGTCAACATATTTTTATGGGGGGGGGGGGCGTGTCATACTGGCGAATTGTATACATTCTTGTAGGCCCTACTCTCTCTTTCCTTCTTCTTTTTAATATCTTTTTACTTAATACGAAGGCATGTAATAAAGGAGGCTCGGGATGTTTTATAAAACATAAAACAAATTACTGTTCATTCCTCACTTCTTAATTTGTTCCATTATAATCTAGAGTTTGTGCGACTTGTAATTTGACAATTTTGAATCGATGTTTGAAGTGTTGCTATGTGAACTTAAGCTCGAATGAGGCCGTTATATGCAGATAATGTTCTTCACGCATTGTCAAACTTAATTAAAGCCATCTTTCCAAAGTTTTGGGAACCTCGTTTCCTCGTTTGTATTTCTTGCTTGTTTGTGTTTTGTAACCGCACGTTGGCCGGAAATACATACCAACATTACCACAACGTGATACATTTTAAAAAGTAATAACTAATCATGGATTGGTCATCTTATATTCTCAAAGATTTCCAACTATTTGATATTTCGGCATTGCGAAAATGGTCTTAATGAGGGCTATCTTAATATTGATTTGGGTTCAATATACAAGATGAGTAATGAGAGAAACAAATCAGTTGAAGTTAAGGGGTAATCCGATAAAGGATAAGAACATTTCGAAGTATTAATTTGCGATCCATCAAACACAGGTTGACAACTTTGGGATTTATCTTGCAGATATTTCACCTATATCTGCCCCATATTAGCTTTTAGAAAAGAGGACAAACTCTTTTTTATTTTTGTGTATTAAAAAATAAGTTCTCGCTGCGCCCTCGATATAGTCACTGCGTAATCAATTTAAATGATTAAATATGTTATTTTAAATCACAACTTCCTTATTTTATTAAAATTACCTCAAATCTTTCTTTTTTCGTTTTTCTCATTTTTTGGTCCACCTTTACTTACAGGTTTAGTGAAAACTAAAGTACTCAGCTAGATGACGAGGCCTTTATTTTTTTCTCTGCATCTCTTTTTCTCTAATCTCTTTCTCTTTCTCTCTCTCTCTTTCTCTTTCTCTCTCCCTCCTCTTTATCTCTCCTTCTCTTTCTCTCTCCCTCCTCTTTCTCTCTCCCTCTCTCTCCCCCCTCCCTCTCTATATCTCTTTCCATCTTCATCCAAAAAACACGAAGGGTATCATGCCCTTCATAATTCTCATCCATGTCCGTCATGTCTAGCACAGTCTACAAAACTAGTCTCAGATACGTTTACTCCGACTTCATGATTAACTCTTTCTGTATAGCGAGTTCTATGATACCGTATATCCGTGGCGATGTGAGTAATAATGCCAATAATACATACAGTGATTATGTTTGCTTCATTTTTGGAATGGTATCCGAAATTTTAGCAACCAGTGGTTCGTCAAATTCTAAATTCGAATTCAACTACGGGTCTGTTTGCGCAGACTTGAAGCTGGCCTGTCGGGCGGGGTGTTGAGTTGTGAAAGCTTTGCTGGGGGTGCGAGAGAGGACAATTAATTATGCATGTTTGCCGGTGATAGTGGCAGCAACTCGCGCACGAAAATAAGCGAGTGGCGACAATTCATTATGCATGAAAAGAGGTTGGGTGGTCATATGTCATCTGCTCGTCTTAATTGTAAAATTAAAATGTCTCTTTATGGCTGGAAACGCTTGATATTAACAAGAAGAAATGTGTTAAGCGACGGAGAAATAATTTGTAGTCACACCCACTCATATTGTGTAAAGCGAGACACTTGATTCTGTAGAATCGTTTTAATTTTCATAATGTAGACCAATGAAGACAACAAATATCTATTACTGTTAGGGGTTAATGCGGGAAATGACATGACATATTATATTATAAACAAAATATAAAACCTATTGCAATTATTACGTAAATATATAATAATATAAGCAACGCATCGCAGTGAGGATATGCATTTCGAAGGTAATGGTCAATCGTATTTAAAATGTAAGTATAAGCGATGCAAAATTGCAAATAGTTTTGTAAACATGATTATATATTAATAAACGTGTGTCAACACTAGGCGGAAGCTATAAGACGTGGTTATAAAATTATGAATCAAGCCTTAATAGAACAATGTAGCTTATAAGTAGAGGAGAAGAAGAAGACAAAGAAGGAGGAGGAGGAGAAGAAGAAGAAGAAGTAGAAGAAGCAGAAAAAGAGGTAGAAGAAAAAGAAGAAGAACAAAAGAAGAAAAAAGAAGAAGAGGTAGTAGTAGTAGTAGTAGTAGTAGTAGTATAGCAGCAGCAGGAGCAGCAACAGCAGCAGTAGAACAAGAAAAACAGAATAAGGGGGAAGAGGAAGAGGAGGAGGAAGAGAAGAGAAGTAGGAGAAAGACAAGAAGGATGGAGAGAAAAAGAATGAAGTTTTAAAAAAAAAGGAGGAAGAGAAGAAAGAAGAACAAAAGAAGGAGGAAGAAAAGAAGAATGATAAATAGGAGAGGAGGGAGAAGAAGGTGGAGGAACAGAATATGGAGGAGTAGTAGAATAGGAATTAGAAAAATAAAAACAGAGAGAAGACGAAGAAGAAGCAAAATAAGAAAGAAAGGAAAAAAGGGATCCTTAACTTTGGAAACTTAGTTGTCCATTCTGATTGAAGTTTATACTAAATTACAATATGTTCATATTCTATTTTATAAACCAGTGTTAATTTTGTTTATTAATTATTGTTTTATATTCAAGTTTTGGTTTGTTTATATTCCAATAAAATAAAGTTGTGACATTCTCCGAGTGGATGATGAATATAAGCTTAGATATATATTGGTAGGAGACAGCATTCCTCATTAAATACATTTCGGATCACAATGGATGCCTGAAGCAAAAAAGGCATTGGATTAAACCCCTAAATCTTGTTAACTCTCTTTGCAATCAAGCTAAGCGATCACTCCCCATAAATAGCACCGTTTGAGACAGAGACATAGACAAGAGATGGCTTTAACATGTTACAATGACGAGTCTATTCAAACTAGAGCAAGTGCATGTTTGTTTGTTTGTTTTAATTTATTTTTATTACTGGTAAGGCCAATGTTGTATACTTTATTTTCAGTACAGTTATTTTAGTCTTCCTATGTGAAGGGCTCGGAAGTTAAAGATAATTTCATCGCTCTCTCACCCCCCCCCCCTTCTCCCTCCCTCTATCTCTCTCTCTCTCTCTCTCTCCATCCTCCCCCTCATTCTCTTTTTCTTCTTCTTCTTCTTCTTCTTCCGTTGAGTACAATCCTCTTTGTAGAGTATAGTTGTACTCTCCTTCCCGTCTACCTTTTCGTCCCTTCCCTTTCTTACTTCCTAAAATTAAAATAATACTACCATTTTTAAGCCATCTTTTGCCTCATTTCCCGATAACACAATTTACACAAAATTTAAGTAGATCACTATCTCCAAGCAGGGTATAACAGAGAAATTTGTTACAAAGAACACTGTTATAACAAATAATGATTTTATTAAAAAAATTATGCTACAATTTATTGTAATGTTTTCATCCGATGGTATGCTCAAGGCACCTACAAAGTAGTAGTATTACCCCGGTCCCTCATATTTGTATTCTTTTCTTTCTGAGCCCTCCTAAATTGGTAGAACAAGACAATTCCCGGGTTCTGTACGAGTTTCTTATAGTGATGATCCCTATATTGCTCCAGTGACAATAATGAGGTGGTCAGTAAACTAAACTACAGGAAACGGTATGCCCAACCCCAGCCGTTATAATAAACCTAACCTAAAAACCCAATTGTAATCCTAAGCCCAACTCTATACCTTTGGCAAATTAAAGCCCAGAACAATTTCCACCGGAGCATATGTTGGAGCATCCCAAAATCAAGACAGAAAATCTGTTTGCTTAAAGGTTTATACAAATCATATTTTGTCCTTTGAAACCAGATGTAGTCTCAGCAGAGGATCTTGCTTTGGACACTACAGGTGTAATTAAGTCCAGCCTCAAGGCCATACTTCAGTAGCCTTTGGTCTTGGCCTCGGATCAAGTCATCTGCAAAAAAGCACCCCAACATCACACCATCGACACTCTCTGCAGTTCCAGGTTCCCTTCACAATAACCCCATCAATACAGAGCACCCCAACATCACACCGTGGACACTCTCTGCAGTTCCAGACACCCTTTGCAAGGACTCTATCAATACAAAGCACCCCAACATCACACCGTGGACACTCTCTACAGTTCCAGACACCCTTTGCAAGGACTCTATCCATACAGAGCACCCCAACATCACACCATGGACACTCTCTGCAGTTCCAGATACCCTTTGCAAGGACTTTATCAATACAGAGCACCCCAACATCACACCGTGGACACTCTCTGCAGTTCCAGACACCCTTTGCAAGGACTCTATCAATACAAAGCACCCCAACATCACACCGTGGACACTCTCTACAGTTCCAGACACCCTTTGCAAGGACTCTATCCATACAGAGCACCCCAACATCACACCATGGACACTCTCTGCAGTTCCAGATACCCTTTGCAAGGACTTTATCAATACAGAGCACCCCAACATCACACCGTGGACACTCTCTGCAGTTCCAGATACCCTATGCAAGGACTCTATCAATACAAAGCACCCCAACATCACACCGTGGACACTCTCTGCAGTTCCAGATACCCTTTGCAAGGACTCTATCAATACAAAGCACCCCAACATCACACCGTGGACACTCTCTGCAGTTCCAGATACCCTTTGCAAGGACTCTATCAATACAAAGCACCCCAACATCACACCGTGGACACTCTCTGCAGTTCCAGATACCCTTTGCAAGGACTCTATCAATACAGAGCACCCCAACATCACACCGTGGACACTCTCTGCAGTTCCAGATACCCTTTGCAAGGACTCTATCAATGCAGAGCACCCCAACATCACATCGTGGACACTCTCTGCAGTTCCAGGCACCCTTTGCAAGGACTCTATCAATACAGAGCACCCCAACATCACATCGTGGACACTCTCTGCAGTTCCAGACACCCTTTGCAAGGACTCTATCAATACAGAGCACCCCCAACATCACACCATGGACACTCTCTGCAGTTCCAGATACCCTTTGCAAGGACTCTATCGATACAGAGCACCCCAACATCACACCGTGGACACTCTCTGCAGTTCCAGACACCCATTGCAAGGACTCCATCTATCACATGTCATCCTTTCACACTCTATTTAGGATATGGAAAACTTACTGCCTGATGAACTGGTCAACACTACGTATACTAAACTTGTCAACCGAGAGGTACAGAACGCTAGCCATGGGGAGTGTGGGAAGTTTCCCAAAGGGGCAGATGGGGGCCACTCAACATTACGGCTGAACAGCCAGTTAATTTTTGGTATTAGGGCCAATTGATCAAATAATTCAGATGAAAACATGGGGGAACTTAAGAATCTACATTTACAGCCCAGACAGTATTTCCACCCAGTCCCCAAACTTTTATCTCTGTTTGGCCCATGTTTGTGGACATCAAACTACTACTCCTACTGTTGTGCCAACATCCATTCTAGAATGTTGGAGAAGCCTACATATGAATGAAAAACAAGTCAGACAAATCTTTGCATTTTCAACTAGACCTTCTTCAGGCTAGATTTTATTACAATTATATACTTATTGCTATGATGACACTTTATAACACCATTGAGGTTATAAAAATAATTGTTGGCAACTTGAGGAGGCAACCGCTGTCTTATTTGAGACCTCTCAGAAAGTTCTGAACTGCTATTGATTAATAATGCCAGTGTCGCTTGATACGTTTTTTCCTGCAAACATACCAGAGTGTTAAGGGGCTTAAACTAGACTTACATGTCTTTGAAGAATGTGTTTAGTTTTGTTTAATCCACCTAGTTCTATATTTCATGGGTTATGGAGATACATCATGGATAGAAGGTCTGTAGCAATTAATGCATTCCTTTTTCAGCTCCTGAGTACAAAGTGGCAAAATGGAGAAGAAAAAAATACTTGTAAGAATGCATTAAGGTTCCTCTTCTTAATCTACCCACACTGTCATTGATTCTCCATCTCTTTTGTATACAGAGTCATGGTGAATAAAGAGCCAAAGTATCTATAGGCAAAATGGACAGTGCATTTTGTAAGAACACTTTCAGTTGTCCTGTTCAATCCCCTCGGTTCTTTGATTTCCTCTCCCGGGTATGGAGAAACGTGGTGGACAAAATACCAAAGGTTGCCCGATGCACAGTGTTTCTTGTGACAGTTTCTTCAGCTGCCTTGGCCTGTCCAATCCCAGTAATTCTTCACCAGGATGTGGAGAAACATGGTGGATAAAATGCCCAAAGTTTACCCGATGAACTTGTCCAAACACCCAAAATGGAGAGTGCGTCTTTTACAAGTGCCTTGAGCTACCCTGGCCTGTTCAATCCATGTTATTCGTCTCCCGGGTGAGGAGAAAGCAGAGAGGATGAAATGCAGCATGTCATGATGGGCAGTGTGTGGTGTAAGAGTGCCTTGACCTGCCCTGGCCTGTTCAATCCAGGTTATTCTTCTCCTGGGTGAGGAGAAGTAAAGAGGATGAAATGCAGCATGTCATGATGGTCTCCGTCACCTCCTCTCTAGGCTGGCTGAAGCTGCTCAGCGTAACGGTATTCAGCTATGGAGTGACTGCTGAATATCATCTGCAATTTAAAGATTTAAAGAGAGATTCCATGAAAAAGCATCCCATATGACATAGGTTAAAGGTCATAGGTCATTTCATCCAAAAATGATAATTCTTTGATATAACCATCACCTAATAGTTCTTGTTGCTACCTTTACTTTAAACCCATGGTCATGGGGTAAAACAAATGGGTAAAAGCCTTATATTCTAAAGGAATTCTTTCTCAGTATTACCCTAAATGGACTTGATTATAAAGTCAAAAGGTTATACATTTAATGATATGAAGACTGTATACTAAGACAATCTGTATTGATCTGTTTATATAAATGTTGTATTTTCAATCAGATCTATATAGAAAAATGCATGATATATTTCTAAATATGAATTAAAGATATATTTTCATAGGCTACATCCATTATTAACACAATTTTGTTGTTTCTTGCTTCATTTGTTATCTCAAATACAGCACAGAATTTAGTATCAGTTAAAAACAATATTAGCAAAGAAATCATGTAAAATTGTAACACATGAATAAATCAGAGAGAACAGTACCTTATAAATGCTTTGATTTATGACATGAACCTCGTAGCAGATTAGCCCAATACTACGGTACTACTATCTACTACTACTACTACTACTACTACTACTACTACTATTACCACTACCACTACCACTACCACTACCACTACCACTACTACTACCTCTACTACTACTACTACCACTACCACTACCACTACCACTACCACTACTACTACTACTACTACTACTACCACTACCACTACTACTACAAGTAGGACCTATACACATTTTTACAAAAGTTACAAAAGTTCTCAAAATGACTTTGTCTGAAAGAAGTATTAGATTGAAACCACACCTGACAGACGTCCTCGGGCGGAGTGACCAGAGCTTGAGTGAATGGTCAGTTGGCTGTACTGGGTCCATCTCCTCGTCACTGTCGTCTCCGTCACTACCACCGGCCAAGCTCCTCCCAGGACACACCAGCCTACGCTGACCAGATGCGGTTGCCATGACAGGCAGATGGGGATGAAGACTGGAGGGAAGAAAGGATGATAAAAGATGGGATATTGATTGGTAAAGCCCTCCACATATTGTATGATCCTACTATGGTCCAATTTTGGAAAAACTTTGCAAAATATCTTTAGATATATAAAGAATATCAAACAAATTTGCTGATTGACATGATAGTAATATCAATACTTAAAGGTATAAACCAGTTATGGTCATGCGGTTGCATCGTGAAAGAAACGTTCTGGAATCATCAAAATGATAAGAAATTTGGCCCAGTCTTGGTAAAGTTACAAGCACTGTACACAGAAAGATGTATATGGGACTATCCTATATCTATCCAGTCCAGATAGATATAATAATTCACCAAATATATCAATTAGTAGGCGGTTTCCTGGCGAAATTTGTATCATCACGTATTAGTCAAAACATATTCTTTGACATGATTGGTAATAAGAGCTTCCATTTCATTTTTTGAGCGGGGGGGGCGTTTCCAAAACTAGTCTTTACCATGAATTCAAATTGCATACTACGGCAGACTTTTTAGCCAGAAAAAAGGCTAAATCAGCTTCATATCAGCAAAGGTATGTACTACCAGCTGAAGTTGATACAGCCTTTTTCAAATTGTCATATCTACGGCTTTTGCAATTTCTTGCAAAGATTGGATTGCAGTTGGATTGTGTACTGTACAATTGACTGAATATATTTAATACTGCCTTAATAAATAATTCATCAATTAAACATTACATAACATAGCCAAAAGTATTACACTTACCGTCCCTCAAACTAGTAAACAGATAAGTGATAGGGCTATTTCAGTTTTTGCCCCCGAAACCTGGAACTCCTTACCCCATCTACCAAAGAATTGCCATACTTTCACAACTTTCAAGAAGTGTCTGAAAACACATGTTTTCTAATTGTTGCAATATTATTGTAATATTCCTCTCTGTTTGAAATGAATGTGAGTTTGTATGATAATGTTCTCTCTTGGTTTGTTTGTAAGTATTTCTTGTTTTTGCGCTTTGTATCTAATTAAAATGCGCTTTATAAACGTAATACTATTATTATTAAAATATCTTTAAAATAGGTTCAAGAATGCAAGCGATATAACTGGCCACATGTCGCCACTTGGAATGCGTTATATTTTCAAGTCATACTAAAAGGAGCTGTCAATAGAAATCTTAAAGATACTATGTCCCTTTTGCAGCCAACTTCAAATTCTGTAGAACTTTGCAGGAATTATGAATATATCATGTATGTCCTCTCTGTGAAATTTAAACGTTAGCAGTATCCTTAAATTCAAATAATGCAAGGAAACCCGTTTACTTGCTAGACTTCACTGTCAGACACTATTGAGCGACTGACTGGCTTTTTTCTTCTTCTTTGGTAATAACATAAAATGAGCTGTAAATGGTACATGAGCATTTGTCTACATCAATAACCAACTTCTTGTAATGGCCAACATTAAACTGATTGAATCTTTGCGCAGCATAAAACGTACGACCATTCGGTGCAATGGTGTGAAAATCAAGACTATTACTTATTGGCTCTTTAGCTTCTAAGTCAATTTGACAACTAATAGTCATTATTTTCCCACTTAAGGACATTTTCAAGCCCCCTTTTTTTAGTTCTAAATTAGTATTATCTTTTGAATGCCGTTGGAATTTAATGTTTTCTTTTTTTGGGCCTGCAAATGAGACATAGTACCTTTAAAGGCTTTGTCTCAGATTCTGAAACAAAATCCTGGGTTTAGCTCATGCCCGGCCCCCCCCCCCCCCCCCCCCCCCCACTCAGTGTTATTTAGGGTACGCATATGCTCGTTCCCTCTTTTTGAAAGCACCCCCTATCTGAGGACTGCCAACATTTCAGGGCTTTTCCTGCCTTGGAGACCCCCCTAAATCAGGAAAAATGCTCAATGTACCCCCCCCCCCCCCCCTAAATTCGGAATAACTTCTCAGGAATCCATAGAGATGAGAGAAAAAGGGAAAAACACCCCCTTTTTAAAGAAATATCCGGGTGAAAAGTCAAATACACCCCTTTTTTTACAATTCTCGGGCCAGACTTTGTCGCACGAAAAGTACCCCTTTACCGGACATTTTGGCAACACGCATGCGGTCATTCTGACCCCCGAGTGGGGTGGGCCGGGAGCTCATGCTGCAATGATAATTATAAACCTTAAGGTCAGCCAGGAACCCCATGACTTTTACAAGCCTGTCTGATTATCAAGATATTTATGATTGAAAATCGAAACCAAATTTTGCGTTTTCCTAACGGTTTTCATAACACTACAGTCTATTGGGAAAAACGAGTATGGTAAAACCAGCCACTCAAAGATTTTTACTTTTACTTTTTTGAGGCACTTCTTGATCATTTTGAAGCATAATTTGTTTAGGGCTTCAATATTACACCATATCACAGACACTGATAACACGTAGGGACATGCATCTCAGATTTATCATTGTTAAACGATGCCTTTAAAGAAATCTTAATGTACGCTAGGATGCACTCGAAGCGGGTGCAATGTTAGGGGAAGCTCTATCAATACCTGATGCCGTTGACGCAGTCACTTTGAGTCTTGTAGTTGTAGGAAGGGAGGAGGATTGGGTCTGAGTTACAGTCGTCCATGGATGAGGCGGGTGGCTGAGAGGTGTCCCATACGCTTACGGTTCCGTTCTGGTTGCCTGATACAAGGTATTGCCCATTCCTGTTGTGTTGAAGAGATGGGAAGCGAGAGAGAGAGAGGATGATGGGGAGAGGGAGGGACAGTGGAGAGGGAGGGAGAGAGACAGGGGGATAGACAGAGAGGGACAGAAATAAAGAGAGGAAGGGAAAGAGAGGGGAGAAGGAAGAGAGAGAGGGATAGGGAAAGAGAAGAGAGAGAGAGATATATAGGGATAGGGATAAATAAGAAGGATAGAAACAAGAGAGAGAGAAAGAAGGAAAGAGTAAGAGACAGAGAAAGAGAGAGACAGAGAAAGATATAGACAGAGAAAAAGAGAGACAGAGAGAGGAAGAGAGGGAGGAAGAGAGAAATAAAAAAATCTATTGATCCTCTTATCAAGGCAATACACTTCAAACCAGTCCCAAGTCCTTCATTTACATGTAGGAGTGTTGTGGTCTAGTGGACAAGTCTCCAAACTGTAAACCACAAGGTTCTGGTTTTGAATCCATGCTGCAACACTGACTCTCTTTGACAAGACATTAACCTACATTTGTCACACTATACCCTGATATAGTAAGTAAGTAGGTACCGGGTAGAATATATTCTTAAATGCACCGAGAGTTACATCTGCTGCAGCTAAAGCCAGTGCTATAATATCCTTATAAAGTCCTTTGGAAGTGCATAGAGATATAATATCATAAAGTGATGTGTGCTAAACAAAAAAAGAATATTATTCAAATCATGTAAAATGGTTTATATTGCCGCAAAGATGTTATGGAGCTGGTTAACCACCTCAAATGTGAAAAAGTTTTTTTCTGAAGTCAAGGAAACTGTGTGTAGATTCAAGTGCTCTTTTTATGGTCTCAGAAATTCTTGTTTAATTTACATGAATGTAAAGCAAATGTAATACTGTACTTGTAGATTCAGGGGACCTATGGCTACAAATATTGTCTCTGCAGGGGGTGGGATGGGCCCTGCATCACTATCCTATGTACGTCCAAGAAACCTATCTGTTACAGATAAATCATATCTTTGCCTTTAATTTATGGGCCTGAGATTTTCAGGTTTTTCGTTCTTTTTTTTCTTCTTTCCTTCTCCTCCTCCTTCTCCTTCTCCCTCTCATAATTCTCCCTCCTCTTGCTCTTCTCCTTCTTCTTACTCTACTTCTTCTCATTCTTCTTCATCATCTTCTTCCTCTCCCTCTTCTTTTGTAGAAGGAGGGGGCAACATCTTGTAAATTCCTTCAAATGTAGCTGATCAGTCTTCAACCACCTCACCTGTCTATATCAAAGTAGACCCTCTGATGTGTAGATACCTCTCTCAGAGCACTGTAGAGCACCTTACCAGGATTACGTACATCCCAACATAGAATCTCCTTATCCTGTTTCAATAGAAATAGAAAATGAAAGCTATACAGTGCGTCCCAGGAAAAACAAAACCGAGAATTATCGAAATTGTTTTTAATCACTCATGCATGAAAAATGCATCATATGAGTTGCATCAAATGAAAGAGGAGGATCTAAGCTTTACAAATATGTGTCATTTATTAATTATAATTGTGATTAAGTTATGATAAAACATCGATAATTCTCGGTTTCGTTTTTTTTCTGGGACGCACTGTATAATAAAATTGGACCTTCATGGATCGTCTACGATGAGAGAGGGTAATAGCAGTCAGAGTTTTGTATCATCTTTGGAACATGGAGTTCCATTACCATTGAGATACTTTGTTAGATAATATATTTATTATGATGATGATGGTGATGGTGGTGGTGCTGAGAATGAGAAGGAGAAGAAGGAGAAAGGGAAGGAGTAGAGGAAGAAGAAGAGTAAAAAGCAGAAGAAAGAGAAGATAATGAAGAAGAAGGAGAAAAAAAGAAAGAGGAGGAGAAGAAGAAGAGTAAGAAGAAGAAGAAGGAGAAGATAATGAAGAAGAAGGACAAAAAAAGAAAGAGGAGGAGAAGAAGAAGAGTAAGAAGAAGAAGGAGAAATAGTACAAGAAGAATAAGAAGAGGAGAAGGTGGGGGAATAGAAAAGGAAGAAGAAGAATGACCACCTTCAAGTTGATTAATTTCTCTACCCATGACCTATTTAAAGGAAATTCATTTGCCAGGTTTTTCTTGATTTCCAGGATAGTTTGAAACCCTGTCATCTATCATCCACATACCCTTCTTTTATTTTTAAGCCTTATTCATTTGTCCATCCAGTAATCAGTCTTATAAGGCTTTCATAACTACCTGTAAAGTCTATTAGCAATTATGTAATCATGACAAATGAAACATCATCAGCATCATTATCATAACGATTTTCATCATCAGCTCTATTCATTTCTCTATTCATCAATCTATATACTTTTTCATACTTTCTGTAATGATATCTGTAATTTGTTTATAAAATAAATACAAATTGAATTGAATTGAATAGAATCTACCAAAACACTATCATAACTAACTTAAAATCTATTAGCAACAAAGCACTCATGGCATAAGAGACAGTTATCACCTTTCTCCCTCCACTGTAGAGTCTATTCATGTCTGATGAGAACATGAGATGGGTTACTCCACCACTCTGTCCCTCAAGGAGGCACACCAGATTGTTGTTGTCATTTGTATACAGACCAACTGAAGAACAAACAGAAGCAGAAATTTGAATGGTTTATAAGCACTTTCTAAAAATATTAATTGATCTTGATAATAGATGAACTAATTATTAATTTGGTGTAGAATGATAAGCAACCCTACAATTTTGATTAAAGTGATAGGTGCTTATTTATATCATATACTGTAGTATATACAATATTATAAACCACAATTCACCATTTACAAGATCGAAAGAAAGTATCTCTGTAATAATCCCACAATCATTACAGCACAGATATTTACAAAATTTTGAATGAGAACCTGATGCACACACCTGCAGTTCATAATATAAGCTATTACATGTACTAACATTGAAACATATTTACATTTACACTTTAATAAAAACCTTGCGTTCGATTGACAGTTTTTACAGAAATATTGCTTAAATAATCACACAACTGTGATGACAGATATATTTTCAAGATTTGGAGAAAGAACCTCCTGCATACATTTTTATCTACAATTCAAAATTAATGCCAAAAGTCAATTTTGAAAGACATTCACGACTTCCAATCTATATAGAACACAACATAAAATATATATCATTTACAGAAGAATGTCATAATATAATAATCATAGAATTGTGATGGAAGAGATATTTACCAGATTTTGAGTAAGAGCCTGCTGCATACATCTTGAGTTCAGGAGCCATGGCAAAGCAAGAAATGATTCCAGTCTGTCCATTCATGCTCTTCTCTGTAAACCAAACAAAGGTTGAAATTTAAATCAATCCAAAAATTGTTTTTTTTTAGCCCTGGCAGGCACTGATATCCTCTGGTAAGTCATTAATCTACATGCGCCACTCTCCATCCGGGTGAAGTAAACGGGTATCCAATAGGATTCCTAGCATGCTTGGGTGTTGTATCATGGTAGCTAGGATCGTAATAAAGTAAATTTATGATTATTGGGCCCTCAGGAAGAACAGTTTTATTATGGATGACTCTACTTGAATTTAAAAAAAAAAAAAATTATGTATCAGTACTGATGATAAAACAAGGGTGGCGATCAGAACATAACTTTATCTCTTACATAAACAATTTATAGAAGAAATCAAATTGGTATTCTAACCTCCTTCGTCTAGTATTTTATACATCAGAGTGGAGAGCAGCAATATAGATTAAATGCCTTAAAGACATTCTCTTGTCTGTTTCTAAGTGCATTGCATCATACACGTGTCATACATGTGTATCTAAACTCTTGCATGCAGAAGCAACGATACTCTTTGTCCCACCATGAACTTGCTGGGGAGTCTTGGAAAGCTTTCTGTTAACTTTAAGATTCAGAATCCATAATGATGATCTTTCATTTCTGAAGATCGTGGAATGTACAAGCTTTACGTCAGCCACGTGAGTCGTAAAAGCAAAGTCCACTCTTGGTGATTGTAGAAGTGTCGTAGTCTAATTGTTTAAGCCCTTGACTTGAAATTCAAGGTCGTTATTCAATCCATGATACGGCACTAATGTCCTTAGGCAAGGTATTAATCCTCATTTTCCACACTCGACCCGGGTGAGGTAAATGGGTACCTGGCAGGAATTAATTTCTTGAAATGCAGGAGCGCTGTAATGGCAGCTAGGTTAAAAATTTGGTAATAATTAATGTGCCTTGGAATAGAATTTCTAGATAGACGGTGCTGTAGAAATGCCTATAATTATTAATTATCATTATTGATAACAGCCCTGATGGGGTATATAGCCAAAGGATGTCAAGTTCCTCATGAGAACTGACTGTAGTAAGAAGAGCAGAATAGGAACTTTTCGTTTTACACGATGAGAGCGTGGACTGCCGCGTGTGCGGTGTGACATTGTGTTAAGGCACTGGGCCGTGCCCGGTAGTGCCTTAAAAGAGCGTCACATTACCTTAAAAGGATATCACACGTGGCGGTCCACGTTCTCGTCGTGTAAAACGAAAAGTCCCTAATATGATTGATAATAAACAGGTAGAAATTGTAAATCACTTACTTTTGGTGGGAACAACTTCACACTGAGAGCCTGGCCTGTCTGTGTAGAAGATTCTGATAGTCTTGTTAAAACCACAGAAGATACGTCGTCCGTTCTTGGAGAAGCAGAGTGAATGTGGGGTGGAGAGCTCATCCTGATCAAAGAAGAAACAAGAAAATAATTGAACATTATGAATAAAACAATTAAACTAACAATACTGTACTGGATTTAAAATGTATACATTGTTTAAAGGTAATACAAAGTTTTGGTATGGGGTCATGAATTTGGTTAAAATGAACATATTGGAAGCATATGCAATTGTTCAATATTCAATGATCGTTGTCGTGATTGAAATCGAGTCTAGAGTGATGAAATTGTAAATAATAAACTCTTTATGTTGTATAGCGCCCTCTCAAGACTGACATCACTCTAGCTTAAAAACAATGTTTCTTGACTACAATCGACCGATTAGCTATTCCCGTTTGAAAATTATATATCACAACTGCATATCATGAGATTGTCATGGTCGCAGTTACCATGGAATGGTCTTAGGCGCTATTTGAAATATTTGAAATTTACATGGAGCACCGGTAAATTTTTGATTATTCAATTTCTCGAAAGCAGAAGTGTTTAAGGGTCTACATTTTTTAATGCTTATATTACACAGAGACATCCAAATATATCAAAATTGTAAAGAATTACTATCCATCCAATTTTCAAAATTTCCCAAAACTTTGCAATACCTTTCATAATAAGAGTTTAAATAAATAAACAAAAAAACATGTGACCCCCTAGATAGTTACAAACACTTCATGTTGTAACTCATACCAGAATGAGGTTTGCAACCTTGCAATTTGAAAGATGTCAAATTTATATGGAGTAAGTTTTTATCTTATGCTTTTTCTCCAAATGATTTTTCCAAAATATAGCTTTGTTACATTTCATGTTTTATGAGTGGAAATAGATTTGAATTGAATTGAAATTAATATAATTCAAATGAGATTTTAATTTTTCTTTTTTTTTGCAAATCAGGACCACACATCTGGGTATACCAGTAATTAATTCATTTTGACTCGCAGCTCAAATTCTAGAGCACCTCCCGAAAGCAAGAATAATGTGACCGAATTCTAACTTACAAATCGTCACCAAAGCAAATTTCACAGGAGCATATGTTGGATCATGATGTTGTCCCAATAGAGTGGTGAAGTGTGACGTCATCAAAAATCTATTTTTTAAATTTCTCAATTTTTTCTTCATTTTCCGAAAGAGCATCAAACATAATGTCGGAATGTCAAAAACATTATATTATAACATTACGAGCCAGAGCAATATAACACTGAGTTCCTATAGGACATCTATTTATTCAGATGGTCATATCTCAACCAATACTTAACATATATTCAATTGGTTTTCGACATTCAGACATTCTTTTTGATGCTCTTTTGGAAAATGAAGACAAAATTGGGAAATTCTAAAAATAGATTTTGATGACGTCACAGCTTCGGTAGTCTGTTAGAGTGCAACATAAGTTCTCAAAGGTAAAAAATAAACAAAATTGAATAAAAACTTGAGAGAGATAAACAAAAAATTAGGTCTTGCTGGTTTGACAGCGCCCTCACAAGTTCAGGCCTCCATTTCACAAAACTGGCCGTCAGTGACAAATGACAGCTATGTTATAAGCTACCGAAATCATTGCTTCTAATGGGTTATCAGCAGATTTGTCACTGATTTTTGTCATTTGTCATTGAAAAAAAGCTTTGTGAAACACCCCCCAGATCATCTACTCACCACTGAATTAATAGGCTTATAAGTCCCTCTGAGCTTGCCAGTGAATGCATCCCATAAATGAATGGGATGGTCTCGACTTGTGCTGGCCAAGCTGAATTTGAAGAGAGAAGGGAAAATAATAATTTGCATTTTTTTGTAATTGCTTTCAAATCCAGGATCCTGTAATAAAAATAGTTGCAACTAATCCAGATTGATCACAGGCCCTTATTCACAAAGGAGGTTTGTTGACAAACCTAGGTTTATGTGCGGTTTCGACGAGTTTTTACAAACCTTGGTTTGTAAAAATGTATCAAAACGCGTCAGTTTGTAAAAACTTGTCGAAACGTGTCACATGACGCACATAAACCTAGGTTTGTCGACAAACCTCCTTTGTGAATTCGGGCCACAGACTCCTATCTCACTCGAGACATAGTTAACCCAGACGCTGTCTGTCCAGGTTGAGTATCCAGGCAATTGATTAAAACAGCACTTTGAAGAAGTTTACAAGCAATATTTCATAAATTTGCTAAAAATTTGTTGGACAATATTATAAAGGACAAATATTCACGATGGTTAGTGCTATTTGATTATTATTTTTTGTTCAACCTGAAGACAAAAGAAAAAGCTTTATGTTTGTTAATTGTCCGGACATCCGACCCCCCACCATACAAAGTTGCAATTCATATCCAGTTATGATCTGTTTGAACCATAAAACCTTATAAGACAGGCCCCTGGGCCCGGTTGCATAAAACTTACCATTGATGCTAACTTTTCTATCAATGGCAACTACCATGGTAACAGGGCTCAACAGCCAATCAAAATCAAGGTTTCCATGGTAGTTACCATGATGGCAAAGATACTATCAATGGTAAGTTTTGTGCAACAGGGCCCAGGTCTCCTAGAATAACGGTACGCCAGTGTAAAGCCTTGTATGGACGTGATACAAGAAACCGCCTAAAAATACAAAGGTGCTGCAAAATAAAACGTCATTTATTAGCATTGTATGCTACATCTTGATGTATTTCATTACACACAGAGAAGTAAGTACCGTACACTTTTGGAGGTTGGTTTGTCTGTTTCACCGGACTGCTAAGAAAGCATTGACTGAATGCTTGTAAGTAAACGACCAGGGGACCTACGGCTTTAAGTCCTCTCTGAGGGACTTGGAACCTCTAAGAAGAACTTGATGATAAGGATTAATGCCTTACCAAAGGGCACTAGCACATTGGCTTTGTTTTGATCCTGGGACCTCCAGGTTATAAGGTCACTGCTCTACCACTGAGCAACCGCGCCTCCTTTGTGACCTTATTGCCATTGATGGACATCTAATTTGTTTTACTTTACTGCTGCATATCATTAAGGCATTTTACTGGATCACCTGTCAAAAAGGCTTCAGTATCACTGCTCTGAGATGACACCATGTAAAATGTTACTTTGCACCAATTTGTATGGATAAGGGATTACCAGGTTGCAGAATAAGCCAGTTCGTAAATAGCTTCAGTACACATGACCCCAAAATATCCACAGATATACCCACTTGTACATTTTAGAATAATCACTGACGAAGTGATGGAGGTGTTTCATGAATACCGTTTGTTTGGCTCTTGAGAAGAAAACTTTCACCTGTGTATCAGAAAAATGTACTGTCGGTGCATAAGTGAATACTGATTACATAACTTTCATGAGCACAATACCAGTATTTGTCTCAATGGGTTTTACAATTTGGGAACAAATTACCTTTATCTGCCCATGCGCAGATAGTATATACGAACTGGCTTATAAGAGGAGTAATTGTTCAAATTCATCAAAGAGTTGATGACATGTTTATTGATAAATTCATACTCATCTACAGAAGTCCCTTTCAATTTATACATTTGCATGTCATGGGACCTTTAAACCCTTCTTATAAATGTCAATGTTTGCTATTTTCGACAACCTGATTCATACCAGCATGTTTCTGGCAGATAAGAGTCCATCTTAGGATACCAGCAGTAGTCATAGATAAGCTCTCCCTCATGGATCTGTAGGACAGACTCTGGCTCCCTCTCTTGGTCCGCACTCTCATACCAGGATTTGTCTCAATGGGTTTTACAATTTGGGAACAAATTACCTTTATCTGCCCATGCGCAGATAGTATATACGAACTGGCTTATAAGAGGAGTAATTGTTCAAATTCATCAAAGAGTTGATGACATGTTTATTGATAAATTCATACTCATCTACAGAAGTCCCTTTCAATTTATACATTTGCATGTCATGGGACCTTTAAACCCTTCTTATAAATGTCAATGTTTGCTATTTTCGACAACCTGATTCATACCAGCATGTTTCTGGCAGATAAGAGTCCATCTTAGGATACCAGCAGTAGTCATAGATAAGCTCTCCCTCATGGATCTGTAGGACAGACTCTGGCTCCCTCTCTTGGTCCGCACTCTCATCATCCATCTCTGTGCTGATGCGGGGCCCGTATGCTTGGGGTGGAATGTTAAACAGACGCAAGGTTTGGTCCTCGCTGTTGGTTAATATGCACAGCCCATCTGGAGACCTGTAGAGTACAATCAAACATTGTAAACCTGTATATTAAGGCATCGTTTAACAATGTTAAATCTGAAATGCATGGCAGTACGTATTATCAGTGCCTGTGATATGGTGTAATATTGAAGCCCTAACAAAATTGCGCTTCAAAATGATCATGAAGTGCCTCCCCCCAAAAAATCAAAATCTTTGAGTGACCGGTTTTTCCATACTCATTTCCCCCAATAGACTGCAGTGTTATAAAAAGCATTAGGAAAACAAATCTTTAAATTTCTATTTTCAATCATAAATAACTGATAATCAGACAAGCGATCGGCTTGTAAAAGTCATGGAGTTCTTGACTGACCTAAAGGTTTATGATTATCATTGCAGCATGAGCTAAATCCAGGATTTTGTTTCAGAATCTATAAAGACAAAGATACCTAATCCCTAGCTAATTTTAAGCTCTGGTATGGGCATCTTATGTTGAGAGAACAGTTGAGCTACAAATCATTCAGGATTGTTTATCCTGCAGTAGATTGATTGCTTGAACCACTAAAATAAAGACAACCTCACAAAAACTTGCTGGAATTCATGGGGACCTTTATTTAAAAAGCACATGGTGTCGGGTCTACTTACCTTGATTTTGTTACTTTTATATGCTCATTACTCAGCCCCTATACATTTTCTACCAAAATTGTTTGGCACATGTCATTCTTTTTTATCTTTAAAGGTATAGACCAGTTCTGGTCATGCGATTTCATTGTGAAAGAAACGTTGTGGAATCGATCAGAAAAGGTTGATCATCTAGCATATAAGTATTGGTGTGTACTGCAAGGTTCTGGAATCATCAAAATGATAAGAAATTTGGCCCAGTCTTGGTAAAGTTACAAGCACTGTACACAGAAAGATGTATATAGGACTACGCGATATCTATCCAGGCCGGATAGATATGATAATTTACCAAATATATCAATTAGTAGGTGGTTTCCCGGCAAAATTTGTATCATCGCGTATTAGTCAAAACATATTCTTTCACATGATTGGTAATAAGATTTACCATTTGCACCCTTTGAGGAAGTTGCCTTTCACCGTACTGAACTCTGCAGACATCTTTGCAATCAGAACAGGCTCCTCAGAAAAGCAGAGGCTGAGACGGAGAAGGAAAGAAAAAGAGATGATAAACGACCTGAAAATGTCTCTTACTCTGTGCATTCATTATGTAATTTGTGAAAATGCAACTGCACTGCCTTTTCCTCAGTTTTATCTTATTCTTTTAATGCAACCTTTCTTAAAATTGTGATGATTGAAATGTAATTATTTTGTCTGTATTTATATATTTATGTACTGTATAGCACCTTTAAATGTCCGAAGGCAAATTTTATGTATTTTTTACATGACAATAAATTATCTTGAATCTTGAAAAAACAAAGAAAATCAATATATATTTATAACGAATATGTACTAAATGCAAAATGTAACCATGACAATTCATGCTAAACTATCACTTTGAACCAATGGTAAGATTTTGATCTGAAATAGTATGCTGTGTGTATCAATATTTGTCTTTTTTAACAAACAAAAACCAATGAATTTCTGAACATTTGACAAAGAAAAATCCTGGCAAATGTCTCGTCACCACACAGGTTACTTCAAAACCAGAAACGTTTTTGGGATTTGTTGAACGAGAGGAATTTTAACAGCATGAAACTTTTGCAAGTTCACCTGAACGACTCGCATAATTCATGACTAATTCATGACCATATAATGTTTACAAAGTGCCTGGTTAATTTCAACAGCGGCCGTACAACGCCTTTTGCAACGTCTCTTCCGGTGCTCCGACATATATTCAAACAATTTCTCACAATTATTTCTTCAAAGATATACATTGTAGGGTTATGTTAGGGCTGCAACTGGGTTATATGAAAGGTTTAGTGCAAATTTCAAAGGTTGGATATAGTGTTTGGTCCTGGGCTGAAGCTAGGAGTTTGGTTAGTGTAAGATATTGTTGCCACAGCACTTGTCAGAACTGTCTCTTTCCTTACACTGACCTTTGACTTGTTTCTGCTTCCATGTCTGTATCCTCCCACACTGCATCCATCCCAATGTCTGCTGGCTCCATTGCGGTTACCATGGCGATCTCATCTGCTTCGCAATCCTGCCTCTTTTCCGCCACATCAGGTTCGCTCTTTCCCACAGTGTCTTCTGCATCTCTCTCCGAGTCTGCCAACACTGGCGATCTCTCTAATTTCTGCTTTTCTGGGTCTGCCAACACTGGCAATCTCTCTGCTTTCTTCTTTTCTGATTCTGCTGCTGAGGTTTTGTTGATTATTTCTGCTTCACAATCCTGCCTCTTTTCCACAACATCAGGTTTGCTCTTCTCAGCAGTGTCTACTGCATCTCTCTCAGAGTCTGCCAACACTGGCAATCTCTCTTCTTTCTGCTTTTCTGAGTCTGCCAACACTGGCGATCTCTCTTCTTTCTGCTCTTCTGAGTCTGCTAACACTGGCGATCTCTCTTCTTTCTGCTTTTCTGATTCTGCTGCCAAGTATTTGTTGATTGTTTCTGAAAGGACATCTCGGGGACCCACATCTTTGTTATTCGGAAGAGACATTGTGCTTGGTATCTGATTGGAATCTGTCATCAAGTTCTTTTGAGAGCTGGCCTTGGTTTGGAAACCTAAAGCGATGTTTTCATCAGCTACTGCAACTAACTACAGCACCACCCCTCTCTGACTCAATGATTACTGACTTTGTTGAAGTACTGCCAATGACTGCAAATCGTCCCCATTGCCATGAGTTGCACTCTCAGTCATCCCTTTTTCTTAGATGATCTGCAATTGCAAGTTAAGATGATGATTAAGATGTGGAAACTTATATTTCTTGTAAGTTGACAGCCCTGGGGGGGGGGGGGGGCGGGGGGTAGTGAGCACTTTTATTTATTTTATTTTTTTTCCTTACTCAACACCCCCCCCCCCTTCCTATTGGCCCCCCAAAAAATTTCATATGATCTCCCTCGAAGGAGTTCCCCAAAGTTGACAGCCCTAGATTAATACAGTCGATAACTTCGGGCACATTTGCGCCCCCACATCCCTACGGTATGCGATTGTATTGTAATTGTGCAGCAGTTTCCCGCCCCCCCCCCCCAACTTCGGGTTCGGAATGACCGCATGCGTGTTACCAAAATGTCCGGTAAAGGGGTACTTTTCGTGCGACAAAGTCCGTCCCGAGAATTGTAAGAAAAGGGGGTCTATTTGACTTTCACCCAGAGATCTCTTTAAAAAGGGGGTGTTTTTTCTTTTTTTCTCTCATCTCTTTGGACTCCTGAGAAATTGTTCAGAATTTAGGGGGGTACATTGAGCATTTTTCCGAATTTAGGGGGGTCTCCAAGCAGGCGCGTAGCCAAGGGGGGGGCTGGGGGGCGGTGGGGGCGGTCGCCCCCCAAAAAACGCCGGCCAAAAAAAAAAGAGAGAGAAAGAGAAGAAAAAAAGTAAGAGGATGTAGGAAGAAAAAGGGAAAGGAGTCGAGCACGGTAAAACAAATCGTCTTCTTTCTCTAATAATTTAATGAAACTTCAAAGCTTCCGCGCTTCGCGCGGAACGGGGGAAATTGAGTTCAAATTAAGGATTAAGAGTCGAGAACGGAACAAAGAATCGTCTTCTTTCTATAATAATTTAAAGAAACGTCAAAGCTTCCGGGCTTCGACTGAGAGGGGGACTAAATACAGATAAGGATTAAGGGTCGGGAAAGGTACAACGAATCGTCTTCTTTGTCTAATAATACATCAAAGCTTCTGCGCTTCGCGCAGGAGGAAGGCGGGGGGGGGGGGGGGGGGGGGAGGGACTGAATTCAGACAAGGATTAAGAGTCGAGAACAGTAATAATATTTAATAATATTTAATTTTTATATAGCGCTTAATACAAATGTCTCTAAGCGCTTTACAAATATATTATTACCCCGGTCATTGGATTCAGTGCTTACCCGCACACAATGTCTGCACAATCTCCACTCCCTGGGGAGCATTCCAGCCAGGCGTTACATGACGCTCAAAAACTGTTTGACCAACAATGACGGTCGCATCCTACCGGGTACCCATTTAACACCTGGGTGGAGAGTAGCAAGTGCAGGTTAATATCTTGCCAGTACTTTGAGTCGTCTTCTTTCTCTAATAATTAAATGAAACTTCAAAGTTACCGCGCTTTGCGCATGAGGGGAGGAAACTGAATTCAGATAAGGATTAAGAGTCGAGAACGGTACATCGTATCGTCTTCTTTCTCTAGTAAATTAATAAAACGTCAAAACTTCCGCGCTTTGCGCGTGAGGGGGACTGAATTTCAGACAAGGATTATGAGTCGAGAAAGGTACAACGAATCGTCTTCTTTCAAAGCTTCCGCGCTTTGCGCGGGAGGGGGGAAACTCCCCCCTCCCTGCATCCCACCCCCCTAGGGAGCGCGCTACTTAAGTGAGTCCCACGCTTCGCGTGCTCACTACCGCCCCCCCTAAAATGAAATCCTGGCTACGCGCTTGTCTCCAAGGCAGGTAAAGCCCGCGAAAAGCCTGCAAAAAGCCAGCAAAAAGCCCGCGAAAGGGGGGTTCGGAAATGTTGGCAGTCCTCAGATAGGGGATGATTTCAAAAAGAGAGAATAAGCATATGCGTACCCTAAATAACACTGAGTGGGGGGGGGGGGGGGGGGGGGTGCTGGGAGCAGTTTGCAGTGAAACCTGTGTCTGTGAGTGTGACTGTGAGAATGTGAATATTATATAATGTCTTCGTTTTTAGGAAAAAATACTCCAACAAAAATTGACACGAAAGGGGTAAGAAATATAACGAAATTTATATCATGACCCTTATTTGAACAATCGATGAAGATTAAGTAGATTTGTTGGTATGTTTTAGTAGGGTATCTCCACACGGGAGTCACGGGTCAAAAATGGATACGAAAGTACACTAGCGCCACGTTCTCTTCGTGATTTGAAAACGAGCATGAACACTACACCAACATACACTAATGGGACTGGAATGAGTACGAGACTCAAAAAAAGAAATGCAAAGAACTCGGATAATGGTTAAAACGTAGATTAAAAAATCATGTCTTCCAAAATGTCCACTTCCATGCGTTTATTTACATCAAAGTTATGTTAATTAATGCATTAGTATTTAAATAAATAAATATTTAATTAAAAGCCTACCTAGGGTCTATACTCCGCTACCGCAGTTCAGTTTCATTTTGTCGCTTTTAGCTATAGCGCCATCTCAGCCGTGACTCTGCGACTCGAAATTATTGAGATACAAAAATTGAATTTTCCGTACTAAAAAATACCCAGGGCATTGAAATTGAATTGAATTGATACAAAATTCAAAGTCACAGATAAAAGCTGAGACATCTTGAATTTGCAAATAAAACTGGAACTTATAAAATACATGCAAATAGAAGTAGTACAATGTTTAAAAACTATACAAAAAAAGTATGACAGCCTACTATAATTATGCCCCCGACTATGCAAAAACCCTGCAAATTTAGCCCTATATATATTTTGTAAATAGAGCCATATATGAAAATTCAAACTTGAGTTCCGTAAAGGATGGGAGAAACGGTTGAAAGCTAACACAATCACTAATTATGTCGGAATTTCGGGGGGAGGTGGATGGAACATCGTCGAAGGTGACGTATTAGACGTATTCAAGAAGAAAAAATCAGCAATTTATTAACGCAAAACTCTGCAGCTTAAAAAGAAACTTGAAAAGGGCACATTTCGATATTAAGAACAATGGTTTCCTTTGTTCTTACTTCAATAAAAGACAAATATTTTCCTTGGTGATAAGGATTTTAGGGCACATTTTGAAATTCAAATGGACCCTTTTGTTGTCACTCTGTTCTTTCTCTTCTCCTGGCACTTTTACACTTCCATGCCATGGCTTCTAATTCGTCAAGTTTCAAAATGCCATGGGCGGGGGGGGGGGGGGGGGGGGGTAAAGATAATTTTGTCATTTTAGAAATTCATATTAATAAAGTATGTGAAAAGAGGCAAAAGACAAATTAAAAGGACTCTCTCTAGAAAAGGATCATTTGAAAGCGTTAAAAAAGAGCCTACACTGCAAAAACCAGAGTATTAAAATTAACACCAAGGGTGTTCAATTTAACACTTTCTTAGTATCTATATCGGACAACTCCTTTGGTGTTACTTAACACCATTTTTTGGAATTAGATCATTTTAATTTCACTTTTGGTGTTAATATTTGACAACTCCTACTGGTGTTTATATTCTTGTTGATCCAATGGTCCCACATTCCATATTTCCTATTATCGACCATTATCGACCAGGGTAGAAGAACCAATGGTAGACTGATAATTCATAATCGATGTTGGCAACTGTCCACCAATAGGTATATTCTAATCTCCATTGCATTAACTCCATCACATAGATAATTTGAAGTAATTTCAAAATTAATATTTAAATGATACAGGCTGGTACACGAATATATAATAAATATGCATGTTGTTTGTTGGTTAGTAATCCGCTAAAACGTTAATGTAATTGTAACAAGATCGGACAAATAACCTATTGGTCAATAATTGCCAAAGGAAAATACAAATCACAAAATAGATGTGCATTGTCATAATTTCCTTAACAAATCATGATAAATGTATTCTTCTGTGAACACGTGTAAAGTAATCATTAAGCGCGCGTACACTTTGTGAAAATGTATTCGACCAATCAACCACCAAACGAAATCACGTGATGATACTTTCAACACCGAGCATAAAACAACACCATGTTACTTAACACTAAGTAATTATTAATGCATGCTTAAATCTGACCGGTGTTAAAAATAACATCAATGGTGTCAAAAAAATTCAATACTATACTGGTGTTAGAAATTTAACACCCTGGTTTTTGCAGTGTAGGGGTTTCAGTCTGTAGGCATGCGTGACCTCAAGTTCTCCAGACACCCCCTAATCAAGGATTTCTTCTGAAGCCAAAATACACCCTAATTCCTAAATGAGGATTTCGAGAGGTTTTCTCCCGAATTCAAATCCTATACGGGTATTTCACAAACGTGTACCCCTAAACAAGTATTGTAAAATTGTATAGCCCCTTGAGCATTTTTAAGTGCGACAAAGATTACCTTTAAATTTGTTGACAATGTAAAATAATTCAAATTGCGCTTCTGATGTAAAATTCACGATGTGAACATATTTCAATAAAGAAGCAATGATATCAACCTGTACACTTCCAAATGGGTTTAATGCACAGCCATCATATTTTAAAAAGGAATTACATTTACAATTTGATCTATTTCATAAAGTACATGTATAGTTTTTACAAAAAGTACTTAATTAACATTGTGTACGACAATGTACACGACGTCATTGATCACCATAAAGATGCAGCTACAGTGGCAGAAACGTGACCATATTGACCATATTGACCATAATTATATTGACCATATTGACCATAATTATATTGACCATTATTGACCATAATTATATTGACCATATTGAACATATTGACCATAATTATATTGACCATATTGACCATATTGACCATAATTATATTGACCATATTGACCATATTGACCATAATTATATTGACATTATTGACCATATATTGACCATATTTACCATAATAAATTGTTTTCGTATACAAGCATGTCACATGCTGGTACGCGACCCATATAGGGGCTTCTTTATGTGCTTTTTTTTATTAGCAAGCTGACGTAACCGAAAGTTATAGACAGCCGGCTTCCCGACCAGCTTTTTTTATTCGGAGTCGGGATCTAGAAAAATACCCTATAGCAGGATTTTGAAAATGGACGTTTCTAACCACTTAACCGGCCAGGGGGGGGGGGGGGGGGGGGGTGTATCATGTACTCACATATTGAGACATACGGGGGTGTGCCGCTCTTTAATGGATCACTTAGTTTCACCCCAAATCCCTAAACATATCCTTTTTTTAAACAAAAATATCCCAAAACATGGGTCCGCTGTTTTAAAAATGTTAAGTGTGTTTGCATGGCTAACACCAGAAAATTGTTTTAAAAAAATGGGTTTTATACTTCGAAAAAAAATCCCCCAAAATGATCCTTAAAAATCGGTACGAGTTTCGAGGCTTCGGCGGCACACCCCAGTCCAAACCAGATCTGAGTACCCCCCCCCCCCCCCCACCCCACGGGAAAATGAAAATGTTTTTTATTTGACTTTCACCGCAGGATGACCCGTGGATGACCAATTTCCGGTATAAATGACGTCACAAACACTAGGCCCATACTCAAATTAGCGAAAACAAATGATGTTTTTATCAAGTTTTGATTGAATGGATAAAGCATATGGACAAAGTGGTGTCGACTCAATTTCAATGAAATATACGGGTACTACTTATAAATAGAATGGTACTTGACAGCGATTATTTTACATGCGGGTATTATGAGCTCAGTTTACGGACCAAAATATTACATTTCTTGTCTGCCTTTTCTCTCTCTTTTATCTTTATCTCTCTCTCTCTCTCTCTCTCTCTCTCTCTCTCTCTTCTCTCTCAATCTATCTATGTTTCTTTCGGTTTAAAGGGCTATCCAACCCTTATCATACATTTAATTTGCATGAAAGCAAAAAAATAAAATTAACAAAATGGCTAAAGTTTGAAATAAATCGGACAAAAAAAAGGAAAGGTTATGAAGTTTGCAAGAAATATGAGATCACTAACTCTATGTGAATATCAAATAAAAGTATTTTGGTATAGTGAATTGTGACGCAGTTGAGAATAACTACCACGTTTGTCGTGTACAAACATTATCATTAATTTCTTCTTTTTTTCTTCTCTTAAGCGCCTCCTCCCCTGGGGCACTAAACTCAAAATATATTAATTTTTGTGTTAACGTTTAGCGCCTTCTCCCCTTGGGCACTACTATTATGGATAGCATATTATTTAGGTCCTCCAAAAATAAAAGACCCTCCCGAGTCTTACATTTTGTTGTTGTTGATATTTTAGTCATTGTGTGTGTTCGATTAAATGAGACAGAGACCATTACCAATTCAGCTCATTTGAGTATATAGTGATTACAAATTTCAAAAATTCATAACTTTCTCAATTTTTGTCCGATTTCGATTACATTTTCACCAGTCTACTTTTCAGATTTTCTGCTTTCATCTTAATTATTTTGCTATCAAGGTTGTATGTTTTTTAATGATAATGTACAGGGTAAACGGGAGAATTATCCACGATTACCTCACAATCCCCTAACCAATCTGCTAATTCGAGATTCGCAAAGCTTCTCATATTTCAAACTTTTTTTTGGGGGGGGGGGTCCACTTTCCATTGCCCTGTAATCGGCCGAGAGAGGGCGCATCAAGATTTCTCGTCGGTAGAAAACTTGAGCTCAGTTAGTTTATTGGTTGGTTTTATTTACGATCATAAGTGATGAAATACACTGACATGAAACATAAAGAAATCAAAACAATAAACTAGTTTACATGGAATATTCTAGAAGATGAAATGAAATGAAGATAAAGGATCAATTGCTTCAGATCCACCGACAAGGTTGATCTGTTCCTCTGGGACCTAATTAACTAAGTCTGAAAAGTCTTTTATTTCCCTACTACCAGCAACTAACTAAAACTTCATCTGATTTCCAACTATACACAATGCTTCCTGTATGGGCCTACCTATTTATGTATAACTGCAAGATTAATGTATCCTGCTAAAAATTAAAGATTCATACTCTGTTTATTTTTTTCTCAATTCAGCTTTTCCATTAAAAATATTTAAAACAGTTGAAAATATACAGTCATTCACAATTCAGTCATTGTCCTTTTATCTCCTTAGTAAAACAAATGGTTGTATGGTGAGTGCCTTATCAACGTTATTTCGTTCTTCTTTCTTTGGCATAAGGAAGAAAAAGCAGCAACAACAACAACAACATATATGCGTGGTGCGGTGGGTGCTGTTAAGTCCCTCCTTGCCTTTTTATGGGGCTGTAGTGAGCACGCATAGTGTGCCGCGGTGCGCTCCCTAGTGGGTGGGATATTCGCCCCTCCCGCGCTAAGCGCAGAAGCTTTGACGTTTCATTAAAATTAATAGAGAAAGAAGACGATTCGTTGTACCATTCTCTACTCTTTATCCTTGTCTAAATTCAGTCCCCCCCCCCCCTCCCCTCCCGCGCGAAGCGAAGAAGTTTTGACGTTTCATTAAATTATTAATAGAGAAAGAAGACGATTCGTTGTACCATTCGTGACTCTTAACCCTTGTTTGAATTCAGTTTCTCCCCTTCCGCGCAAAGCGCGGAAAGTTTGACGTTTCATTGAATTATTAGAGAAAGAAGACGATTTGTTGATTGTGCCCTCGACTATTAATCCTTGTCTGAATTCAGTCCCCCCCCCCCTCCCCTCCCACACGAACCGCAGAAGCTTTGCCGTTTCTCGACTCTTAATTCTTGTCTGAATTCAGTCTCCGTCCTTCCGCGCGAAGCGCGGAAGCTTTGACGTCTCATTAAATTATTATAGAAAGTAGACGATTTGTATACCGTTCACGACTATTAATCCTTGTCTGGATTAAAACAAAAAGTTTCTATGTCTGCTCCTTTTTCTTCCTACGTCCTCTTCCTTTTTCTCCCCATCTCTCTCTCTCTCAGTCTCTCTCTCTCTCTCTCTCTCTCTCTCTCTCTCTCTTTTTGGCCGGTGGTTTTTTTTGGGGGGGGGGCACCTCCCCCCCCCCGCCCCCTGGCTACGCGCCTGTGCCTTTGTAAACTAATACAACTAACCTTTCACTTATTATATGTAAAACACCAATCATCTTAAAATTACTGTCATACTCAAATAAATCCTCTCTCCTAAATGTCCTACTTAAAAGTAGCAGAGCCCTAAATCAATACGACTCACTTAGAAGATGTCCAGTGCAGGGCTGCTATGCAGCATCAATACTGAACACTTTTAAGCAAAGTACATTCAATTGATTTACATCATAAACCAATAGCAAAATAGGAGACTGAATATTCAAAAGGAAATGGAGAAGAGAACCAAAGATAAGTAAGAAGTAGAAATACCTAAGACCATGAATAAAGAATGAGAAGAGAACAAAGGAACATACCAGGTGAGATGGAAGACTTGTATGTGGAGAAGATGAACGGAGGAAAAAATTGGGTTGAGTAATTGAAGTAAATGAATATGTAAGTGATAAGATAATTATGTGAAATGAATATCTAGTATAGAGAGAAGAGACAAGAAAAAAAATAATAATAATAACGTATGAGTCTATCTTTAATACGTTTATGTGTACGAGATATTTCAGAGGCTTTGAGTTGAGTATTGTTATACCATGGACATGGGAGAGACGTGGTTAGACTTATTGTTGCTCTTTGAACAAACTTCTTCCTTTTCGTGAAGTCTGTACAATATCAAAATGAGTTATAACAGCCCCCCGCCATTTTTTTGAAAAACCCAATAACATATAGTATACGTGTTTATTTGGTTTGTTTTATCTACATAATTGTTTGGAGGGGGTGTTTACCCACAGAAAATAATCGCTCGTCCCAGAATTTCAACAAGAAGCACCAAACGAATTAAGATAAACCCTATGCAAAGTCAGACACTATTCAAGTCTTTCAATATTTTGGGGAGGGTCAAAGTTGACAAGTCCAGCTTACACCGTTCGCAGACATTCCTGGCATACTTAGGGTCTGACTTCACAATAAAGAACCCGTCGTCTGATTGGCTGATTCCGTTGTGTAAATAACCAGTAGGCGTATAAGGTGTCCAATAACTAGTGAGCTTAGTGTATTGTTTGGAAATAATGTTTGTTCTTTAGATTTTCCTCTTCGGAGGACCTTTGTGGTGTTTTGAGGAAACCTGTGATAGCGTTTTCTTCGTCATTTCCTTGGCTAAACAATGATATTGTGTGCACAAATGACCTAAAGTGGACGCAAATAAAGGACGAATAATCACATGCTTAAAAGGTTAATTATCTGTCCGATAATTCAATTACTCATCAGCCATGGCATTGGGTTATCTGCATGGGGTTTCGTAATAGTTGAACCCGGCGTTAGAAGATCCCACTAGCCCAATGGCGGATGTGTATGTGCGTGTGTGTGTGTGTGGGGGGGGGGGGGGTGCAGAACCATTTTATTTCTAAGATTGATTTGTATTGTTTGGAATCAATTAAAAAAAAAAACTATTGAAACAAAATATAAAAAACAAAATAAACATGTCACATGCGGTAGGTCACTGGCAGAACTGTCATGTGCCAATCTTTAAAAAAAAAATAAGGTCTCATAAATCAGGTTATCAACCCCAAAGTGTAAAATGTGCCCCCGCCCCTTTAACCAAAAAAAAAGGCACTTTAAAAAAAGTGGAAACAAACTTTGTCTTTTTTTCCCGAAAAAATCTGAACCATGCCCGTCTATTTTTTAAAAATATCGATACGCCCAGATCTAGTTGACAAATGATTTTGAGATGGCCTCAGTGTCATCATGATCAAGTTGTCGGGTGAGATTGGTGTTTTGAATACAACATGATAGCAACTGCTTTCGAAAAAAAGCAACCTTAAATTCCAATGACCTTTTGCATCACCTATTGAAAATATTCGAATGATAATGGCATATTAGTTAATCCGAACATGATTTCTGCATGGAATATAGAAGGTATTGATATTGACTTAGGTTACTGTTTCGAAAGTAATTGCTACCGTTTTATGCTTACGTTAAAAAATTATAGCTTTAGTACAAGTTGCAATTGCTAAATAATGATATTGATAGGCATTGTAAGACCTTAGGAGAAATTCCCGCCGCATGTAACATCCACGCGATGCACCTTTTGAATACTTGCGACCGTTCTCAGCGTTTTTATTCTAAATAAAAATAAAAATCAATATCTCACAAACTCAACCTATATCAAATTTAGCGCTGATGATTCAGAAATTATTTGCCACTAAGTTCATATTTGTGTTGCCATGTCGTCTGCAAATATCCTGTGTAATTTGAAAATGGGCACATTCGTATGAAGATCAAACCCGCCCCCTGACCGCCCCCACTTCATGAAAAAGCTGACTACGCCAATGATATGAAGGACTTCATAGTTTGGGTGCAAGTATATCACTATAATGTCATGTAGATACACTTACCCATAAATGGATTTCACACGATTACGGGCGCGTTTATCTAGGCTTGCCACTAGATTTATTATGTACATATCGTACCCCACTATCGAACCCCACTATCATACCCCACTATACGATCGTGATTTGCGGGATGTCGCGTTTATCTACTCTTCACGATTCACAATAAAGGCCTTGTGTCTGCCCAACTGTTTTGACCCGGGAAGCAGACAGTTTCTCGAAGGTCAACTTCACACACATGCTTGTACACAACACCTGGGTGGTCCTATTTGTATGTGAGGTTCAAAACAGCTTTGCGTTTATCGATCTCTCAGAAACGTGATTCTGGCTGTATGTCACATACAAAACGCACTTTTTTGCGTCTTTAGATATGCCCATATCTAAAGCCCTTTAAAAAAGGCTTTGCGTTTATCAACTTCTAAATTTGCCTGAAATACGTTTGAGAAACCTGATTCTAGCCAAAAATTTGCTAGATAAACGCAACCTACGTCATCTTGTCTTTTTTCGCGTTTTCTTATTGTGCGCGCGGGGGGAGGGGGGGGGGGGGGCTTCTAGAATAAACAAAAAGGTAGCTAATGAGCTTAAAACATAAACATTGCAACCCCATCATCCGGTTTCAAGTAAAAGCGATCACGGTTTTCAATCCTTGCCTTTACAACTTGAAGAACATCTCCTACTTTCCTTAATGGCCCGATTTACATACAGTATAAACACAAGAAACAAATCGACTTCGGCCAAGTGTATCGATTTTGGTCAAGTCACGCCCACGGATTCTCAAGAAACATGACTTCGCTTGACCACCTGGACACTGCAGAGACTGACCACCCGGAATTGAGGTGAATGACATCGAAAGAGGTGCATCTCCTACCCCCTCATCACCACTAATCTCATACCCAATCTAGTAATACCCCTTTAAATGCACCCTTAATTACCCCCTCTTTCAGTTTCCTCTGGATTAAACTTCCGATAGAGTTGGAGCTGAATGAGGGGGGCCTTTTACGTATTGGGCTTTTGTTCTTCTTCTTTTTATTCACTAAAAGGATGTCGTTGGGAGGTGGAGCGTACATTAACGATGACTGATCAGATTAGTTGGTTTGCATGGACCATCCATTAATGATGCGATTAGTTGTTTTTGTCACATTTTCTTTGCCTGATTTTACACGCATATTACACGCGCTGCTGCCTTTAGGCTTTAAAAGCGAAATATTGACCGCAACTTGAATTCAGGCTATACATGTTGTATTTAGGATAGTATAGCGTACCGTAATATGAAATAAATATTACCCAACATGCGTAAATGTTCTAAAAAAGAATGAAACGCCAATAATACAAACAACAACATGTGTTTAATTTGTGTTAGACCAATTTTGCCCAGTTACAAGCAAAATCCTACGATTTTTTTGCTCAATTTGTAGTAAGAGATGCTCATAATTGAGTAGGACACCACTCAAGTTGAATACAACTAATTGCCCTAAGTTGTTGATGGTCCGACATTCAATTTTCTTCATCATTTTTTGATAACTTTCTACCTAATTTTTTTTGTAATTAGTAGTATATGAATTACAGTAACATGGCCCAAACAAAGGGTTAATTCGAGTTAAGTGGAATTGTCTATATATACATGTATATTCATGACAATTTAATTACCTTTTTATTTTGATGGTTTGTCCTATGCCAGAATGGCGCTATCCTTTGAGGTATTAGTATTTATCAGTAATTTGGTATCAGTGTTTCTGCAGCGATTTGGATTTGATTTTCTTTTACCAGTTTACCACCACGAAGGGAAACATGTAATGGAAAAAAAATCCGATGTTCTTTCAAAACATATATAATCCTTTTACCTTGAAGATTTTTTCAGGGCAGGGCAACATAATAAGAACAAGAAGAAGGAGAAGAAGAAAAAAAGAGAAGGAGGAGGAGGAGGGAGAAGAAAAAGAAGAAGAGGAAGAAAAGGATGAGGAAGACACGATTATAGTCATATCTTGAATTTGAAAATATGACGAATTTTCCATCTCAATTCCAATAAAACCAGACCTGTATAGTTGTACCATTGACAATTTCCTGAGGACCCATAGCCAGAGATTCACGGATTTTTTAATAAATATTCAATATTGTTATTATTTTTTTACTTTTTTCCCTTCCACAGGGTTCCTTTATTAAATAATATCATTTACATATGCATACAAGAAGAGATATACATACATTGATATATATCAGTTACAAATTGCTTTTCATTTTTAAAATATCACAGATTTACTCGGCAAAATAATTTAGAAATAAATAAACAATCAGAATTTTTTTTCTTTCAGATTTGTTTTACGTATATTCCTTTCCATATCATAATAACACTTTATCGCTGATATTATGTGTTCAAAAACTGGCAAACACTGTTTGCATTTGGCTGCAAACAATTCTTTCCTTACTATAATCATAATACAGTTGAGGGCACTATTTTATTTCCATGAAACCCAAACAATTTATTTTTATTGTTATTTCGTTTGAATAAATAGTACAGTAACAAAATATATGTAGAATTGTTTCTTCACTGTCATTACAGTATGTACATACCGGCAGGTTATCTGTAATTAATTTAAATCTTAACAAAGCATATTATTAAAGTTTTCTTCATAAATTGTTATTCTATTTATATAGAATTCTAATTCATTCAAATTTAAATGTTCCATTTCTAAAAATACTTAAATATATATTTCCATCAAAACGATAAATTTCGCGGTTTGTACTATATGCGATTTCCTTTCTAACAAAAACATACACAGACCACGAACATTTCCCCTAAAATAGAAATTGTTTGTAGTTTAAAGTCTCTGAATTCCAGATCTGTTTCATCCTCAATGTTATGGTTTTCCCTTCTAGAATAGTATGTGTTCGTTGTACATTGTGTGCTTTTTGTAAAGTAGGCCTATATATGCCTACTTTTGATATAATAAAACAGATCAAATTTGAAATGTAATTCTTTTTTCAAAGCGGAAAGGACTTATGATGGCTGTACAATAAACCCATTTGGAAGTGTACAGCTTGTTATTATTGCTTCTCTTACGAAATCATTTTTTACATCGTGAATTTTACATCATAAACGCAATTTGATTTATTTTACATTGTCAAAAACTTAATTTTTATACTTCCTATCGCACTTCAAAATACTTAAGGGGTTACAATTTGATGGGTGTTTTGCGATTGTATTTGATGACAATTCTCTGGAAAATTTCAATAAATACGCCTATTCTCATATATTTCAGAAATGTTGTAAAACTAAAATATATCCATATCCTTAAACATTATATTTCTACTAGGAAAGATCCAACTTTACAACAGCATTTAATTAATAAACTAGCATTTAATACAAAAACTAGGCAGAGCAACAACGCATCAATAATTAATCATTTAGTTGTAGACCTAAATCAATTACATATAGGCCTACCAAGCATTTTAGCCAAAATAATTTCCGAAACAATTCGTGAAAAGAAAGTGAAACAAGTTCAATACATATGTATTGCATATTGTTACAGTGCTTTCTCAAACCATATTACATAGATGCGTTTTAAGAGCTATTCATACATTCGAAAGCATGAAGATTGTATTAATTATAGTACTCAATAAAATGAAAGAGAACACTTTTTAGTCTTAATCCTGTGAAAGTTATGAACTACGCTTCTCCATAAATTGTAAAACAAGTTCAATACATATTATTGCATATTGTTACATTGCTTTCTCCAGTCATATTTAATAGATGCGTTTCAAGGGCTATTTATACATTCGAAAGTATGATGATTGTATTTAATGAGTCCTCCAAATATGAAAGAGAACACTCTTATAAACTCAATCCTGTGAAAGTTATGGACTACGCCCTCCATAAATGGTGAAACACGTTGAACAAGTTAAATACATATTATTGCATATGGTTACATTGCTTCCTCAAATCATATTACATGCATTTCGGGAGCTATTCATACATTCGAAAGCATGATGATTTTATTAATGAGTACTCAATAAAATGAAAGAGAACACTTTTATAAACTCAATCCTATGAAAGTTATTCACTGCTCCCCTCCATAAATTGTGAAACAAGTTAAACAAGTTAAATATATATTATTGCATATTGTTACATTGCTTTTCCCAAATCATATTACATAATGTGTTTCGAGAGCTATTTATACATTCGAAAGCATGATGATTTTATTAATGAGTTCTCAATAAAATGAAAGAGAACATTTTTACAATCTCAACACTGTCTTGAACACGACTGTGAAAGTTATGAGCTACGTCCCTCCATAAATTGTGTAAAACACACCCCCGCGAACACTGTGTAGTCGTCCCGATGGATTAGCGATTAGTATTCACATGCATTGTTAGCAATGCACGCTCTATCTCTGTTCCCGTGAATGTACCCCTTGCTTTCGGCTTTCTCCCCCCATATACCTTATCACAGGTACCCGTACTACCGTAATTTGCGTGCCCGTATTCTCATATTCCGGAAAATGTGTAGATGTTGAGTGGCTTCATTTGAGTCGTGATACCGCGGAAGGTTTCTTTGCCACAGACGTTTTTTTTCTTCAGAATTGGAATCGAATCAAAGATGTTCATAAAGAGGAACTGATTTCTACATTCGGATATTCTTCAGGAGCGATTGTGGATTTATCTTTGGGAAATAAGGACCGGAATGCGAGGACCTAACTCAGGCTTTCTAAGCGGTCGTTTGCATCACTTCTGCAAGTGAAGGTACGGGCCACACAGGGCGGTGTGTACAGTGGATAGACGTACTACTGGCGGCTGGTACATTGGCGTCTGCATGTACATGCGTTGAGAACGGAATTCGAACAAAACACACGGACGCGAAACTGCACACCGTTTCGTGTACAGCTTCCATCGCGGCACACCATCATATATACTCTCAGTATTATTTGGACCACATATTTAGGATTTTGTCAAAGAAAACATGGCGTTGTACAGGGAACTTCTCTGCACTTTTTGTGCATTAATAGCAGCATTTGGGCTGACAGCAGGACAAGATAGAGCGGCCCTAGGGACAGCGACAGGGGCATGTACAGAGACACGGGATGCATATCGAGATAAAGGATTTAGTGCCAATGACGTTCCTCTAAATGCAATCGCAAGTAAGTTACCTCTCTCAGCTCCGGCTAGCTCTCCACTTTCTCAGTAGAAAAAAACACACAAGGAAACCAGAAAGAAACAACAAGATTATTAGCATGTGTTCTTACTCTAAGATCATTGTCATGCTTATCTGTTAACTTAAACTGATTACATTTGTTATATTTTTATGATCATGTATCAACTTCTTATTTCTGGACTTTATTTTAAATCAATGTAGCAAATGGAAAATATTAACATGGCCTAAATTTTAATTGGTATTTGTTTGGATTCTTTTAGTATATCCAGATACCATGAATTATTATTTTCTAATGGTTTATAATCTATTAACCCCCAACCCCATACAGAAACACAGAAACAGTGATAGTGAAACGCATAAAACTTTCATTGCTACATACAGTATGAACAAAAAACTACCATCTTTGTCAAGATATTCTGTATTCATTTGTGTATGTGCTTCTTTCTTCCTAAGATGATGACTTAGTGCATGCACTTCACCATGGATAGTAAAGCCTGTATAGTCTACACAATACCTTGTGTTGTGCATGTACCCATATGAATGGGTGCATTCATACTTGCATCAAGATTTACTGTAGGCCTACAGGCTAGGCTTATGAAATAAGCATGTACATGTCTACATACATGTACTGCATGTCACCAACATTATTACTTTCTTACAGTTACCACGGTTACATAATTTACTCTTAAAATGTAAATAACTTTTTCTAGTGGGGTGTTTGGGATAATGGTAAGTTTGTTTTTGAAAAAAGTTGCATCTTGATATATTTTTTCTTCTCTCTCTCTTTCTCTCTCTCTCCCTCTCTGTTTCTCTCTCTCTCTCTCTCTCTTTCTCTCTCTGTGTCTCTGTCTTTCTCTCTCTCTCTGTGTCTCTCTCTCTCTGTGTCTCTGTCTTTCTCTCTCTCTCTGTCAGTCTGTATCTCTTTCTCTCTGCTCTGTCAGTCTTTCTCTCAGTCTCTCTCTGCCGTGATGTATCCTGAACTTGCTCAGTTTCAAATTGCAAAGAAGGTTCGGGAGGGGTGGGTAGGAAGTGGAGGAAAAAATAACCTTCAGTTACCAACATTTTCCTTAAATATCCCAAACTTGTTCAGCGCGGGTGGGGTACCACAGATAACAATCAAAACTGTGATTAAAACAGGAACAAATAAGTAGTGACATTATTTTATACCGGTGGGGGAGGGGGGTGCCCCTGGATTGGCTACAGTTGCCACTCTTCATTGTCATAGTCTCAAGCAATCCTATTATCGGATGACCCAATCACCACTCATTTGACCCTCAACCAAATCTATTTATAATTGGAAACTTGGAAATAGAGAGAGAGAGAGAGAGAGAGAGAGAGAGAGAAGGTGGTAAAGGGAGAGAGAGGGGGATAAAGGTTTTTAGAGAACAGATCATTACTGTTTCCTGTACTCCAACTATTCCAAGGCTATTAGGCCAAAAGACAATGGGAGAGAAATCCTGTTGTGGTTTTGATCAGTTGTCATGGTCTTTGTCCAAATGAGTGGATTGTTTGTGGAAATGGTTAAGGTGATGGGGCACTGCTGGCATGTCCATGTAATTGGCCAGAAGGGACTCTGCTGGACAGGAAGAAACTCCTCGAGAGAGTTTAGTCTGAAATACTTCCAGGTGGCAATTGATGTCGGCTCTCCAGTCTAAACAGGAACACTGAAAACCCAGTTGTTTAGACTATGGTTATTGTGGAACCAGGAACCAGTCTGGTGAAACAAAGAACTTGCATTATTCATGGATTGATTGTTTTTGTTCAAAGGCAGGGAACTGGTAGTTTGAAGTTTTTATCAAGAAAAACTCTAATTTTGATGTTGTCTTTATTCTTGGTGCACATGGTTCCATTTAAATGTAGTTCATTTTATTTTTTATTTTTCAAAATGTATTAAAATCCACACTGTGTTCAACAACTTTGTTTTTGCAAATTGTAGAAAATGACCCTGTTATGGCCCTGTTATGAATATTGAATGGTAGCTGAAAAACTAAGGAAAACTAAGGAAAACTATATTGTACATGTAATTATAATTAAAAATAGAATAATGTAAGGCTTGTCATCATACATGTATATTCAATCCTCTCCAGAGTCTGCACAATATATCTCTCACATATAATAATGTAGGCCGACATGTGTTCAGGTCAGGGTTTAAGAATTGGCAGCTGAAACAGTAGTTGCTTGGAATGCTTGCATCAAACTCCGCACCATGATTAAGATTCATTTGTCAGACTTTCTATAAAGAGTTCATTAGAACTGGGCTATCTTTTATTATTTGTTAAGGGCATCATGTAATGGATGGTGTTTGAGGAAGTAATTGAGTCACACTAAAAGTGAAACTAATTCCAACGGTACATACTTGACATAAATAACAGATAGTGTGGACATACTATACAGTAACACTGATGACACAATTTCTATTGTTCCTCTAGTAGACCACTATTACGCAATCCTCACCAGGAGCAGTTCTAGAAAATATATTTTTTGGGCAGGGCTTGAGGATTCTTGCATTTATTTTCTAAATACCTCGTGAGAATTAAGTGGGGGCTTGATCCCCTAACCCCTAAACCCCTGTTACTTCCCTAGAAACGATATTGATTCTCGACATAGAGCAGTAGCACAATAGCACTTGTATGAATTGCTGTCACATAATGATATTGAATTAAATATTGAATAGCCTAAATAGATTATAGGGATCATAACTACAATGACCATGAGAAACATCAAAATGTCATTATTCAATTTGACCTAATTGAATCTCGTTTCTATACCCTAGCTCATCTATACTCCACCCATGCAACCCTTAGTCCACTGGTGATATTCACTGCACACCCAGCCATTCTAACTCCCATGCTAATGCCCGGCTAATATTACTCTGCAAATCAGGTAAATTTCTCAGATCCCCGGCATAGTGTCTTTCTATTACCCTCTCCGGGCAGTGCTGTTTAGCAATCTGGAGAGACGGGATAGTGTGTCCAATTTATGAATGAATCACCCGCGCTATGAATGAATAATAAAACCTGACCTCTATCCCTATCTCTCTTCGTCCATATATCTCTCCCTCTGTCTCTGTCTCTCTCTCTTTCTCTCGCTGTCCTACCCGTGCTCGATGCAGAGCAGTAAGACAAAACCGGGGCCTATAAAGAGCCCCTCTCGTTGAATTTACTGCCTTTGATTGACATTCAATCCTGCAGTTTATTTCCGACGACTGCTGAGGCATTTTTGAGGAAGTTTCTGCGCTCCACTCTCGATGCACTGTAACAGGAGAATGCTCAATCTTCTTGCTCCACACCTGCAAACGACGATCGAATTGAAAAGTGAATAAGGGAGGCGGCGCTCGGTTTTTCTCTTGTTTCTCCACTCTTTCTCCTTTCACAACCTCCATTTTCTCTCAATTTAGCTTGGGCATAAAAACCCAGGGGAAGAAAATGTAGGAATGAATGTATGCATTCTAATGCATAGCCTACACTGTACATGTTCATGTCTACAATGTACTCTTTGGTAATATTTTATGATGTCTTCAAATATAGATATATTTTCTGTTTCTTATCAAATTATGTTTGATCAAAATGTCTTCCTGTACAAAGATCAGTATTGATGAAATACAGCTGTTGCAATCTTTGGCAGAGAAAAACATAATTAAAATATATAGCTCTGGAAAAAAGTGTAGAATTAGAAAGTGAAGAAATGGATAAATAAAACATCAAAATATAAGAAATCTAGTGTGACTATAGAAAGTTTAATAAAATATACTTAATTTGTGATGACTAAGTGGGATTTCATTATTTGTTTTTGCATGTAGTCTTTTGCCAACAAAATTATCCATGTCCAAAACAATATATCTAAATGTACTGTAGGCCTTCATCTAAATTGCAATGCAATATCAAAATTAGTTTCACTGTTGACCTTCAGTTGTACTTGTTTACTGGTCACTGATATAATGTACCCTAGATTACATCCTGCTCCCAAAAGATTATTATGCGGCTGGAGTAGTCAGTAATTTGGATAACAGTTCAAGGGATACTCACTTGTAAATGTATATTTCATTTAGATTATACTATTGGTCAGTTGTCACATGGTTGTTAGTATTATGTCATTCCCAGAAAGGATTTGATTTGAGATTCCTGCAATTATTAATATGGAATGATTTTGAATGTACTGTATGCTGCAGGCTACATCATGCATGATATCAATCCACTGTATTTATTTACTTTAAAAAAAGAAGTGGTAGATTAATGAATGAAATGCAGTGTTCAAGGTCTACATGTATATTAATTTTATGAGGATAACTAAAGTACCAAACTACTTGCCTAAATTTATGAAAAAAGAACTAAATGCCCCATGCAGAAAGTAAAATCACTGTACATGTTGGCCAGGCCAAGTCATGAAGGGGAGTCCTGTAATATAATCTGCATCTTTAATATGAATCTACATAAAAGCTCGGCCCAAAATTCAGGTCCAGACCCCCCTCAATTTCAAGATGATTGCATAGGTCTCATGCATAATTCAGACCCCCTATAAACAAAGTAAGTGTGTGGACTATGGAGCCATGCCAACATGTACATTATTATACTCGTTGAAAAAAGAAAAAAGAGGGTAGGTATTACTTCCAGACTTGACTTCGCCTTGTAAGGGACCCAAGTCCTACCAGGTGAGGAAATAAAGGAAATCTTGTGGATATCCCTGGTTATTTTCACAGTAGCGCACAACGACATCCAGCTTTTCCTTCTCTCTCACTCTCTGGGCTGAATTTAGGCCAACTGTCATGTTCCTTCACTTTTTTTGTGCAGCAGAGTTTCCCCTCTGACAGCCGAGATCAAGACAGTCCAGAAAAATATAATATAAGGGAAGTCTGATATTATGATAATGAAGAAAATTAAGTTTTCATTTTGAAATATACTTGCAGGTCTGGCCAGACCTACATGTACAGTATGTATGCATGTTTCTACTCAGAACCATGATTTACATGTGTCAATATGACCTTCGCCCTTTCCAATGTTGGTCACCACAATGGCATGTGTACAGAAGGAAAAGGGTCAAGTGTCACACAGCTCACCAGGTGCTGAAAAACAAACTTGGCTGAAGGGCTCCCCCAACAAAAAGTGTGAACTAAAATTCTCCCCTCCCTCCAGTCCCCCTCCCTTCAGCCCCCCCTCCCTTCAGCCCCCCTCCCTTCAGCCCCCCTCCCTTCAGCCCCCCCCTCCCTTCAGCCCCCCTCCCTTCAGCCCCCCTCCCTTCAGCCCCCTCCCTTCAGCCCCCCCTTCAGCCCCCCCTTCAGCCCCCCCTCTCCCTTCAGTGAATATTCTCAAATGATGTCAGCAAGGTCAAAATAAACATTTTGCATGGTAGCACTGATTAAACACAAAGGGGGTTTGTAATGGTTATTTACCCAACTTTTCAAGGAGAAAGTGACATTTTTGTTGAATGACATGACCTTTTGAACAAAGAAATGTTGCGGAAACAATGTGCATATGTTTTTGCAGTTACAGGCTAGTGGTGGAAATGACCACAATAGTATTTCAATAAATCAAATTTGAAAATATAAACTAAAATAAATGTATACACTGTATAGTCCTGTCTATAAACAGACCCCTTTTTATTTCATTTCCAGATCCTTTTCATATTGTATACCTGAAGTAAATATATTTAACAACTGGTCTGAAATCACTATTATTTATTTTTAGCCAATTTGGCATTTCCTCCTGCTCCTAAACGGAAGCTTGCAACCTCCAAATATTCATGACTATTCAGAACTTTGATCATTCAATTTATTTACAAGTTTTGATGTTCAAATCAAATTCCATTTGCAAATTTTTTCCAAAATCAGATCATACATGATGTGAATGGATAGTATAGTGTGCTGTGGGTTAGAAATACGCTGCAAGTTATGTATAATAAATCTACTTAAGTGAATGCTCCGTTGTCCATCATCGACCAATGCCAAACAGTTCTCCATCATTCTCGGGTGCATTGTACATATCTTGTGGGTGCACAACTGCACATAAACGAAGGTCTGTACGTACATGAAGGTACACTGACTAGTACTGTGGTCTGTGTGACCAGCTATGAATCATGCAGCTAAAAATTTGCCTAAAAGCTCTGTTCTGTGTTTAACTCTACCGCCATAGTACTTTGTTTGAACATGGTTCTCTAGTGTTGAAACCCTACAGGTAGGGTCGGCTTCAGCCTACACAATCAGACCTGTTTTTATTATGCTGACAAAGAATTCTGCACAGAAATAAATCTTTCTTTGTATAAACCGACAGAAAACTCTTAGATACCATCTTGGTGAACAGTTCAATGTACATGTACAATGAGGGAGGGAGGGAGGGAGGGAGAGAGAGCGCGAGCACAACTATAGCAAGTGATGTGTGCATCTAACTTGTAAAGTATTATACAGGTGTTGGAAATTAAAACAAAAAAGCTCCTTTGAATAATAACATTTTTTCATACTGATATGTCCTCATATTTGGATTAACTGGTCACATTCAATCAATATCACTTGTGTCAGGGTCGAATATTCCATTGTTTGAATAAGAAAACTTCAAATCAAAAGGTCTGTATTTGTAGCCTAGAGAGGTCAAGTGTGTTTGTGGTGTTGACCCCACTGCTACCAAGGGCTACCTGTGACTTTTGATTTTTCTTTTTCAGTCACAATAAACAACCAAATCCTACAACCACAAGAATACAAGCAAAGAAATAAACAATGAACTAGTTTACATGATCATGATCACATGCCTTTTTGTTCTTTTATTTTTTAAAGTGAGTGGCTGTCAGGGTGTGGGGGAAATTGACTGAATTTCTATTTTGGCACAACAATGACACAGGTCTACTAAAATACATTTTCAAAGATTTTAAAATGAGAACTCTGAACATATGACAATATATGCCATCTATAAATGTATATATATTTGTTTTCTTCAGTTGGTTCATCACCAATTTAAAAGGACTTGTGTAAATTGTAAAGTTAAGAGGAACATTGTACATTAAGTATTGTTCACAGAAAAAATCTGCAGAATTATTTGGTACTATAGCCGCTTAGCGCTTCAGATCAAAGAGAAAATGTGTTACCTTATCCCAGTTAATGTTCCGATAATGAAATCTGTGACCCACTAGAAAAAAACACATACATGATTCATTTAAAAGCCTAAGCAAATAACATTACCTGACCAAAGATAAAGCCGTTAATTATCTTTAAACAAGCATTGGAATCGGGTTAAAAACTAATAAAAGGGATACTCATGAAACGTGTTTGCGCAGCACGAAAGAGCTCCCGCGATCAATTCTAATTGAACTAAAGCTTCCATTATGGGAATACAGCCAGTAAAGGCAGTATTAATGTGCTAATGTACAGCACATGTCCCATCCCGCATCGATCCATGATGCAAATAGAAAACCACTTTTTTGAGATCACATGGCCTAGTGCATGTTTTTCCAATATTGGAACATGTGGATTATATTGGTGACTAGGCTGGGACTGCAATAAGCCAGCATGCTCAAAGCAGGGCACAAAGCTACCGGTGTTTGTAGATTAAATTATGTTTCCTTGCTTTGTTTCCATAGTTGCAGAGTAGTCTGGAGGGCACAGGCCATAATTGGACACTTAAACACAATTTCATAAAGTCTTGAGCAGAGCCTACATGTAGCTCTGACAGTGTCAGTCTTTCTGGCTTCGTCAAATAAGAGCAGCTTAAGTACAGAGCCTATGGGATGCACTAGACCCTCCAGTCGGTATAGTCTCTTACATGTAGTTGAGATTAACCCTGTAAGTTGGGGCTCTGATCGGATCGGAAGATCAGAGCGATACCCTCGCACCTTTGATCGGTATCGGATCGAAAGAGCGACCAAAAAAATCAGCTGATTTTTTTTAATTTTTTTTTTGTGACGAAAATTTTCAAGTTTTTGGCTATCAAATACTCAAAAAAAATTCATGGCTGTGATTATTTTGTCATGTGGAGTTGTTGTAGACCATGTTTGTTGATATTTAGTGCCTTTCCATGACTTTGAAATTAATAATATTGGTCTAAGAGCAGAGGCAAAACATGCGGGCCGCCATCTTGGATGATAATGTAGGTATGCATTATAATCCAAGATGATCAGAAATTATTATCCGATCACCCCTGATCGAATCGGTATCGGCGTCCGATGCGATGATCGTTTACAGGGTTAGTTGAGATGCAATGTTATGTACTATTACTGACAAGGATTTGCTACTGCAAACGAGCGGTATGGCTAGAACTAGAGCGAGCATCTTTCATCCACTTCTTGTTGATCATTGATATTTTCAGGATAAAAATCTACATGCACTGATGTACAGTATACATAAAGTACATGCATGTATAATTAGTCATAACTGCCCAAGGTGATGCTTTAATTGATTGCACAAGTTCACACTGCACCCATGGCTTTTAAAAGTAAATCACCACATCTCCGTAATTGCTGAACATAAATTCGGTCATTCAATCAGGACTGCAGTATGCACTCATACATAAATAAGTGCCGCCAGACCAATTTCATACCTCACATCCCCTCATTATTTAGCGAGAGAAGGTGGGGGGGGGGGAGGGGGAGGAGAGGCAAAGAGAGATAGAGAGGGAGGGAGAGATGTACATTTGTGTGTACAAGTAGATACTAGATAGAGATGGAGAGAGAGGGAGAGAGAGGGGGGGGGAGGCAAAGAGGGATGGAGAGAGAGGGAGGTAGAGACTAGATAGAGAGATGAGTAGAGAGAGAGAGAGAGAGAGAGGAGGAAGAGGAGAGAGATAGAGAGCGAGCACCACTAGACCAAGGTGTGCATATCAACACGGCCGCATACCGGTAACCCAGTGCAAGGGATGAAGTCATCACAAATGCGTGAAATATATTTTACTCAACTCATTAATTTCATTTCTCAGCTCTCCCTTACCCAAGTAGTCTCCATTTTCTGTCCCCTTGTCACCAACTCTGGTGAGAGCAGTTTGGGTGCTTTTCTAGTAGACCCACAGGAAGTAAAAGTAGAAGGAATTATGATCCTAACCTCAAGGCAAACTTTTCCTAAATATTGCACAGCAGTGCTTGTCATTATTTGTTGTTGTTGTCTAGACAATTTTGTGTTATTAAACAAATGTGATTACCACGTAAATCAGCAATATACAATACCAATTGTAAATGTATATCAAATCAATTAAATGCTTATTTCAATCACTGATGAAAATGAAGTCATTTAAATCAGGATTCAAAAATATTTTGGAGTCAGAGGGGCAATAATAAAAGAGTTAATGCCACTCTGGCAGACAATTAATGATAATTTTGTTCTTTTGTTCGCCAGTCCTTATGAATGCTAGAAAGAGATTTATGAAGCTTTCAATGGCGATATTCTCAAGAAATTTCACTTGGGTTTGGATTGCAGACTACATGCACATGTACATGTATGTCTCCAATGCTGTAAATATACAACACAATGCAAAATAAGATTGCATTTGCATGAAATACCCATGGAGATTGGCGTTTCAATGCTAATACTGTACATGTAGATGCTGAGTTATGACTCATACTCGGGCAGGCTTTCTTTTACCCTGAAGGGGTCGATCGGTGGTCGCATCTGACAGTCAGAGATGGAGTCATCGTTATGGACATTTTGTGAGGCAGTTTGCAGGTGTACATGTACAATCGGTTACAGCTCCTCTCCCTGTGATGTGGTCATCGTATAAAGCAGTTAAGAATTTGTAATGGTCTAGATGAATCAGCTTTGCTGCCTCAATTTGGCCACTTATTTTTCACTGTCTAGACATATAAAAAATGGACAAGATCAACCGATATTATAATATTCATATTTCTCATTTTCTTGAAAGATATTTCTTCAATGTATTTTGGTTACTACAATAGACTCATAACTAGACATACATGTACATGTACATGTAACAGGACTCAAATGTACTGTACATGTAAGGAGCCCTTATTGAAACAGTCTTCAGGCTTCCTGAAGATTGACTTTTCTACTGATATTAATGGGCTAGATTCAAGAAATCAGGCAACGTATAGAGGAGCAACCCAAATAAGCTAAATTAAAATTGATGGCATTGTCATGCCTACCACTAGGTTCCAAAATGTCAAATTATATTTTGGCGAAATTGAGCAGCCGGAAATTCAATCAGATTGTCTCGTATGCATGCAGAATCTCATTGTCTCTGTTAGAAAGATTGTTTTTTATGTTGGGTTAGCTTTTTGTGTGTGTTTCTGTTTTTACTTTTTTATTAGATTTACCCGTCTGCAATGATCAGGCTTTCAGTCAGGATTTTGAAACATTGGTTGTCTAAATGAAAGAGAGTAAAGCTATTGTAAAAATTGTTCTGTAGTGGCAGCCAAAAGAATTGTCAAAGTTGGCTGATTTAGATGCCAAGTTTAAAGTTTAACAAGAAAGGCCCTGACAAATGGCTGGTATAATGTCAAGACCATCTTGATTTCCAAAGTATCGAAACCAGAACCTACCAGCAATACTTTAAATTGCACCTCATCATCTAAATTTCGTGAATTAGCTTCCTGATTACCACTTCAAAAGCTACACTTTCACTATCTAATTTCAATGTATAGACTTAAAATTTGTCCTGGTCTGAGTTTGTACAGTAATTCTGAAGCACTTGACTAGAGAGGGTGTCATCTTAAACCTCGCCTTCTTTCAATATCAGATCATTTTTCAGGGTTGAAAACTTATAGACGCTCTTCACTCAAGGACAAGATGTGATTGGTTTGGCATTGTACAAGTAAATAAACTACCGGTAACATTAAACACTAAGTTTTACCTTTCAGATAAAGTTTATTAAACTGAATTATCGGACAGATCCAGTACTTTGTAAGGGGGAGGGGGTGGGTCGTATACCAACAAAATCTGATAAGCAAGAAAATAATATGGTCACCACATTTTGGGGGTGTTCAGTTTCACCAACAATACCTGATGAGTGGCGGGGGGAGAAAAGAAAAGAAAAAAAAATTGAGTTTGGAATATGATTATGTAATATGCATACGTTTACATGTAATTTAGTCCTCCAAATTTTTATTTGGTAAGGCAGGGCTTGAACCAGGGGCCCAACATAAAAAGACTGCCCAAATTATGAAACTTATTTCGATCTTCGATATCTTTTCTGACATATCCTCCTTGTTTTCACGATGTGACGGTAGTGAGGAAAATCGTAATGCAAAGTGAATGCAATTTTTTTTTCACTACCGTCACTTCGTGAAAACAGCGACGATATACATGTACAGTGGAACCTGTATATAAAGAGTTGAAGACCTCTCACTGGCCCGGAGACAAATAAGTGGTCTTTATAGGCAGGTGGTCTGTGGGGTATAGGTTCTTTTAGTACAAATTTTTATAGAAAAATGCTATCCAAGGGAAACATTAAATGCAGTCTTTATAGACAGGTGATCTATTTATACAGGTGGTCAATAAAGCAGGGTTGACTGTACTTTTCTTTTTGAGAAATGGAAAGGTAAGGATCGTGAGAAACAATTTCTAAAGTTACAGAGCATCGAGTGCTCATTTTATGAATATAGTTCTACCTTTGTACTTAATATGATTGGTGTTGCAAGTGTTCATTTCCGCTTTAATATCAAAAGAGGAAAAGAGCTCTTAAAATGAATAGATATTTCTGTCATTAGCATTTATTTCCTGATGAAGTAGCCATTGAAGTGCAAACCAACCTTTGTAATGAGTTCATTTATATGCAAGGACATAAATAAGGGCAACAGAAAGGTAAAAGTTTGAAATAAATCAGAACATCATAAGAATAAAGAGCTCTTAAAATTAATAGATATTTTTGTCATTAGCATTTATTTCCTGATGAAGTACATGTAGCCATTCAAGTGCAAAAGCTTGAGGTTTGAAATAGATCTTGTATCTCATTATCCATAGCATACATGTAGGGTCCAGTCTTTGAATTCAGACATATAGTAACATCTAGAGCAACATACATGTAAGGGTCTGGTGGTTAACAGACTATCATCGTTGCCCTTTTGACTAATTAATATTGTACTTTAGGGCAGCTTTTATTGATCAGTACCTGTTCAATCATCACCCACATTAGTAGTAATAAAAGGCGGGATCGTACTGTATGTATTGATTCCATGTTCGAATGTGCCCAGAGTGGGCAGATGACTTTGGTGTCATATTTTTAACCTTTTCAGGACAGGATTGATCGCATATTGTTATTCAAATTGGCAACAATAGTATTTTTCTTTTATCACTTCTATGATAGAATAACATGCAATGTCTCTGAAAACAATAAACACAGGCGAGAATGTTGCCGATTTGTTAAAAAAAAAGGCGAGTTTTGGTGGAATAACAATGACTTGTAAATCGTGTTGCCAAGTTGAGGATTTTCAATTTATTTTCCTTTTAAAGATTCCTACATGTAGCATCAAATGCAATTTATTCATGAAACAAAAATGGATGCAGCGTTATATATCGTCTGTTGGAACCAAAAGGACATAACAAATGTGTAAAAAGATAGGAGTTGACTTTCTTCTGGCTCCAAACAGACCACATTGCTTGCTTGTTTGCTACATGTACATGGCCATGGTCATTAATTGGCGTCATCAAGTTGATGTGCGACAGATGTTGACTGGACCTTGAGGGAAGGATATCATATGGTGTCCTTTTTGCGTCTGTTAAGAGCCAGAAGGATGTTAACACTGCATTAAAGTACATGATTTGAAGTCTTTCTGGTTCTCAACGCAGATTGAGCAGAAAGAAAGTTTCATTGAGATTATTAAAGAATAGACATGTGTTCGGTGCCAAAAGGATGCATTCAAGTTTTTGTACACATACATGTACATGTATATGAGTTAATGCCATTCCGACTCTCAGCAGATGATATGGTCTCAAGTTCAGCGGTAATCAAATGGGAATTTGACTTAATTATGACTTCCCTTTTTGCTAATACGCTCCGTACATGTACAGTACTCTGTCCTCTACATGTATCTCCACTCCTCCTCATATAATGATGACAATATTTTGATAGATTACTGTTTGTGCTAGATATATCCCCTGCATGCCCACCCGTTCTTATTCTTCTATGCGAATTGTAAATTAGTTTGACCCTGGTTTTTAATATCCGTGTTTAAAAACATGGATGTGCCTAGCACTGGGTTTTCACCAGTACCAGTAATCTCTTGGAGAATAATGTAATACCAATTGTTTAGGATAAAGAAGAAAAAAAAGAATGTAGCCCTTATTTGCATTTTGATTTTGCAACATGAAATGAAGGGCTCATCTTGCACCAAACCTGTCCTTTTGAACTCTGACATTGGAGTTTTTATTGGAGTATGGGTTTAATTACTAAATGTTACAGCATGGCTTTGACATCAAAGGTAGAATATCAGAGGCTTTGTAATTGGTAAAGTGCATAATATCTTATCAAATGCAGATCTACATATAAAGTTCAGTGATGATTGAATGGCAGAACTCAAAATGCAGGAAAGAGGAAAAGAAACACTTGAGGTAGAAGTAGGTCAAAACCCTTGACCTTGACCCTAACATCTGGATATTTGTGAAATGAGAGAGTTTGTTGGCCAAGAGAGATTCACAAAGCTGTCGGAAAGAGAGATTTTCATTTCCGAAAGGTTTCAACTTCATTGATTTATTGCGCAGATGTTTATCAAAATAGTTTAAATTTGTTTTCTTGTTTGTTGGAATGTGAGAACATTGCTGTTGCCCTTGACACAAAGTTCACATTTAGATTCTGTTAATAGAAACAGTGGTATCAGAGGAATTCATTTAATTGGCTCTCTACATCTACCCGACTCTCTGTTTTTTTGCTATCTCTGTCTTTTTGTGTGTTTGAATGTTTGACCATGGACCTACTATGAAGAAGGTCCATGGTTTGACTGTCTAGCTGTTTCGCTCCCTCTGTCTGTCTCTCTCTCTCTCTCTCTCCCTGTCCTTTTTTTTCCCCTCTCCCTCCCTTCCTCTTTTTCTCTATCTTCAATCTCAGAGCATGTTGTTACAAATTCATCACATCTGACTTGGGAACGGTTCCTGCTTGTTTCACAAAGATCTTAAGTCAATCTTAACTCTTTAAGTTGGACTTAAAAATTATGAAGAGCCATTTGTTGCCTTAAAATAAAATAATTTAAAAGTGAAAATTCAAGTATTTTAGACTTTTTATAAATTCCAAAGAACTCTCCTTGATAATACAAAATATGAATGATTTAAATCAAAATGTTTTCATAGATGCTAATGGCTTTCCATAGTTGAGATAAGTTCAAGGTAGGATCTTTGTGAAGCACCCCCCCTGGTTTACAGACTTGTCGCGTTAAAAGTAGTTTACTCAGAAATCAGAGGACATGCTACCATGTCATGTGAAACACCATCTTAAGTAATGGGATTGTCCTTTTAGCATGTTAGGTCTCCTAACACCCTTCATCCCGTGTCAGCTCCGCCCGATCGTTCCCCCGGTGCTCCATCATCCTCTTTTCTCAGCTCTTTAATGTGATTTTGTGAAGTGAGCATCTGTACAAACAACCTCTGGGGATGGGGGATAAGAGAGTGAAATGCAGCAGAATATTCAGTATGTGGGACCGTAGTAGTCAAGTAGGTGACAGAACGAGGTTTCTTACCTGTGTTTCTGTTCGATTAGGCCAGGTTTTCCTCCTTCCTTTTCATAACGTGTATCCACCAACATGCACCTGTTCTCAATTTAAACTAAACCTAGAGGGCTTTCTGCTCAATAAGTTCTTAACCCGTTCACTTCTGATGAATAATTTTGAAACCATCATCACAGAGCGTTACATGGCAGTGTGGGATTGAAAGAGTTTCAAGTTAACATGCAGAGTTGTATTTTGAGATGGGGGTGAATCATTGCAATAATACAAGATTTTTTTTTTTTTGGAGAGACAGAGAAATCGTTGCCTAACTCCTACCTACAGTGTACATGTACATGTACATGTACCTGTGCTGCAGTCTTAATACCATTACCTCTGAATTGTATTATTGCAGGAGGAGATCTAGGAATAAGACTTGGACAGAGGTATTTGAAGTCCCAGACTCTTTTAGTTCTTCCCTTAATCAACTAGAGAGGCTCAGACCCAATTCTTGATCCTCTTTAGAGGCAGTTTAGGCTAGATCCCAGCAATTGGATCTCAGTCTTCCTTCAATTAAATAGAGAGGGACTCTCCTGGCATTGTATAGCTTCTCATTCATGCTGTTGCAGACTAAATGTTGATGGTGGTTGCTTGCAGATTGGTACCTATAACAGTGTCAGGAGGAGATAGCCACAGCCCCCTACCCCTGCCTTGCAAGTTGCAAGTAAATGCAGTCTTGCTATCGAAGAGTCTAAATTGGGGGTTGTTCTCGATTATTTTACAAATGAATATTTGCAAACTTATTAGAAAAAATGACACTGTCTGAAAAGTTGATAGCCAGGAAGTCATAATTAAAGCTAAAATTCGTCCCTATTTTCACGAAGTGACGGTAGTGAATGAAAATCGCATACAATTTGCATGCAGATTTTCCTCACTACCGTCACTTCGTGAAAATAGGAACGAATTTGTTTCTTAAATCTTCTCCAAACTGTGCTGAACAAAATATCAAGTATCTTGAACAACAGTTACCCACCTAATTCAAACTTTAAAGTTAGTTCTGGCCTATTTATAGGTTTTAAGATCTTTTAATTCAATTAAGTTTTGAATGAATGAGACCGCCTTGGGGAGTTCTAACGGGCTAATTATGACTAACTGCCCTAGCTAATATGAGGATCAAAATAAGGAGGTAGTTATCCACTTGTTGAGCCTCTAGAAAAACACTGAAATTAAAAGAGCTGAAGAATTTGTTGCTTCCTCTCTTAAAGTCTTAATGGCCATTTGGGGGAACGATATACCATTAGATGAAGTACTTTATAAGATTTCAACCCTCATTTAATCATCATCAATGTTGGTCACTTGTCCTCTTTCGTCATTGTTTTCGTTCATCTTCCTTCTTGGACACTGAACTGATGAACTCGTGGTCTAATTATCAGCTTTTAGGTTGAGCAATCGCTTAAGTCCCTTTCATTGTAGGCCGTCATCAAGTGATCACATTCCACGCTGAAAATTAGAGCTTTTTATTCACTCCCCTCTATCTCACCTTCTCAGACTCTATTGTTGCCAATTTAATTGTCTCTCGCACTCTCGGAATGCATAGTGATTCCTTTGAAGCCCGGTAGCCCTATTGTGATCGAAGATCCTTCCGAAGCCCCCAACCACAGTTCCAAATTTCTTCCAAGCCATTAAGGATTGATCAAGGAGTGTCACAATCGTCAATCCCTGTTCGACTCTTTGATGAACCCCTTCTCTCTCCCTGCATTCAGACTACCAAGATTCATCGTATAGCTATACGAGAATTTTTGTACTCTGAATGTTATATCAAGAAATGTTGTGTAACAAAATGTTGTGTTACAAAATCGCCTGTTTGAGCATCGTTATGAACGAAAACTCAATTAAGAATCAACGTCCGGTTCTAGTCTGAATGAAGCATCATATGAACGGGCAGGGCTTAGCATGACCCCGCACTGATGACTGGCCGGTTGTTATGTCAACTGACCTTGTCAAAACCAGTTTGTGTACATATGATGTTTTTAACTAGTCTGAATGCTCCTTTCGTTATACAATGATTCTGTTTCTTTAAACAACATTTATTTGTACAAGTTTCGTATAAATTTCCTTTTGTGTGAACAGGCAGTTTGATTGACCCCTTCTCCCTGTCCTCTTCTGAGTTGATCAATCCCCTGTGAATAGATGATGAATTTACGAGACACAAAACAACATCTAACAAAACTAATCTTCTGTTTTTGGACAGCTATTGTGCCCCATCTCAATCTTAGAGCTGTAGTCTTGTTGTACAGACATTTGGACCCTTATGATCTTTCATGAAATGTATGTAAAGACCTACTCTCTGTAGATGTTGATGGAAAGAACTGTCTTTTAAAATAGCCATCGGGTAGTTAATATTCATGCAGCACTTTTTCGTAAAAGAAGATTTGATTTATTGAAGAAAGTGAAATAATGTATTAATCTGCTGTAACTTTCTATTTTCCTATCTTGAAGAAGCATAAATATGTAGTTCTTCAGGATTTGGTTCTTAATATTCTTAGGATGAAAGAGGTACATGTAAGACCTAGAGATATTTATTTAAACTTGACTTGATGGACTCCAGTTAATTGACGAATAATTTCTTTGGTGTAGTCAGCCTTGTGGGTCTGAACATTGAGACTAGTCAGAAGGGTAGGATTTGAAGAAAGAGAAGAATAACTTTTCTTGTGAATGAATTGCAAACGGACAATATAAGCAGGAGAGAAACAGAAAGATTAATGTGTATGCATGCCTGTTGCTGTGTTTGCCATGGCGACAGCCAAAGTATGGAGAATAGAGGAGGAAAGAAGAGAGATAAAAGAGAGAAAGAAGGGGAGAATTATTGTATGGAGGTATAGAGAGTGAGAAAGAACACATGTTTATCGATTTCTTAGAGACAGAGGGGCACTGACTCGATGTAAAATTCAGGAGTTAACATCCTTCTGGCTCTCAAAGAGGAGAGTATTTAGGAATGTGAGGAGAAAAGGAAACTTAATAATAATAATACTTTGTTCTTTTATAGTACATTTCATGCCTGTTGACATTTCAATGTGCTTTACAATATACATATACATGTATAAACTACAACAAGATCATAAAAGGAAGATGAAACAGAAACATATATAGAAAACAATGAAGGGAAGAGGAAGGTAGAGAGAGACGAGGAAGAAGTTAAAAGGTATAGGAATAGACTGCGAAAGTGAAGATGCATGTAATTGGTGCAGAGACAATGAGACATGCTTCAACAAGTTTTAATTCTGGTAGCAGAGGCGGTATCATTCAATTAGTTCAGCGCAGTTGGGTGTATTGTGCGCTCATGAATACAGCTATATTCTAGGTCGTTAGTTCTTATTCAACCTTCACTGGGGCCCTTTATTTGCCCCCTTTTCTATTGACTGCCCCCAGAATGGCACCCCTCCCCTTTGTTGTCTCGCTCCTTCAAAGACTTTCTCCCCTTACCAAAGAATAGTCTCTGTACCTCTCACCATTTCCCCATAGGGTCCATACTCCTCATTTCTTAAATACAAAAATCGTCCAATTTTGTCTCAAGGGTAGTGTGCATTTGGGTATTTTGGCGTACAAAAGCAGCAACAAATTGTTTGACGTACAAACCTCTTAATCTTGATAAGCTCATTTAAATGGTCGGTTTTTATTTAATACTCAACATATTTAAGAGTTACAGTCGATGTAGACTACAGACTTCTTATCAGCATCTTGTGTCTCATTGGAGAAAGTCTGGGGTAGATATCTTACGAAAGTTTCCCAAGGGTTAAACAAATGTGATCTTAAGATATCTTTTTGTTAATACTATAGTAAGGATTAGGATTTCGGAGAAAGAACGAGGGATGGAGAGAGAGAGAGAGAGAGAGTGGGAGGGAGAAGGAGACAGACAGAAGAATGTTGACGATTGTTTTACCTGACTGCTAAGAAAGCATGTACATGTAATATACGCTTGTAAGTAAGCAACCGTGGGACTGACTGGCTTTAAGTCCTCTCCGAGGGATTTGGTAATGAGGAATACATTTATTGCCTTACCTAAGGGCATGGGCGCATCGACCTGGTTTTAAACCAAGAACCTCCCAGTTACGAGACCACTGCTCTTCCACTGAGCCACCGCGCCTCCTATGATACGAGTTAACACCCTCCTGGCCAACAGCAGAAGACATTCTCTTGTTACTTCTGTTCAACAATGACATGTACTCGATCTTAAGTGGTACAAATTCCTTCTTTTCCTTACAATTTTCCTTCCTTACAATTTCCTTCCCCTTTTTTTTCCTTTTCATCTGGAGGCGTCCCTCTCAGCAGTCGTCCGACCCTTCTTGAATAGTCCCAAGACATATAGCAAAAGACTGACTCATCCTCCCTCTTTTCTCATGCTGACAAAATTGTCAGACTTACAAATGGGATGTCATCATTGTTTCCCTATTGAATTCTCAGAACATGTCTTCTTTTCCTCATCTTCATTTTAAAGATTGTTTAATCAGCAGTATTGTCACTGGGTGCAGGAATTGTTACCGTGGGTGATACAAGTCCAGAGACAGTAGTCCAGGGACAGTTGCTTGATGTTAAAGATATAGGATTAGGGTTAAAGTTGTGGTTACCGTAAGTTTGTAGGTCAGGGTGAGGACTGAGGGTTAGGATCAGGATGTTTGGTCCAATATTGATGTTAAAAACTTGAATTGTTTTTTTTCTTCTCCATGTTTTAATATTCTAAGGCTGCTACATGTAGAAACCGGCATCATATAGTAGTCCTCAATTAATATTTGTTGACTTTTGATTCAGGGCGGAATATCTTGACACTGATAGAAAAAATGAAAGTACCTGTTTATTTATTTCTCTGTTAATACCCATCAGCCTTTCTTGGTAGTTGTACTAAAAATAGGGATTTTCAACTATGGGTAATTACGTCAGTCACTTGTCATCAAAGACAGTTGTCGTCCTTGACAATTCAGATGAAAGGGTATAAATCCGGTGGTGTAAAAATTGTGTAATATCATTTATGCTGGTTGTGCAAATCAGAATGTATAGCATTTGCTGACGAGTTCTATGAGTGTTTGATTTGATTAAGTTATGGGTGAGAGCTAGAGAAATACACATACATCTGTAGGTGGTGGTCTAAAGAAATAATCATCACTTTGGAGCTCATATGCACCAAAGCAATTAGTCTGTGTTGAAAGCTTTGCTGACAAATTACTGTAATATGCATGGTGGGTCAATAGCTAAGCTTAAGTAGAAATGCAAATCAGAGCATGGGCTTCTGTTAAAAAAGAGAAAAGAAATGGAAAAGAACTCTACTTCCATGTTATTCAATCCCTTAGTCAAGCAGGGGGGTGGCGAGGGGCTTGAGTGTTTTTGTGTGAGTGCGTTATGTGTGTGTTGTGTGTTGTGCTTGTTTGTCAACGCAAACCTCGCTCTTTATTTACTTCTTCGGTCCTTAAAAGATGTAGGAATGTCTTGCTAATTTAGGGGCTTTGTCGCTAATAAGCACCCCACTTGCGTGTACACACAAGGAAGATAAGAGGCTGGCTGCAATATGTCTTGGGGAATTGTGTCCCCCCTTTGGGAGAAAAGAGTTGGTGTGTGAAACATCATTAGCAATTTTTTGTATAACCAAGGGTTGGGAATTTAATAAGGGTATTCACAACTGGAGAAAGATGGAATTATTTAACATGAGCTTCCTTTGTGCAGACAAGAAGCAAGTTGCTTTACGGATGGCAAAAATCTAACCCACTTAAACTGAGGAAAGATGAAATTCTTTAAAGGAGCCATGCCCATTTCCATCATCATTGAAGTAGCCTGGCCAAGTAGGACACAATATATCATGTCACAGCATTTTTCTGCGCAACAAAGTGATGAAGTTTGTGTATGGTAATAATATGGATGTGGAATTGAAGAAAGAGGGAGGAAGAGAGGGAGAGATTGAGAGAGGGAGATTGAGATTGAGAAAGAGAGAAAAGAGAGATAAAGAGGCTTAAATACGTTACGAATGCATCCATTATTCACACACTTGGGTCTCCAGTTATATGACTCATCGCGAGTCGAGAACAAGGGCACGGAGTTAAGAGAAAGATAAGAACTACAGGTGAATCTTCAGTACACTGAAACTCATTTGTATGCTGAAACCATGATCAAGTATCCAGGGCACTACCTGAATAGGGTTTTGTTAGGCATGAATCCTCCCAAAAAATTGTACTTAAGACCCCCAAAATATTAAAATATAATCAAAACCTAGTAATGTATAAACAAAGAACCCCCAAGACCCCACAGGCTACTGGCATTTACCCAGGAGATGTTTTCACTGGTTTTGCCTGCTCTCTAATGTTAAATTTGTATCATTGTAGCAAGTTATGAAATTTTGGAAAAAATGAAACCCTCACAAAATAATTCATTTCACAGTATTAGATTTTGGCATTGTCAATAGTAGAGCCTTAGGATAACATCTATTAGTATTTATGTTGTGTACGATCGTGGATAAAAAAAATGGAATGATTTTATAGTGCAAAACTGCAAATCCATTGATTTCTACAAATAACAACTAAGCCACAAATATGTTTAAACTAAATAACAACTATATTATAGATTTTGATCATCAGAAAAAGGCATGGCATAAACATGCAATGGCACAGTTTGTAAGGAATAGTAGTCATCTGCATGTAAAGAACAATACCCACATCATTTAGCCACAGCCCCACAGTAATTGCATCAACTGCTACTATACATAGGATACCTCTGCATTCTGCAGAGCCCAGAATGATTTTGCTACAAATTGAACTTTTGCGATGTAAATTTGGTCATTGCCTTGGCCTGTATATTATTGGTCATCGTGCTTAATATTCGGTTGGGTATCCAGTAGGAACCAATTTGTGAAACAAAAAGGTCACGGACATGACTTCTCCCAGTGTATTACTCATAAGCTGCGCAGAGAAACGGGAATTATTCAAGTGTTTTGTACATGTACTTCAACTGTATTTTGTCCTCAAAATTTGGGAATTAAAGGCAGGATTTCTCATTTGGTTTGTTTTCTCAATATCACCCTAAGACATGAAACAGACGTTATCATACCTAGGGATGAAGATGGAAAAACCTTTCTCTAAATTCTTCTTTTTGTACTGGTTTTTGGTTATACTCTTATCATTAGAAAAGCAGAATATTGCTACGCTTTTCCTTATATTTCCCCATATGAAGCCATAGTTTCAGTCTTTCAGAGATTATTTATCGGAGAACTATGGATAGCCAACACAAGAATGGACAAGCGGAAAATCATTGTTTTGCACCCTCTTCCAGTCCTCCGTCCAGTTTGATCACATGACTTAGCCAAAGGACTCCCTCGCTTGACCTATGCTAAGCACATTCAGCATGGTGGTCATTAGCACATCATTGACCCACAAGTTCTTCCCTGCCCAATGTGAACAAGAGAGGGGGGCATCCGATAACCGTGGCTTTGCCGCGATCCCCACCTAGTTGTCATTCATCTCATTAGGTGCGAAAAGGGGTCGCGGGATGCGCCAGCTTCTATCCTCGGCCCGACCTCTGGGGGGAAAAAGGTCAGACCAAAATAAATAAGAGGAACTGTGCATGTGAGCAGTATGCAATGCCAGACTACATCATAGTGCATGTATGTAATCAATAGCTATTCGATCAATACTTGTCAGATGTATTCCCTAGTTCAGCCAAGGAGATCGTAGACAAGCACATCTCGATATATATGTAGTTCAGTTCATATCCACTCCCACTTCTATGTGTTGTCTGTCTGTTCAGAGGTAGAAAGGCATTCATTCTGTATTAAAGTATATGGGTTAACGTCCGTCTGGCTCCAAACCGACGGCATTATCCCCCTCACGTTCTTCCATCTACACTAACTCAAAATTGTGATGCTAAATGTATATGTCATTTTTATCTCTCCTCCTTCCATCTTATCTCTCCTCCTTCCATCTTATCTCTTATCCTTCCATCTTATCTTTCCTCCTTCCATCTCTTCTCTCCTCCTTCCATTTTATCTCTCCTCCTTCCATCTTATCTCTCCTCCTTCCATCTTATCTCTCCTCCTTCCATCTTATCTCTCCTCCTTCCATCTTATCTCTCCTCCTTCCATCTTATCTCTCCTCCTTCCATCTCTTCTCTCCTCCTTCCATCTTATCTCTCCTCCTTCCATCTTATCTCTCCTCCTTCCATCTTATCTCTTATCCCTTATCCTTCCATCTTATCTTTCCTCCTTCCATCTCTTCTCTCCTCCTTCCATTTTATCTCTCCTCCTTCCATCTTATCTCTCCTCCTTCCATCTCTTCTCTCCTCCTTCCATCTCTTCTCTCCTCCTTCCATCTTATCTCTCCTCCTTCCATCTTATCTCTCCTCCTTCCATCTTATCTCTCCTCCTTCCATCTTATCTCTCCTCCTTCCATCTTATCTCTCCTCCTTCCATCTCTTCTCTCCTCCTTCCATCTCTTCTCTCCTCCTTCCATCTTATCTCTCCTCCTTCCATCTTATCTCTCCTCCTTCCATCTTATCTCTCCTCCTTCCATCTTATCTCTCCTCCTTCCATCTTATCTCTCCTCCTTCCATCTCTTCTCTCCTCCTTCCATCTCTTCTCTCCTCCTTCCATCTTATCTCTCCTCCTTCCATCTTATCTCTCCTCCTTCCATCTTATCTCTCCTCCTTCCATCTTATCTCTCCTCCTTCCATCTTATCTCTCCTCCTTCCATCTTATCTCTCCTCCTTCCATCTCTTCTCTCCTCCTTCCATCTCTTCTCTCCTCCTTCCATCTTATCTCTCCTCCTTCCATCTTATCTCTCCTCCTTCCATCTTATGTCTCCTCCTTCCATCTTATCTCTCCTCCTTCCATCTTATCTCTCCTCCTTCCATCTTATCTCTCCTCCTTCCATCTACTCAAACTCAAAATTGTGATGCTAAATGTATCTGTCGTATACATCGCCCACATAAAAGTTCATTTCACCACAGCAAGTAAACCTACCTATCTCTAGAAGTGATGGCTTTGGCTACTGATATGCTTTTCTTTTGTTTTTATTCTGAACATCTTTCTATTAATTTTTCATGCATTTTTTCTATCCCATGGGAGGCACATAACCAGGTTTATTATTTATCCCCTCATCCATCAAATTATCTCTCCTCTCGACTTTGTGTTTATGTAGCCTACATCTATATTTTTCTTTGGGGCCAATGTACTTGTGGTCTTTCTCCTAATATGATTTCCAACTTACCATAGTTCACATGAATTTCAATTGAAATCTGGTATTATTATTTCTTATTCTTTTCTTCCTCATGTTGCCACAGGGTTAGCCCCCTCTATATGTTAGTTGTAATTCAAGTCACAAAATACACTAATAATTACTTTTTCATTCTTTTGTTCCTCATGCCATCCTTCGCATGCGTAAGGATTTGTTTTAGTAGTGATAAAAATCCCTAACTATTATGTTTTAAAATCATTTTCTTCCTTATTCAAGACGATACATGTCACATTATCTCAGGAATCAAGACGCAAATTATTATTTTTCATTCTTGCGTTCCTCATTTGATTCATTCGATTCGATTTTCCCAGGTTTTATTTTAGTCGTAATTAAATTGGTGACATTTAAAAATCTTTCTTGCCGCCCTCAAACTCCACGGCAAATTGGCAATCCTTTGCGTGTCACATAGTTTGTTCTTCTCGAGTGGCTGACGCTTCCTTCTCTAACTCTACTCTGAAATGAAAGCTGTTAAAACTCAAGTGTCTTTCAAATTTGCTCACCATCATTCCCAGGCAAACTCGAAGCTGTCAGCCTGTGCTAACGTTGGTCTCACAATCCATTCAAACAACATCGCTCAATGTAATTACCTCAATTGAGACCATAAAACCTTCCCCTTTTCAGACAAGGAAAATTTAATTTCATATGATAACTTTCTGCATGATTTCCATTTTCCAGGCGAACTGGAAGCTGTCGGCCTATGCTAACATTGTTCTCTGTCCATCCAAACAACATCAATCAATTTAATTACCTTCGTTGACACAAAGACCTTCCCATTGCAGACACAAAGACAATTTTGTTTCATGTAATATCTTTTTGAATCATTTCCGCTTTCCAGGCAAACTTCAATCTGTCAGTTGTTGCTAAAGTGGACTTAATAATACAGTCCTTACAAACAACTTGCTCAACTTAATTACCTTACCTTAGATTTTCCTCCTTTCAGATATAGAAATATTTTTGTGATGAACTTTTTAAAAGATGCATGATTTTAATTTTAATTTGTGAATATGGTATAGCAATAGTAATACAGAGCCTATGTAGTGTGCTTTCAGCCTAGTCTCATAATTCAGACACTTATACGCATATGAACTAACAAAGGTTGGTACCTGCAATCAAACTCCACCATTCCTTGAAGTAAGGCTGCCTCTCTGGTATGATACAAAACAGCTGACCATTCCCCATCAACAAGCCATCACCACCAATCTTTGTCTGACCTCGCTGATGAGAGGTCACCTAGAGGTCACATAAGGTCACCCCCAACCTCTCTCAGAACGCACTCTTGAGGGTTCATGCTGTTGCTGGGGTGTAGTCTGCAGGCTCAGACTCTAATTTAACACTTAACCACAATTCCTGAAGCCTTGAGTAGAGCCTAGTTCTATCAGTTTCTGAGTGTTCCTTGTCCGAGCAGCTACATGTAAAGTACAGAGCCAATACAGTATGATGTCAGCCTAGTCTCACAGCGCAGACAGTGTTATATTTAGTGACTGACCAGAGTTTGTGCCTGCAAACTAGCCAGGATGTGGGGAGAGGTTATCAGGGCTACTAAATTTATGATTTGTGGGGAAAAATCATTACAGAATAGTCTCTGTAGGATTCTGGTATGTGCTTGGGAGCAGGAAGCTATAAGTGCAATGAGATTTCACGATCATAAACTTGTTTGGGATCAAGGAAATTACCTTGGAATGGGGCCATCAAATAACATTTTATTTACTTTCACACTGCTTTTCGCCACTGAGGTCATACTGTTTTTTTGAAGAGGTACAAGTCACTCATTCAATTACTTAGAAAACGCCGTTTTATTCTTTGACTGTCTGGTATACATGTACATGTATGGTAGTCTGAATTATAACCAAAGTAACATTTTGTGTTACAGATGAATTTTGAAAAAAGTATTTCATTAGCATCGGTTTGATTTTTTTTTTAAAGGTATGATTATCGTCAGTATTTTTTGTTGTTATTATAGTGGATATCATAAAGGGATATTTATAAGTTAATTGTACTGGCCTTTTTTATGGGGTTTTGTGGAGAAGAATTAAGAATTATAGATGCCTGTGCTTCCATCCACAATACAGGCACAGCTAAACGCTCAATTTAAACAGAATTTCCAACCTTTGTCTTGGATAATCATTTGATATACATACAGAAATTATTGATCATAATTAGGTCATGTATCGATCAAGCTTTAGTATTCTATCCAGTGCTTGATTATGAACAATATAATCAGGGGGGGGGGGGCATTTCACAAAACTTGTCATCAGTGACAAATGACAATTTGTGCTATAAGCTACTGAAATCCTTGATTCTGATTGGTTATCAGCAGATTTGTCACTGGTTTCTGTTATTTGTCAGTGAAAAAAAGCTTTGTGATGCCCCCCCCCCCCCCAGGTCTATCTGTGCCTAGTAAATGAGAATAGCTGCTTCCCTTTTTTTTAGGTATATAATAGAAACAGAACATTTTAGAAACTTTAAGTGAAATTAATCAAGACAGAGCATCATTTAAAAAAAAACATCAATCACTTTTATGGAATTATGAATTTTTGAGGTACTGGTATATAATAAAAAGAACCTTTAGAGCAGGCCTTCTCAACTGGCGGCGCGCGCGCCACTCGTGGCGCTTGCGGTCAGTCAGAGTGGCGCGCGGCTGTTCCAAAAAATTAAAAATTAAAAATTAAAGAAAGAACAACATTAACAAATTATATTTTAAAATAAAAAAACTCAGAAAAATCAAAAAGTCGCAGTCGAAGTTGAGCCCAAAATGTAAGGAAGCCATTTTGTTTGTTTGATATTCACTTCATTTTGACATTTTCCGTGTTTATTGCACCAAAATAACTACATATAAATTAACTTCCAGTGTAGATTTTAGCCAGGAATTGTACTAATTATTTCACATCAATATGAAATTATGATTGATGTTTTATGGAACAAAAAGGTGTTAAAAATGCCACATCTGGGCCTTAAAAAAGCCCTAAAATCCACTAGCTTCCGGGGGCTTTGCCCCCTGGACCCCACCCGGTATCGACTCGATCGCTACGCTCCCTCGTAACACAGTCACCAAACATACAGGTTGGCACTTCAACCTCAATTCATTTTTTTTTTGGCGCTTCTAATAAACTAGTTGAGAAGGCCTGCTTTAGAGAGATTTACCGGTATGTAAATCAGTGAAGACAAAGCGACATTTAAAAAACAAACATAAATTACTTATACATGGAATTATAAAATGGTAGAAGGGTGACTGGACGACCATCTTGAAATTGTAGTTGTCCATTGTGTTGGTACCCTCATTAATCATCTACAGTATGTCCAGTGTTATATTTCAGCCCTTTCCCCTCTGCCTTCCCCCTCTGCCTTCCCCTCACTGTCATCGTGATAGCCTTGTATTAAAACTGATGCTGGGCACTTCTGTTCCTGTCATTGTGGAGGAAAAAAAACTGTTATTGTTAAAAAGTCATGTCCAATGTTTGATGATGTTGTAAATGGAACAAGTGTGTGTGTTATGAGATTTGGGAATTGTTATTAAAAAGAAACAAATGAACAGTAAGCTCTAACAAATTGATGAAACTTTGAAAGCTGACAATTTTACAAAAAAAAACCTGCAGTGGACGCAGATGTGGGTATGTGGGCATGCACAAACATAATGATAACAGAATTTAGGATCAAAGCTGTGAAGTACTTCTTGTCATATTTGATATATGAGAATAGTCCTTATCATGAGACATAATGATGATATTTTTCCATATGAAGCTCACAATTTTATTAGTTTTGTCGTCTTTATCAGAACTCTTTCTTCTCTTGAAATCACTGGGTATTTAACCTTAAAGGTAATACAAAGTTTTGGGAAATTTTGAAAATTGGGTGGTGGTGATTCTTTTCAATTTTGATATATTTGGATGCTCCTGTGGATGTAATATAAGCACTAGAAAAGTTAGCACCTAAAACGCTTCTGCTTTCGAGAAAAATTGAATATAAAAATTTACCGGTGCTCCCGGTAAATTTTGATAAATTTCAAAATAGCGCCTACGGCCGTACAATGGTAGCTGCGACCATGAACATTTCAGAATATGTAGTTGTGATATATAATTTCCAAACGGGAATAGCTAATCGGTCCATTTTAGTCAAGAAACATTGTTTTATAGATTAATTAATATCTTGACCTTGAGAGGGAGCTATACAACATAAAGAGTTTATTATTTATAATTTCATAACTTTAGAATCGATTTCAACCGAGACAACGATCACTGAATATTGTAGGGTCGCATATGCTTCCAATATGTTCATTTGAACCAAATTCGTGACCCCATACCAAAACTTTGTAATACCTTTAAGTGCAATGTCATCCCACTCGCTTTCTCCTCTCCCTTCGCACCCATGGGCTGTATACACAGGGAGAAAATCTAAGCATATTTTTGCTGACGCTACCACTACCAGCCTCCTACCTGTGAATTCTTTCATTGTTTTTACTCAGAAGCTGTCGACAACCTCTCCATTACCAGTAATCTTTGACAAATCATCTTTTGGAAGGGTTCAATTTTCATTCTATTTTCTTGACTAAGTCTAGGCATCTGTTAGCTATGTAGTGGTATTTTGGTTGAAGCAGCTTTGCTAATTGAGGTTATAATACTTACATTGACAAGGTGCTAAATTTTGAGAGTTTTTTTGTCTTCTCACCAATAGCATGAATTGTTGTAGGTTTGTGAATTGACCTGATTGCAAAAGTGAATTGGTATATGAACATCTATTGTATAAAAGTAGCCTGTGTTGATTATCTCAAAAGGAAGAGTTTGCAAACATTTCTGTATCCCTGTCCTGTGCAAAAATATTATATTCTGTCCTACACATAAAACAATCATATCCAAGATGTTAGTATAGCTGATCAGTGTCTTAAGTTCAGTTTTATAGCCCCATTAGAGCTTGGATGAGACTGAATGTGAAGTGAAGTGACACATTTATTGTCACTCATGTTTATAAATTGTCACTCATGTTCATAAATCCTCAGTAGTCAGAAGCACATTGGACACCAAGTGTGGAAACGCTCTGGATTTGTCCACAAGCGAAAGGAAAAGCGCCTCGGCTGTTGACCACTACTGTATCCATCTATACTTCCCTATCTATACAGTATGTATGCTTGAGGTTATATGCATATTCATGCAGTATAGAAACTCTGCATTCTCCTGAAGTAGGCGGCACACAGTTATAACTGGAATTGCAAACAACCGCTGCCATAGAAAATCAAGCCCCTGCTATTCACCAAGTCATGGAGTCCGACATCGTAATTTTTCCAATAATTACATCCTCTACCTGCCCAAGATTGAACCATGGTTACTTAGTCTCACATCAGGGAAAAAAATAATATTTATTTTTCGGGGGCTACTTTTCAACCTTGCCTGCATGAAAATAACATTCTAAAATTTGTTTTGCATTGAACTCTATGCAAATTTAAGGGGCTCTTTTCTGATTTTCAGGGGCTCTTTTGGGCATTTCGGGGGCTATTTCGCCCTGAGCCCCCGTGTATTTTTTTCACTGTCTCACATCCAAACTCATATCAGGTTCTTTATGTATACTTTTAACCCCAAAATCTGCCTGTTTGGAGCCAAAAGGGCATTAACTCATATGATGTATGTAACACACAGTTAACCCCCTTCTGGTTCTAAACATACAACTCATTCTGTTGTACAATGTAAATTTTACAAAAAAATGATTTATATTGTGTTTTGTTGTTGTTTGTAATGAAATACAAATCTGTCCTTGATTTGTTTTTATGTTGAAAAGTGGAATCCACCTGTAAACTCATTTTACATTTGTCTTTGTATATGAGTTAACTTTCTTACAGCTTTCAGTAGAGGGCACCTGATGTTTAATGTCCATGAGAAGTGACTGTTAATGTGCGTAAATAGTTGTTCACTTTGGGGCTTCTTCGAGGCAACTATTTCTCTTATTTCAGGATACCTATAGGTGTGTCATTTTCTTTCAAGGAGATCGAACCCCCAAAAGATAATTGAATAAGGTTGCACGTTTTCCATCCTGATGCTCATTAATTGTTGATGAATTATTTTCACACAATGAGTTGATTACTTGATTTATATCCTCAATTTCTCATTCTCCATTCCAAATTTCCTTACTCGTTTGAACTTGGGTGTGAATTTTTACAGTAGTATAATAAAGAGTCACAAACTCTGGCTCTATAATACAGGCCACTATTACCTATATTTGTATTGAATTTTTTCACCTCTCTAATCTAGTTTAACCTCCATTTTTGTATCTTTTTTCTCTCTACTTCTCCCCTCGCTCTTTTTGTGAGGTTCCAAAGCAAATCAAAAGGATTGATTAATCATTTGTAGATAATGTGACACTTTTCACACTTTGACAGATTTATGGCAGTAGGGGAAGAAAGGAGACAATTTTTTTAACAATTTCATTGCGTTGAGGTCATGAGAAAATCACCAAGGTGGAGATCAAAAGAGATATTGGAAGAAAAAAAACCTGTAGGAGATTATCAGTGATAAGTCATGCTGAGAGAAATGGGATGGACAAAGAAGTGAGAAGTGGAGAGGGAAAGAAAGAAGGAGGGAGGGAGACAGAGACAGTTTGGAGGGGGGGGGGGTGGTAAGAGAAGAAAGAGAGATATATTTGAGAGATATAAATAAAAATGAAACAAAGAGAAGTTATGCAACAAAAAGATAATCTAATTCATGAACATCATCTATAATTGATTAAATAAACAATAAGATGAAGTTTTTGTGTGGCGTAATTGTGAAAGTCAAACATTTCAATATTTGTATCATTACTCACAGCAGCCCACACATTGCAAAACCTATTCTTAATCATTCTCAGACATTCATTGAATTGAAAGCAGATCATTTATCATCGACCCATGATTCAAATCTCACAAGTATCTCAACATTTGTCCATGGATAAGAATAATAACCAAATACCACTGCGCTGTCTCACGGCACAGACGTGTGATTTTTGGCACACACTACTTCCTATGCAAGCACTCTTAATTCTCGGTTGAATTTACTGTTCGGAGGTCAATAAGTGAGGGAATTGTCAATTTTTTCTCTTTTTCTTCTCTGTCCAGTATGCGTTCTCTATTTAGAACAGCCATTGGGGAGTTCGCACAAAAGGTTTTGTTGAATTACAACATAGTATAAGGCTATGACCCTTACCGGGAGAGCCTACTGTTTGAGAAGAAAAGGCAGGCTACAAAATATGATTTTTCTAGTCTAACCATCATCCAGACTTTGATATTGTTACAGAATAGGTTTGGATATTTAAGTGAGGCCTAAGTGTCATATAAGAATTTGAGTCAAAAAGTAATTGCCAAGTTTCCTTATATTCTGAAAATTTTGAATTTAGCAAAACAGTGTCCCCTCTCTACTGGTGATCATAGTGTTTGGGTCACTGTTGAATCAATCTTTCTAAGATTGTAGAGTCTAGAAGAGTAGACTATAGTTCCATAATGTAATTATTTTCTTATCCTTATCCAAATTTGCAGTTTTATCCCATATCATAATATCATGTCAAATATAAGAATGGCAAAATGTAAGACATCCTTTAGAGAAAACACGAGGGGGGGGGGGGGGGTCTTAGTAAAAACTTAGAAAGCGAACAGGTCTCAGCTATCGACTTTTGGAAAGACAGAAAGGTAGAAGTGATACAAGTAGTTGGAATTTGGAAAATACTGCAACTTGTCATCGGGTGCAGAAAAATGATCGTCCAATAAATGTCATCAAAACAATTCCGATGGGATGAAAGGGTAGCAGCCTGTCTAACATGTAGGTCATCAAACACGAAAGATTTCGCCACCGCTGTCTTTTTGGTCTGTTTTCCCTCAAGTAGTTTTATCTCTCTTTTTGTTATTATATCGCAGGTATAAAATATGCCTGAGGGCAGTGGTGTAAGATTGCTAAATTGTCGGCTTCATGGTAATTCAATGATTATCAAATTGTTCATTTAATATCTTTCTATCTTTCATCTTGGTATTTGATATTAGAGATAAATAACACTTACTTTTTTTTGCTGAGAGCTAGAAGGATGTAAAAGAAAAGGTTGAATTCTTGGATAGGTGAACAAATAAAAACAATACTTGAAAGATTTTTTTTTTTTTTTATTTTTTTTTTAGCTCAACTGAAAAAAAGAAAAAAAAGAAAGATATTTAATATACCGGTACATGTATGTATCATTGAGCATTCAACTATTGTCTGACACATAATAGTCAGTTGCATGTCGGTATACAGGATGAGTCATAGTATAATCAAGGAGAATCTGCTTGGTATAATTGACATGGGCATGAAGAAGTGGTGCTCAAGGAGTGCTCCGTGTGACAGTAGAGATTTTGAATGTTTTTTTTTTAAAACTCAGATCCACTTTCTTTGTCAATGTCATGGTTACCTACATGTAGTACACACCCGCAAAATGAAGAAGTAATTGTTCACATTCTCTCTACATTGTGATTTGATAATGATAATGATGATAATGATAGTATGTTCGTGTATAGTGCTAAATGTCTGTCAGATTTGACACTCCTGGGCCCCGTCTTACAAAGAGTTAATAATGACATCAATCGCAACAATGAACGTAAGAGATAGGAGACTGCAAACTTGCGATTGATTTGGATCAATTGCATCTCTTCGTAAGAAGGGGCCCTGCCACTTCCAAAACTATTACCCACTTTAGCATGGATGCCATTAAGGCGTTCTAGCATTTCAAGGAATTAATTCATACCAAGTACATAATTTACCTCCAGTGATGGAAAGCAGGCATGCATCATGTGAATCACACCCCTACTGTTGGTAGGACCGGTTTCGTTATGGGCATTTGTTGTGATAAGGCATGGCCCTACCAAGTGCCCCCCCCCCCCCCCACCCCCCCCCCCCCCCCCCCCAAAAACAAAAAAAAAAAAAAAAAAAAAAATGCACTTCACATTTGAGCATGTGCATAATCAAACAAGCGCAACAGTGCAAATGAAAAAAAAGGAACCGAATTTGCTTAACATGCGCAAGTGGGGAGAAAGAAATTGGTAAATGGTGTAATGCAAATAGTGGGGAACACCATACTGCTTTTTCTCTTGTCTGAACTTCTGGTTGTGCTGCCTTGTGTGCTTACTGAGGAATTCCTTTGTGGCGGAACAGTCTTCGGCATAGTTGGTGCGGTATATTTCCCTTTCAGCACCTACCGCAGGTGTGAGGGGGGTCGGAACAGGTGCCAAATCTGACCTGTATTTCTCAAGATTCGCCCTTCATGTATTTCTGCATGGCAGTCGAGAGTTATTTTCAGACAATACGCTAGAGAGAAAACTCACATGAGTTCATCTTTTTCTTTTACTTCTTTCTCAAGATACTTGTTGAATTCGTGTCTCGACTTGCAGTGATGTTTAAAGGTGTCAATTCTGAGGAAATATTGTGCAATAGCCCTACAGCTATTGCATCATCAATGCAAACTTATTAGTTCTTTATTCTTTGAGATAGATTATATATTATAGATTATCTTTTCAAACTTCAACGATTCATATAGCCTTGTTTTTCTCTCAATTCTATGTAGTTTTGTCTCATCGTCTCTCTCTCGCTCTCTCTCTAGCTCTCTCTCGCTCTCTCTCGCTCGCTCTCTCTCGCTCGCTCTCTCTCGCTCGCTCTCTCTCTCTCTCTCTCTCTCTCTCTCTCTCTCTCTCTCTCTCTTAAAATGTTAACGCCCCCTATGGACCAGTAGGAGACTAGATTCAAGGTGCACTTGATATATAAATGGCCGACAGCATGATGAATAACAACATGCAATGTCCCAATTTCTAGGTTTTTAAGGGGGAATTGACTCGAATTACATACAGCGTTTTCAAAATCATGAATATTATTGCATCCCATTGGATTTCATTTCGTCATTCACTGCTTTATTTTCCCTTGAAACAACAGCTTCAGTCACCGTCTAAATATTGCTATTCTGCGTAATTGAAGTTCGGCCGGTTATGTGTCGAATGTGGCACTTCTGAAGGGAGTGAACCTGGATATCAGCGTCCGGAAGATGTTTGCGTTGCCAGGGGCGATAGCAATGTGATGCAGGACTCGAGCGAATCTGTCACCACAGTCTTGTTTCGTCGTGTATACTGGAACCCCTATTGATCCGTAAATGGGAAAATGTCGCTCGAGCAGAGCCTGTCCTGTATGTTTAACGACAACAGGAAAATATACATTTGACATCCACTCTTGTGGTAATAAAAGGATCAAACATTCTGGTATTGTGAGAACATTTGGGTTAGCATAGGCGCAGATCAAATAGGGGCCATTCAGTGTTTTCCTAGTCCCACCTGTTCTATTTCTTGTGAGAACATTTCGGTTGGCATAGGCAAATAGAAATAGGGTCATTTGGTGTTTTCCTAGTCACACCTGTTCGATATCTTTCTAGATTTTGGTGACAAGTATAGATAAAAAGGGTCATGCAGCATATTGCCTCCACGAAACCTGATCTATTTTTCTTGGATTTTTTCAACCAGGGTACCTGTCTGTGTCTCTCATTTGACCCTTATAAATGCCATTATTACAGTAAACATGCATCACCAGTGATATTCCAGAAAGTGCATCTTAGAAGTATTCCTTTTCTTTTTGTTATCGTCTTGATGTCTGAATATTATTTAACAGTCGAGTGTAAGCTAATTCATGAAATGCAGCCCCCTGCTTCATTGAACTGCTCACCAAGAGTATGTAATATAAAGCAATTAACCTACCACTCTGTTGAGAATAATCTTAATTATCCAACCTCCAAGCAACTAAAATTCATTAGATTCAATTATTCAATGTCTCCAGCAAGAAATTGAACAGGTGGGACTAGAAAAACACTGAATGACCCTATTTGATCTGTATGCCAATGCTACCATTTTCTAAAATTATTGGTATTATGTCAACTTCATGGGCTCGCTAAGTGTCACTCTCCTTTAGATATTAGTCATGTATTTGTAGTCCTTATTAAGGTCAGGAATGGAATGAAGTCGATTGGCAGACAATATTATTGATCGCACAGTGGGTGGGTTGCGTTACTAGGTTGTCACTGTTTATTAATATAGAGGGTTATCTAGAGGCTCATACTCCCAAGCGCAACAAATTGGCTTGCTGGGGTGGGAATGATAAACCGTGAGTGATGGGGATGAGTGTAATTCTTCAATTTTGTATTTATCTTTTAAAGGGTTCTGTCTTTTACTTCTTCTTCGTCTTCAAGATCATATAACATAAGTCATAATCAAGTCCATATTAAAACCACCAGGGAATTAACATCTATAATCTATATTCCTGTTTCATTTATTGTCCTACTACTCATTGTACCCGACTCTGATTGCTCTCCCTCTTCAAAAATATCCTTCTTTGAGTAAAACTGCTAATGCTCTCAACTCAGACAAAATGTGATTAACCCTTTTTAAAGAATTAATAATTCAGAAGCAGTGCATTCAGCTACTGGCTTGTTGATATGAAATTGTGAAGCTGTCTCAATTGTGTCGGTTAATGTCTTCTCTGTAACCTCCATAATTTCCTTTCATTTGTCATGTGTCCTTTGATTGTTTTTCATAGGAGCCAGGGATGGCTTCCATATGCTTGCATGTTATCTTCTGCTGAGAGCCAGAAGGGCATTAATCTCATGTCCTCGTAAAGATGTTCTGCAGTAATGTTCACGCTTGGAACGTCTTTAAATCACTCAGATTTCCTTTTTTTTTTTTCTTCATTTGAAAAAATATTTGAAGAAAAAAAAATGGAAAAAAAAATCAAAAATCAAAAATCAAAATTTGTTGATGTAGGAGCAGAAAAAGAAGCTTGTGAGGAACTGACACTAGTCTTTTTTCAATTAATGTGGCATAATTATAGGTTAAAAGCTGAGTCATCACTTGTTTGGTTGGCTTTCTGGCTTTTAAGAAGAAGACCACCCTGATAATATCAAGTCACTCTTTAGTAAAAGCATGAAAATGAGAGAAACAGATCAGTGAAAATATGGAGAAAATGACAAATGATAAGAAATTTATGCATTTTATAGACATAAAAATGTGATTCATAGCCCCTTTCTGGACTTTAAAAAAGTTGGAAATACTTTTAAAGACCAATCGACTCTGGCCTTGGATGTTGAATCATTGGACAAGATGGTTAAAAAGTCATTTTCTGACCAATTATTGGGGGTGGAACGTCATATAAATGTAAACAAGGTTTCAGCAGGCGAATCAAGCAAGATTGATTTTTGAACAGGTGTCACACCATGTGACCAAGGTTACATGTTTATGTATGTCTGGGACTAAGGAGAATTTTTTTATACCAATACATGAAATGACATTCATGTTCATGGGACTATACCCCTAGAATTGAGGCTTGAGTTGAGATGAAAGTGTATTTATATATTTGTTATTTGCATGTTTTGTGGGTTCACATTCAACTTCATGTATGAATAAGATTATCACAACAATAGTAAAACCAAATAAATGAGAAGGAGATGAAAAATATGATTGTTAATATTACAACGGAATGTATGGCATTAGCAGTTTGCACATCATTTTAGATTTTGCCAGAAAGTGAGTGTATACACTGTGTAATCCATAATTTGGTAACATCTTTCCACTCACTGCATCTAATCTCTTTGTCGATATAGCCGCAAGTTAATTATATTTATTGCATTATGAACGCAAGTCAAGTCTATTAAGAGTTACAATGATGATGCATTAACCTTTATTATTACATACAATATATGCTGCAAAGATCAAAGACAGCAGCTCTTTACAACTCAACTTTAATTTAGCTCCTGGTGAAAAAACTCTATTCAGCCAGGCACCACAGAGGGGGTTAGGGCAACAAAAGGCTCAAAAAGAATTCCTGTTTGTTTTGTCTGGTCAAACAAAAGGTAATTTATGATGCACCTTAAAAGCTTTGGAATGGAGGAAGATCTAGGACTTTTGTGAGAAAGGTTCTTGTATCGGAATCCATTCTGCATCTTTTGAATTCCGTTTTGACACATTTGACCTTCATTAATCTCTTCTCTATGATAAATACCGCCAAATTGGCAAAGTCTAGACGCTAGAGCTGCATATTGCAAATATTGTCATCACAGTTTTGATACCAGTCATTTCTATTATTTTTTGTAACAGAAAGGACTGTGTCTTCAGCTTTTTGTTGTTGTTGTTGTTGTATTTAAAGAAATTTGATGAAAATAATGAAGATGCAAGGTTAAAGGATATAAATGAAAGTCTGAAAACTGTCATTTGAATGATATAAACTAAATACAAAGCTCAATCAACTTTTTGATTTTTTTTTGTGTGGTGGGGGTTTATTTGGTTGACTTGGTGGAAATACCATCAATGCGTGTACAAGTCTGCACACCCTAAACTACGGCACACAGCAAACTCCCATCCCACCCATCAAATGTCAGATTGGGACTTTACCATATGGGGAAAAGACAGAACATTACATAAAGCTTGTTGGTCATGCAACTGAAGGCTTATCCTGGTGATTGACAACACCCGTTATTTGGCAAACAATGGAAAGTTGTCAAATTCCCCATGTTTGCCCACTTTTATGTGTCTTCAATACCCATTTACTCTCAACGGATCAGTTTATACATGTAATCAAACACAAATTGTACATTTAAACTAATTGTCACTTTTCTCTTTTGTTTTCTTCCTCTCAAGGTGATGATTTAAGAGTATGTCCGTCGGGGTACACGTGTTGTACGGTGAATATGGAGAGCGTTCTAACACAGACGAGTAGCGCAGAATTTGAAAACGTGGTTTACGACAAGAGTAGTTTACTCAGAGATTATTTCATACGGAGGACAGAAAGATACGACAGTAAGTACAATATTTTCTTTCACACTACCTGAATGCCATATTTCCACATTATTGTTCAGAAAGAGCAGTTTCAACAGATATCTTTTCGTTTATTTTGAGATTGTCTGGATGACATTGCAAATTGAAAAAGTAATGCACGTTTCAAAAGGATGTTGGCAAATTTGTACTGAAAATGACAATTTCATGAATTGATTACCTGAATATACAAGTGAATCAACACTTTGTAATTTTATAAAAAGGACAGTGTGTGTTTTCTTACCATATTGGTCTTTTCATAGATCTACCCTCATTAAATTGATAGTTTCAGGATGTTTTCCCATCTGGTATCCAATTCAAACCTAGTTGGATCAAAATTCACATTGCCATCTTCTTCCTGATAGCGATATGCATCTATTCCAAAACTCTAGCATTCATTGACCTTTTGCTTCCAATATGGCAGTAATCTTTCAATTTGACTTCCTCCGAGAGAGAGAGACAGACAGAGAGGGAGAAAAACAATGTCCAAGAATCAGTGTTTATAGTACAGTGACCGAAGCCTGTAAAAGTCTTCCTGTCTTTTCAGCAAAACGTTTTGATTTGTTCTCCCAATTTCAAATGGATTATAATCATTATTGATAGACTCTGCGTAGTTCCATGTATAAACAATAATGTTTGTTAAAATGATGATTGTGGGTTTTTATCGGTCTGTGTCTGATAATTGTTTGTGTGGATATGTCAAGGATGTCCCCTGTATGGATATTAGATGTATGATTTACATGTTTTGAAAAGTATTCTTTGTTTATAGATTAAGAGGAATTTTATTCTTTGGCAGGTGCATTTGGGGCTTCGGAAGCGTGTAGAATGAATTAAATGTAATTTTGCAGAAAAAAGGACATGAGTGAAAAGGTTGGAGAGAGGGGAGAGGATGAACAAAATGATAAGGAGAATAAGGGGAAAACGATTACATATAGAGCTCTATTTTAAAAAGGAGCCTTAATTAATAACTGCAACAGCCAAATTAGAAAAAGCACAACAAAGTTACAGGAAAATAAAGCAAATTTTGTTAGGTAGACAGACTAATATCCAATTGTGTTAATATAGATCTCTCTTCCCCTCCTCCTCCTCACACTCCTCCCCTTTCTTTATCTCCTCCCTCTTCATTCATTCCTCTAAGCTGCCCCTCCTCCCCTCCCCCTCCCCCATCCCCTCTCCTCTCCCCCCTCTCCTCTCCCTCTCCTCTCCTCTCCCTCCCCATCCTTATTCCCCTCTCTTTTTACCCCTCTCCTTTTACCCGTCTTCTTTTACCCCTCTTCTTTTACCCCTCTTCTTTTACCCCTCTTCTTTTACCCCTCTCCTTTTACCCCTCCCTTTTACCCCTCTCCTTTTACCCCTCTCCTTTTACCCCTCTCCTTTTACCCCTCCCTTTTACCCCTCTCCTTTTACCCCTCTCCTTTTACCCCTCTCCTTTTACCCCTCTCCTTTTACCCCTCTCCTTTTACCCCTCTCCTTTTACCCCTCTCCTTTTACCCCTTCTTCCCCTTCTTCCCCATCCTCTCCTCCTTCTCCATCCTCTCCTCCTTCTCCATCCTCTCCTCCTTCTCCTTCTCCTCCTCCTTCTCCTTCTCCTCCTCCTCCTCCTCCTCCCCCTTCTCCTCCTCCTCCTCCTCCTCCTCCTTCTCCTTCTCCTCCTCTTTCTCTACAACTCCTCTTTCTCTACAACTCCTCTCTCCCCCCTCTCCCCTTCTCTCCCCTCCCCCTCCTCCCCTCCTCCCCTCCCCTCCCCCTCCCGTCCCCCTCCCGTCCCCCTCCCGTCCCCCTCCCGTCCCCCTCCCGTCCCCCTCCTCCCCTCCTCCCCTCCTGTCCCTTTCCCCTCCTGTCCCTCTCCCCTCCTGTCCCTCTCCCCTCCCCCTCTCCCCATTCCAATCACACTCTCTCATGCAAATGGACTGAAATCCATGCTAGTAACTAGGGAAATTCTTTTCTGATTACACGTCTGTCTGTCCCAGGTGCCCTAGTTTAGGTCCTTTGATCCAGTTTAGTAGTCCCATGCAATCTGACCTATAAGGTGACCTGGTCAGTGTGAAATAGAGATGCCTCTTCCTTGATTTCTTGTCACTGAGATACACCTATTTTCTCCATGTTTGGGTTGGAACTTTTTTGCTTCTGAAGGAAAAGAAAGAAGAAAAAGCAAAGGAAGTAGTAATTGAGAAGATAAGTGAAAAGGTATATGGGTCAAGAATACAAGCAAGGAAAAGAACAGGAAAGATGGATGAAGAGTAAGGAGAGACTGGATGTAGCAGGCTTTAGACTTTAGTAAGGACTAAAGACAAACAATAAGTTAATGAATCAATCACAGCTTGGATTTCGATCTTCTTTTGAAAACACCAAGTTTGCTTAATAGATAAGAAAAATAAAATTCCAATATGAATACAAATAATAAATTTGTGTACATGCCTACTAAACAAAGCATGTAGTTTCTCAAATACGTCGGAAATATCTGCACTGTCTGGGAAAACAGTATCAAGGTGCGAAAGAGCATCGCCCTTTGACCTTGATTGGTTACTATATTCGTTGAATGACCTGACGTTGATCGGTTTGCCATCTGTGATTTCTATTACTTTGAACCTTGTTCACATATGGGGAAAAATGCTGCAAAATAAAATGGGATTTTCAAAGCGAAGTGTGTTTCGCATATTCTGCATGTAAAACATTGGCCTTAATATTCTAAGTGCATTTTTTAATGCAGTTTTTTTAACCAATACTTACTGGACTGTGGATCACATGGTTCCAGTCCTGCCGCAGCACTATTGTCCTTTGGCAAGGCATTAATCTACATTTGCCACTCTCCACCCAGGTAATGTGAATGGGTACTTGGTAGGAAGAAATTTCTCAAATGCCAGAGCGCTTCATCATGGTACACTGTACATGTAGCTCAGCAGGGGTACCGGTAATACTAATAGTAGTAAAGCACTTAGAAACATTAGAAAACATAGTATGAAGCTCTATACTTTACTTTACTTTAATACACGATGTTGTAGGTCTAAGCCTGTTCATCGATCCAGGATTCTTCCGTGATTACTGCTATTTTGTGGAGGGAGGAGGTTGTGTGATAACATGAGACAAGAGACAACACCTAGACCGGCTCATACAGAAAGCTTATAGATGCTACTCCTGTTATTATTATTATGTACACAATTGAAAAAAAATATTTTGCTGTTGTGTGTTGGGCTTTTGGCAATAAATTTTATCACATGTGAACAATGCTTTGCCCTGCACAATCGGCATTTCTACCATTTAACTAATAGTAACTGAAGCGACAAAGGACAAAATATATGGGAAGATCATTATCATTTTTTCCACACCGGGTTACAGATGATTCCATTATAATGATAACGATGACCTGCAGAGATATTACTCTATTAATGGGTAGGAGATAATATGATTATTGGGAATGATGAAGTGAATTGAATTACCTCTGAGGCAATTTTTTTGTGAGGGCGGTGGGGGTGGGGGCTCTTACGTGTGAATGTAAGTGAGTACTTTTTACTGGTTGTGTTTAGGGGATGATGGATTGTGCGAAGAGAAGGGTGTGAATTTTATTGCTATTTTTTCTGTTGAGAGTCAGATGGGTATTTACTACAATGCTTTATAGTTTGTTAAAACTCTTCTTGATTTATTTTCCTTCAAAAAAAGAAAATGTACTGTAGGCTTAGAGCCAGAAGGGTGTTAACACATTACAAAATAGGGTTACTTAAAGGACAATCCAACCCTTGTAAGTCCTCTAACAGAGAATAGATCTGCCCGAGTCTTAAATTTTCGTAAAAATGTAAACTTTGGTCATTTTTGCGTTGGAACATATGGGAAAATTGTCCGCTACTTCATCACAGAGACATTTCCATTTCAGCCCATGAGATGTACCCCCAGAAAAGTGATTACAACTTTCAAAACTTTTGGGCCGACGTGTCCCAACAACTGTTTCAATGTTAATGAGCCCAGCTCAATTTTTAGCTAACTAAAGGTTAAAGGTTAAATGAACATCTACCACGTCTTCAGAGCCAGAAGGGCATTAACTCTGTGTTAAAGTATATGGATAACGTCCTTGTGGCTCCACAGGGAAAAAATTAATATTTATTTTTCGGGGGCTACTTTTCAAGCTTGCCTGCGTGAAAATAACGTTCTAAAATTTGTTTTGCATTGAACTCTATGCACATTTACAGGGGCTCTTTTCTGAGCCAAATAGACAATATCATGGTTCCTTTGATGGGTGAACTTGTAGGAATCACGTCCACTATGGATCCCCAGTGTGTACTAGACTGTCATGTGTGTAGGATTGCAGCGACCAATCTCTGCAGCAACAATCTGTGGATCTTTAACTCGCCTTTGAAAGGCAATTGAAATACCATCACATCCCACTCTATTTATACCCATTTATTGCTTCCCTCCCTAAATGGTTTGGTCCTCAACAAAAAAATTGTTTTTTCCAACAATGGCCATTTATCGTCGGGCCGGGCCTTGCGCTCCATGACTTGAAGGAAACTCTGAAGCTTAGGCTCGCCCACAAAGGTTCAGAGTCGTCAATCGATCAAGTTGACAGTCGCAGGGCTTTGTCGCGATTGTTGAGCGGCCATTGTTAGCCGTGCGTGAAAGGAATGCAGCGCATGCACGAACGATCAAATAATTTTCAGCGATAACAATTTCAATTTAAGAGTTCAAGTGGAAAGGGAAGAAAAGGAGGAGGGGGAGAGAATAGTTTTCATCCTTTCCCCCTTTCAGCCCTTTTCATTCCTCTGCTTCAATATTAAACAGAGAGATCTCATGCCGAAAATGTCCTGTGGCATTGAACTTTTTCTTTAGATATCAAAATAAAAAATGTTGAGGGTTTCTTGTGTTGCAGAGAGGTATACCAATTGGCGATGGGAGTTATAGAGGGGCGCAGGTATTATGTGGTTTGTTTTGGAGGGCACCCAAGTCCAGGCCTAGAGGTAATATCTTGTGGCTTTGTGAAGGTCTGAAGCAGTCCCAGGAATACTGCACTCTGAGGTTCTAATGAACTTGACATCCACTGTAAACTACAAATTGCCTTCTATAGATCAGAACTCGTCATTGGTTTTTCCCCGGCCCTTTTCTTTTCTCTCCTCTCGATCTTTCTGTTTGTGAGAATAGGGTTTTGTGGTATAGCTGAAGTCAATACAGGTCTTTAGAATTTGAAAGGAATCTTTCATCAATGCTTTATGCCTTCCTGTTTTGTGTAGGGTTTGCATCAATCATCAGAAATGATATAGAAATGCCCCATTGTTATATCTTTTTGCAGTGCATAAAGATTAATAACATTTTTAAATCAGGTATAAGCTACACTATGTACCTAGAGCACTGTAGGCTTTCATGTACTATAGAAACAAAATGACCCTTTTCAGAATTTAGGAAGAGGTAGTGTGCATGAACAAACATACACATGAGGGTACGTCACCCCCCCCCCCCCTACCAACCAACCAAAATTTAGCCTCAGATTTTAAGTTTAAATGCTTTTCATCAAATACCTTAATATGTTGTAGGGTTTCAGGCCCTTTCTGCATATGTTTCTGCAGTTGGTCATATTCAAAATTACATCCTTGATACTTTGGGAGAGTTCAGACTATGAACAAAATTATCAGCCCCATGTGTTCATTTTAATGTTAGTCCTCCTTTATCCTAAAAGATATTTGGATATGTGCTGACATTGACCTACCTGTACTTTGGAAGTGTGATGTCTCACACATTAGAGTGAGATTTAGATAACATATCTTTTTTCAAGTACTATTATCTTAATTGAATAGTGCCGATAATACGTTCTTTTATGGTCCGTAATGCTGTGGAGTTAGCACTGGAGTCATTAAGTAGCTGTATTTGAAGAAAACGTATAAGAGATCAGAATGACCCTTGCTAAAGCAGAGCATTATTGTAAATGCTCCAATTTTCAAAGTTTCATAGAAATTTGAATTTGGAATTGCGCTGTGTTTCTTGTTCATGGATTGTTCTACATTATTTTGGTGTCATATTGCCAATTTGGAATAGATTCATAAACCGGATCGGGGTAGTGATCTGAAAAGGATCCCCCACTGAAATGTTCAGAACTCCACCTGGGAGTCTGCGGACCCTACAGGGGGTCACATGACTGACACCCTGGTTTTGTTATTTCAGCCATTTTCTACCCATCATGCACGGTAGGATTCCAACGAGAGTCACATGACTCGATCGGATAACATTCTTGTATTATTCTCTCCGTTGGAGTGTATGATGTCAGTGTGAGAAAGTGATGGGAAAGGGAACACAGTTTAAAGGTGGTATCTCTTTTCCCCCTACATACATTTGATTAAAGTCCCACGTTTGCTGCACTTCCCACGTCCCACTATCCTGAAGCCATTACTTTTATTCTTTTGTTTTCATTTGAAAAAAAGTACACTACATTCATTACATAAAGGAGTAAAAAGTACACAACAAAATTCTTTTGAAATCAATGCAAGTAAACCTTTTTAAAGCTCATTATATTTCCAATTTTCCATAAATACCAAGAAAATATTATATATAAATGCTGAAATTTGAAATTGATGCTTTCCAGTGACAAATGTTTGTTTATGTTCCTCCTTTTTTTTTAGGTTTCTTATATTTTATGTTATTCAACTCACACCCATCTTGTGAATCAATAATTTTCCATGGGAAAATGTATACAAATGTTGATAGCATTTTCTGTAGATAACTTCCCCTTTCAGTTATTTCAAAATTAATTTCTTTCTTTTTTAGTTTATTTGTATTTTTTATTTTTTTAATAATTTGTTGAATAATTCAGTTATTTGTATTTTTGATGGGTGGCATTTGCATTGCTAACATTATAATTCAATGTGAACCCAGTGTATTGTATGGTTGGGATGAGTACCCCCCCCCCCCCCCATATTAAAAGATGGTTCGGTGCCCCTAACCCTTTTAATGAAAGTGAAAATCATGAGTTGGTTTCATGAACGGAGCATGTACTATTATCTGCCCTTTGAGACGAGCAATTTGGTATCTCTGTCACTCCAGACGCAGAGTTCTACTGGGGGACATGATCGTCATTCTTGGCCACCAGGGTTTGAAGATTGGGAAAATGCTGCATTGTCCCAGAAACTGTCCTTACACTTACTTGTCCAGGGGGGTGTTTCACAAAGATCCCAAGTCAAACTTAACTCTAAGTTCGACTTAAATATTATAGAGAGCCATTTGTAGCCTTAAAATACAACACATTAAAAAGCGAAAATTGAAGTATTTTAGATTTTTTATAAATTCCACATCAAAAACATGAAACATCCTTGATAATAGAAAATATGAATGATTTGAATCAACATTGTATGCCTTTTAAAATAACTTTTACAAAATATTTTCATAGATGCTAACGGCTTTCCATACTTTTTAAGTCCAACTTAGAGATAAGTTTAACTCAGGATATTTGTGAAACACCCCCCGGTTCTCTTAAATAGAAGTTGATTGTGGTTAAGATGAAAATAATTAGTGAGCTGTCTCATTTCTTTATAACTTTAAAGAAAATCTGAGTAGAATCGTCCTCTGAAAAGGATTGCTCTTCAGATGACCTCGTATTTGAAATAACATGAGAAAAAGTCAAAAAGTTGGGACTGAACTTTCATTCCCCATGTCTGTGCAGTCCCACATATCCATTTCTATGTGATGGTCAGCAAAATTAGGTCAATTTTGTTTTTATCATTCCAAAACCTCACAATAAACATTAATTCTTATTTGCAATATAATTGCATAATTTTTTTCAATTGCTTCTAGTTCTAGACACTTCCTTCCCTTATTTAATCACATGGACCATTTATATACTTCATGCTTCGAGCAGAACTCAGCTTAATCTGTAAATGGGACAAATTTTTGATTGTATAGGTTATGTCCATGTTGCTTTGAGATTGAAACTCCAAACATGATGTGATAGTTAGTACCCCCCCTCCCCCCCCCCCCCCCCCCACCACCACCACCGAACAGTCATCTGCATTTGACCAAATTAAAACAAGGACCACTTTTAGGACGCTTTATTCACCAGACACAATATCACTCCACGCCATGTTCCCGGCATTTATGAAAAACTGGAGCAAAGTTTCGATACATTCCCCAAATATGCGCTGCAGTTGTGCACACACGGTCAGGACGCCCGCCGCTTATTACATTTGGAAAACATGAGTTGTATAGGGTTACAGTGCAGTGGGCCCTCAGCTGACAGGAGAACAATCTCCCTTGGTGGCTTTGTGTTTCACCAAGGAGGATAGTTCTCAAGCGCAAACCTTTTTCTTCTGCATCTTAAAGCCCCACTGCACTACTTAGAGCTACTTGCGCCCTCTATATAGCAAACAATGCCTAATTGGTGCCTGTTGGTCCCCCATGATCACCTCTTTATTATGTTAATTGAGAGCTGATAACCACCTGCCAGTGACCTTGCAGGGAGGTCTAATCCCCCTGGCCAAACTAGTACAGACAGGCTTTAATTGCGTAACAGAGGGTCTGAGCAGCAAGACTGCAGTTGGCCCTGTACTGTAGATGTTCCTGACAGAGCCAGAGACTACTGTTAGAGCTAGGTTCAGCTCAAGACTTATGAAATTGTAACACTTTGAAAACAGTCAATTATCCACTATCAATTAGTCAACTATCAATTGAATGAAAATTTCCTTTAGAATTAACATCACATAGGCCTACAGTATACTGCATGAAAAACGTAGCAAAATGACTGAAAGAGCGCTTCTCTTGAAAATTTAATTTTGTTACCATTAAGATTGACTGATCCTTGTAACATAGAATTATTTGTAGAAGAGGGTTTATAGCATTTGGATATTGTGGTTTTCGGGAAGGGGGTAGACACAAGCCAAGGGTTTGTCCACTCTCTCTCTGGCTCAGCTTTCACTGGTTCCACACACCAACACTTCATTGTCAGCCTTTCCATTGGCTCTATACATAGAGGGCAACAAACTTTGCACAGGCACAGCAGTGGTATTGTGCATTTCAGCACTCCTACTTGGATGGGGGTGTTGTACAGTAGTTTGTTACAAATTCATATTCATATCGTTGTGGTTTTGTTGATCCTTTTCTGTAAAAGTTTGGCTAAAGGTTGAGGCTTGTAGTCTTTGATTGATCCTCATTGGTTCACCATAGGAAACATGGGAAACTGCTACTTTCCTATCGCCTCTTGTGGTTCAGCTTAAATAATGCCTCTTTGTCAAGTTCCATTTTCAGCTTCCATTGCACTGCTTCAACGTTATAACAGTGGTCAGCTCTGTATTTACCTATGAAAGTTACCATGGGTAGTTGCCATGGGTGATATACAACTTTCAATATAGGAAAGTTTTTCAAGGCCTACTCATATTCCAATTTAGGCAGGGATATTGTTTTTAGTGATTTAACATTGAACAATTCGTCGCTGTTTTCACGAAGTAAAGGTAGTGAAAAAAATTGCATTCACTTTGCGTGACGATTTTCCTCACTACCGTCACTTCGTGAAAACAAGGACAAATTTTTGTGGGCAGATATGTATAGTGTTCATATCTGTTACTCTTGTCAGTCGTGGTGTGCCACAGTAAAGCGCTTTGGTATTATGAGCTTGGTACTAACTACAACAATGACTAAAAGTGAATAGCTTCTTTGTGTTCTATATGAAGAAGAATTCTTAACTTATAACTGGAAAACTTAGCTAAAACAATTTATCTTTTACTTTTAGGAAGTATTAGCTTTTGAAGTTGCATTACAAAAAAGAAAAAAAAAAGGGTATGACTTTTTGTTGAGGATTCTATCCCACCTTCATGTAGTTCAACAGTAGCCTAAAACTGTGTAAAGTGTGTTATCAATATACCAGGAGATTTAGATATTTATTGATCTAATCCAGATTACAATGAGGGTATGTTTCCTCCTCTCATCAGCTGTGTTTAGATGCCTGATAACTACTATCAATAAAGCCTTCCTGTCCTAAGCTATATTATGCAAATGTTGGCTGAGTTATCCAAACAGCAAGACAAGAATAAAGGAAAATATATTAACCCTGTACAAGAGAAGTTAGCTACTGTTGATTTTTAGTATGATGTAGGAGCTTTATTGGCCAGTATGCTACTGATCTATTCAAACGTTTTAAACCTGTCCCTAAATCCAGGCAACTCTTAGTGATTTAAAATAAGTTGTAAACTCAATTTAAGTCCAAGTGTAAATCCACATCAGGTTTTAATTTGAGTAGAAACATGGCTATGTATTGACTGTAAAAACAGACTGTAAAAAGACATTTGTCGTGCATGAAACGTTCATAAAATCGCCAGTGTTTAGGATTCGCAACCGTTTGATGTCACAGGGTGATTGAATTTTGTAAAAAGGGAAAATTACTGTCATTTTAAATTCATAAAATGCAAATGTCTCTGGTTTTGCAGCAATTACATTGGGAAAAGCACCCTATGATTGGAAAAAATGCAAATATTTGAGATCAAAAGGAACACATTCAATATTGAAACTGTCTGTTCTTAGTTAACAACATGAAAGTAAGACAATTTTACATGAAAAATATAATAAGATTGGATGAAAGCAATATTATAATTTATGACAGCTAGCCTGCTATTTAGCGTGGTTGAGGGTTGATACAATTTTGCAACGTTTATTGCTTTTTGTTTGTTTCTAATATTTGATTTTTGGCTCATTGAATAATCAGTTTAAGCCCAGATTTAGTTTTTATGATAGATAATGATTACTGGGTATTATATTATAACCACCTAATTGGCCACTAATCGTTTCATGACTCATAAATTCACTTTTGACTGAAGGACATTCATGTGGAAGAAGAGGATGGACGGACGTACATGTAAGCTTATACAGTTGTGTAAATTGGAATTTGTACCAGTCATACAAAAATGTACAAAGATATTGTAGAATTACACCGTCATGCTTTTTGTTTTAGTACTTATTAGCGTTTACTTTTTATATTTAAATAACCAAATTAATTTGTATTGTCTCTCAGTTTATTGTAATGACTGTATTTGTAGTTATTATACATATGCCACAATGACATATACATGTATATATATAGTCTGTTTTAGAGCCAGAATTTTACCAAGAGTTACTGCTTTTCCGGCTCCAAACATGCAATTTGTATGGTAATTAACTTTGCATGGTAGCCCTATTTATCCATTTTCCAAACATGCATTGCAGTTGCTTTAGAGAAAGATATTAAACTAGAATAGGCCTACTTTTTTGCCAACAGTTTATTCACTCAACTTTCTTGCTGAAAACCAACTGGGCTGTACTCTAGAAAACTTTGATATTGGCGTTTGTTGTGTACCCCAAACGTATTTTAAAACGTGATAATCTCTTTTTTCATTGTCAGAAACTGTCTCAATCTCCCCCCTTCCCTTTAAAATTAAGGGGGGGGGGTACAATTCCTGGATCCACCTCTGGCTTCTGGTTATACATGTTGCTATAAAAGCCTGGCTGAACTGAGGCCTGAAGCGCCAATGTAAACCAACTGTGGTCCAGAAATGACCATGAACGTAAACACATAAATTCCTACCATGGTCATTGTAATGGGGTGCATTCCACGTACTATATACTTCCCTCTCCACATAAATTGGCCTGCATCAGGGCAGTATGTATTCGTATACCTACATGTAGATGTACATGGAAGTCAATGGGCCTTGTCGTGCAGTGCATAAGTAGACCGGAGACCTGCTTTGGAAATGGACAAAGAAACAGAAATGTATGCAGTTCTAGACTCACCAGTTCCTAATTCTATAGTGGTAAAGTTGATATATATTTTCATCTGTAGTAAACCACAACAACAAAGAAAAGAAAAAGGCTACTACATTATCTTTCTCCAAAATTAAAGTTTTTTTTTACCAGTTTGCAAAATTAATAAAGCCCAATAATTTGGTTTTATCTGGAACAAAATAGAAAGGAGAGAATCAGAAATCGCTTCATTGCAGTTGTGTTATTTTATTTTGTTATTTTTTGTTTTGTTTTGATTTTCGTATTTTACCAGGGCTCTAGTTTTAGAGCTTCCAGAGTTAAATACATATAGCTCACCGTTTTCATTTATTATTTATTAGTTTGTTTGCTGCTGCCGAGAACTATTATTACGATAATTCAAAGGCATTTTAATGAAACTCTATAATGAAACGTCGTATAAAGAATCATCGTATAAATTTCAGAGTGTCCACACACAAGAAACGTCGTATAAATAATCATCGTATAAATTCCAGGATGTCCACACACAGAAGAAAGTAATCCTGAAACTCTACAGCGAAATGTCGTATAGGTGCGCAATTTGCTACTGCGGTCATGAAATGGAAGCGGAAATGAGAGGTCTGGTCTCCTTTCGCTCGAGGTCACGTTAAGCCCCACCCAGTTATGTAGTTACACTAGTTACACTCCCCCTGTCCACACACAACATTTTCCGTGATTAGGCATGATTAGGCGTGATTCTTTATTGAGTTCTAGTTCGAAACGATGCCCAAACCTGCGTTTCGTAACTTTTGTTAGACTAGTTTTGTTATACGACGTATCGTTAGTGAGCGTCAACACACACAATTATTTCATCGTAAAACTATCGCGAAACGGTATAGCTAATCACGGCTAATCACGGAAAATGTTGTGTGTGGACAGGGGGTATGTTATCAATAAGGTGTGATGTGAACGTTGATTATAATTACTGTTCAGTGAACTATTAATAATTATGTCAATGCCATATCGTAATGATGTAGACCTTCTGCCCTAAGCTATTTCTAATGAACACCAAGGTCGGGCAATTAATGTTAAATGGGATGGAATTGGATGAAAACACAAACAACTTATTTTTAAAGGGAAAAACCCCAACAAAACGGTGGTGAACATTTCTACATATCATCAGTTATGGTTTAACTTGATTGTCAATATATCACATATTTTGGTAAGTTATATCAAATTACTGTTTGATTTTGTTTTGACGGTATATGCCATAACTTATATGTAATAAATTACATAAGGCTAAATAACAAAAATCGTCCCCGCCCGCTTCCTTTTTTGCCTCTCACCTCCCTTTTTAAAAAACTATTTACTATTCAACATAAAGAGCTGGAAAAAAAGCCTGTGATATACATTTTATTTAAATAGCTTCTAAACTGATACAAATCATTTGTTTTGTCATACATTGCTTTTGCATCAGTATACCCACATAGCACAATATCTGTGGTCAGCTATAATTACATGTAGCATGGCAGCCGGCTATCTGGGAAAAAATTGCAAAATAGTAATGCCCTGCCTCCTCCTTTTTTTAAAAGTCCGGCCGGAAAACACATAATTTTTTTATTTGGCCTACCAGTATTTGGGTAAAATTTTGCACATTTGTGTCTGGAATATAACAGACTATCAAGTATAGATCAGCTGGACCCACATTCACCTTGGTAGTCTGTTAATGCAGACCTTATTCTAGGAATGCTGATAGTTGGGGTGTGTGATGCGAAATATATAGGCATTTCCATTTAGTTGTGACACTCACATTTAAACAAACCAATACAGATCAATTGATTAGAAAGTGATGACATTTTTAAATTGCTAATAATTGATGTGGTAAATTATAATTTCATTTTAAAGGTGTTGATAAAACTTTGATGATGCATATTTGTGAACTGGTATAATTTGGTCTCGTTTATTATTAAAAACAGTTTGCACTCAAAGACTATACATGCTTGAAGATCTTTGTGGGATGTTCCATTTGTTACTAGGGGAGAAATACAAAGTGCTGAAAATGAGTGTAGAAAAGTAGAAATAAATGGGTATGACTTTAGTGGGAACATATATCTAAATTGTCCATTATTAAAAAGGAAAACTGACTAAATTAATATTTTGTGGAAATTTCTGGTCAATAGGTCTAATATCAGAAAAGCAGAAGAGATTTACTTGAATCTTTTTGTGGTTCAAAATTCATTAAAAAGAGGAAATTCCATCCCTTTGTCATGTAATCTTACAAAATGTATTTCTTTGTTGCCCTTTCCCCCTTGGTAACAATTGCTGTCAATCATTTATTCTGCTAGGGATGATTATTATTTCATGGAAACAAGTTTAAATTGAAGGATATAGCCAATCAGGGCTTAACTCCCTCCAGAGGAAATCGTTGAAACTGGCACCTGTAGACACAGGTTGACCAGGAGATCGGTGAGGACAATTAACCATGTGACCATGTAATACCTCTTTCCTCGTACACGGTACAGTACATGGCTTACGTGGCTCAAGGCAACTAGCCATTCCGATTCAATTCAAATACAATATCAAGTGCTGTGCATGCATGTTTGTGCATGTATGTTTTTAAAACTGAAAAAGGTTTTTTGAAATAAGAAATTACCAATCCTGTATTTATAAAGCTTCTCTTTCAATTCAAAGAGCCAAACAAGCAAGACTGCTTTTACTTTGCTAGTATAAACATAGCTCTTTGTGGCTACTATAACATTTCTCTTCTGTGTGAACACTCTTTTTAACATTATTGATTTTAGTCACTGATCCTGTATTAAACTGTTATTATTTATAATGGGTATATTAATTACAAGCAAAAATACTCTAACTTAGCTAGTCTGAACATGGCTCAGCTTCAACCTGGTAAAAGGATAATGCTACTATTATCTGTGTGAACACTTTGATTTTGATGATTATTACCCACCCAATATAAAACTGCTTTTACAACGGGCAATACAAGCAAATAATCTCTTGCTTTGCTCGTAGTATGAACATAGCTTTCTGTGGCAACTCAACATTCCTATCCCGTGTGAACACGCCTATAAAGACGTCTCATAAGACGTCTCGTCACAGAATGGAGACACCACAGGCCTCTGGACACCTCTCACGCCCATCATCACATGATACATTACTACAGATATAGTGTGACATCTCCTTGACTCTAATCCTTCCAAAAACAAACCAGTCCAATGACCTTTTGTCACCGAAACCCTTAAAGCGTCGTCCTGATCGTACTGTAGTTTGTATGACAGACGTTCCTTAGACAATTGCTCTCCGGCCAACATCATACGCTAAACCAGATTCCCATTCTGTACCCTACTGTACATGTCAATTTGTTTTGCTCTCTCATCATTCCCATTACTGTGATAATACTTTCTTCCCTTTCCTCCAAAATATGTTATATATTTCATTTATTGATTTAATTTTTTTAAATTTCAACTTGTTGGCCAATAATGAATTTTAATTTTAATTGTTACAAATGATAAACGCAGTGATCACAAACTAAAAGAAACAATGATATGATATCAAGGTTTTTGGGAAACATTATTGGAATGAAGTATTAGTAACACACTTTTTAGATTCAAACACAGAGTAAGGTTGATAAAGACCAGACTGTCCATCAAATATGGTTTTGAATTTAACAGTATTTTCCAGATAATCGTGTAGTATTATGAAAATACATTATATTCATGTGGTATAATTTATAAAAAGAATGTGACGTAATTTGCTTTTATATACTCTAAAGTCTAAAGCATCCCTGCTCAATTATTTCATTTCCTGCTTTTCCTACCCCTCCTATATATCTGCTGATGTTTTTCACATAGCAAGGTTTGCATTGCCTCGCATGAAAACTAAAATCAATATGTCTCCATCCGTATGATGCGTAACCATGACTTCCCATCCAATTATCTTCATCTCCCTCCTCCATTCTTGGTTATTATCGTCTGATTTTCCAAGATGCATTTTTGTCATCTGCGCTTGTGAAAGAAAGGGGGATATATCCATCTATTGCTTGGCTAAATTTATGCCAGCCTCCCTCATCAATTCATCCTCCCTCATCAATTCATCCTCATCTTCTATTCTACCCTCCACCCCTTAGACCGCATCACCTATGCCAACCCCGGTTCTCTTGTCTCGCTCCCCATCTCCCCTGCATCACTCATCCCAGCGATACATTAACTTGTGGTATCCAGATGGCATGTTTGCCGGTAATCCCGCAGCAACAAACTAGAGAGGCTCTAGTCCAAAAACCTTTCCCTGACCTCTCTATGCTCCTCAACCCGGCTACCCGCATCCATTCCTCGTCTTCTCCACAGTAACCACAGTCTGCCTTGCATCTCGCAGTGCCATACCCTACCCCATATCTCCCCCATCTTTCCTAGGCCCCTTCTCACTCTTTCCTGCACCTTCCATCTTCTTAAATAACGTCTAATAATTCCTTCCACTCCTTTCTTGATTCTTAATTCTTCTCTCAATTCTTCTCTCCTTTCTACTCTCTTTCTACTCTCCTTCTTGCTCTCATTATCTCTCACAAAATGCTTTCGCCACATCTCGTCTTATCACATAGCAACAAGAGATCCGGCTTAGCTAACATCACAGACACAACCAACATGCAACACACTACATGTACATGTGCGTAGTAGGAGGGTGCAGACAATTGTCCGTTCATATGCATACGTACATTTACACAGTCTGCACACCTCTGACTGTTTCTGACTGTTGTGTGGGGAAAGGGGGACCTTGCCTGTTGGCTGTGTTGGCTGTACGTACAGTATATGAAGGAGAAACCTAGGAATGCTGCAACACCTTGAGACAGCTCAGACTCTGGCTGGGAAAATAATAGCCTCTACCAAGAAATCATGACATCCCCCTCACCATGATACTGTAGCCTCTACTACATTACAAAACTATCCAATAAATACGGAATACATCTTTAAAGCAAATGTTCTTTTCCTCGTTACATATTCTATCATGCTTTCTTCTCCTTCTCAAACACATTATTTTGTTGTTTTCATTAAGCTGAATCCTACAGACTGTGGGTATCTTTGATCAGGAACAATTCGTCCCTATTTTCACAAAGTGACGGTAGTGAATGAAAATCGCATACAATTTGCGTGCAGATTTTCCTCACTACCGTCATTTCGTGAAAACAGGAACGAATTATGAGAATAAAACAAAACAAAATATGACCAATCACAACCAACCACGTTCAGCCTGAAATTATTTTATTAATTGGATTGAATTAAGTCGGAATAATATTTTTAATCCCTGCTATGTTTGACCCAGATATAGATAAAGATTACAAATCTTTCTTGTCTCAAAACGTATTAAAGAACGTTAGTCCTTGAGTGTTTGAACCCCTCCTTCTTGATGCTTGAATAAGCCATCTCATGTTCTGTCTGTGTTTACATAGACGTCCACAAAAGCAAGGTCACTGTGCTAGGTAATAGATCAAAACTTCATCATGCAAGGATGCACTGGCCGCATTAGGAGCATTTCCATTAGTCTAAGCATGAGATGGGATAAGTTTAAAGAAAAGTTCTGGGGAGAGGTGAAACAAATTGTTATTATGCAACATCAAGTAACATCGTATAATTGAGGCCCAATTTTTATGCCACATGTTTGTGTAGTCCCATATACATCTTCCTGTGTACAGTGATTGCTACTTTCACCAAGACTGGGCCAAATTTCTTATTATGATTCCAGTGCACACCAATACTTGTATGCTACATGATCAACTTTTCCTAATCAATTCCACACCATTTCTTTCACAATGCAATCGCATGACCAGAACTCAACTTTAGCTTTAAGCACTGATTAGTGTTTCTCCAGAAAAAAAAAGAGTTCAGCAATCCCAGCTTCCTCAATGAATCGCTTGAGTGTTGGAGCATTCCCATTACCAGAAAGCATCTTTATCAGTCAATTAGCGAGTCTAGCGACCCATTAATTGATCAAATAGGCAGTTAATTTCATGTAAAAGCCAAGCGTGGGTGGAATAAGGCTCACATGAAATTTACAAAGCATGGTGATTTAATAGTATGTCCTTTCTGTCTTCAGTGCATACCAGCTCGAGGTCGTTGTGATTGGGAATATATTTCCTTACATCAGAATAACTGCTGTAAAATCAGATATTTTAGCGACATGGAACACGATTTGTAAACAACAGCCATTTTCACTGCAAGAAACTATTGCATAAATATTGCAAAAATTCAGTACATATAAGTTTCTATAATACATATACATGTATGCCAGTTGTGATGCAGTTATTTCATGGCATGAAAGTTGAGTGAATCCGAACGGGTTGCAAAATTTGCGAACATTTCACGGTATTTTTTGGAACATGGGCGGATGGAAACGGACCTCTCGCAGTGTTCCGGAGGAGGTGGAGGAAAGGAAATTGATTTCTCTTGATTGAAGGACAATCTTGTTCTGCTCCTCCACCTCTGGTCTGAGATGAAAAGGATGCCTTCAAGTTGTCAAGGAGATGAAGAATATTCATCGTCCCACACCGGAATGGCATTGAGCATGGTGGATGTGAATCATGTGATGGAGGTCAAAGGTCACTGTCAGGAACTGGAGACATTCACATGTGAATTGAAATTTTGAAATTCGATTTTGGTAGAGTAAAGGAAACAGTAGGTAGAATTTGCATCTGATTAAATAATGGCACTCTATAAGCTTCCTTTCAGTTTGTAGGCATGTGTATTGGTAATTAAAGATAAACTCTAGTACTGGTAAAAAAAAAAAAAAAAATTCTCACAGAATCAAACGAAACTTACACTGAATGTTCAAGATTAAAAATAAATGACATGTGCCAAACAATTTTGGAAGAAAATGTATACTGGCTGAGTAATGAGCATAGAAAGACAAGGAAATCAAGGTAGTACTAGCCCCGACACCATGTGTGTTGTCCCATATATAGCTTTCTTTGTGAGTGCTTGTTACTTTACCAAGACTCTGTCAAATTTAATATGATTTTGATGACTCCAGAACATTGCAGTGCACACCAATACTTACATGCTACATGATCAACTGTTTCTGATCCTTTCCACACCTTTTCTTTCACAATGCAATTGCATTACCAGTACTAAAGTTTATCTTTAATTGTTTCAAGGCACAGCATAAGTAGACGTAGATGACTGAAGTCGGATGACAACCAGGGCCAGTCTCCTAAAACATGTTATCAATAACAAGTTGCAATAACTGCTGTAAGCTCCTGAAATCATGGCATTTGATTGGCTGTGAGCAGACTTGTCAGAGAAATTTAGCATTTGTTATTGATAACAAGTTTTATGAAACAGGGTCCTGATCCATGTACGACACGTGCTCGGGCGACGATTGCTTCACAGTCAATTTCTTACCTGACCCTAACCCCAACCATAATCATAACCCTAACCATAACCCTAACCATAACCCCTACCAAAACCCTAGCCATAAACCGAACCCAAAGGCGGGGTAATCATAAATACTCTAAGTCTCTAACCCTATAAAAGAATGCCCAGAGTGTTTTTCGCCAGAGGAAATGACGCATGACCCAACAAGGCGAACTTGGAAGGCAGCTGATTAAAGTCTATCCCTCGATACTGCTTGCCTGACATTGCACTATTTTAGGGGTGCATGCATGTACTTGGCGGGACATTTGCTAGACACGAAAAGAGGAACTCTGAACATGCTCTGGAAGAATTGCCAACATGATTGCACATTGGTGGAACCTAGGGAAATTAACTAGACTTCCTCACGCACGGAAAGGAAATAACATTGGCATTGAAGCAAGAAAGTCACATTCCAAGACAAACAAGACGTCTACCTCCCCCCCCCCCCCCCCCCCCCTTAAAAAAAAAAAAGAGAAACAAAAGATAGGGCAAGCTTAACATCTAAAGGTCACCTGCACTTCTGAACATCCTCTTCTCATCTCTGGGTTGTTAGCATTTTAGGAAGCTCAAGTATCTCGCTAATGCGTTCAGTATGGGTTAGCATCATCATGTTTGTTTGGGTAAGATGCATGTGTCGGGATGAATCAAGTCAGAAAATTAAGCGAACACGGACGGACGACCGCACGGTGCACCCGATACCTTTTTCCCAGAATTCCGGCAGTCACATCTCGTTTCTCTCCCCCATAGCTCCTCGTCCTAGGGGGGTGTTCCTCCCTCTCCTGTGTGTGCTGTTGGTCCATTATGGAGATCATTAATTTTTGCCTAATGAGGATATGAAATTATGAAGGGAATAGGAAAAATTAATTTTTCTGTGTTTCCCACTTCAGTTACAGCAGTGTAATATTTTTTCTACTTCTGATGTAGAGAAAGTAGGCTAAAAGTTTGACTTTTGTCATAACCCAATGAAAGAGTATGCATGACATAACATACATGTATATCGGAACTGGACACGAATATGAAGATTATAATTTTGTTGCTTTTTGCTGAACACAATTGCAAAGACTTTCAAGAAATCACCCAGAGGCAATTACAGCAGCCTATAGAGCCCATCGTGTATGGAAGTGTGCTAACAGTACCGTGATGTATTGGGTATTTCAAACATGCTTTCCATCGCTACATACATACACTAGGGCAATGAAATTGCGCTTCAGTTGATTTTTCTAAAGTCTTTGTGATCATAGAAATTGTGCTTCGGTTGATTTTTCTAAAGTCTTTGTGATTATATTCTAAAGATAGTACAGTGTAAAGGCTTCTTTCACTTTGTCTTTATGAATGACAAATGATAAGAAATGTCAACTATGCGTGCCATATACATAATATAGAAGACATTCTAAATTGCTTTTTTAATGAAGATATGAGGTGCAAAAACACTTAGATCAGACTTCTTTATTGGATTATCACTCTTCAAATCTTTTCCTCCCGCTATCTCCAATTCACTCCCTGTGTCTCTGTAGTCTGCCGATATGCTTTGGTTTGGAAATGTCATGTTTTGATGTGCTATATGAGCTGTCCAATCTAATGATGGTCTTATCTTTCCCACTGATAATTGAACCTGATTGAAGACAGTCTGCAGATTCTCATGCACATTAACATGCTTCAAAGAACTACGGCTAGAGATAGAGAAAATGAATAGCGAAGATAAGGAGGAATGAAAATTTGAAGTTATTAGGGAAAGAGGAGGTTCATATAGGGAAAATAGAGTTATCAGTATAGTATTATGTAATATTTTTTTAGCAAGGTATGATTGAGAGACACTTTTACGCGATAGTTTAAAATAATTCTAAGGGTGACACAAAATATCCTTGTATAAAAGTGTTTATTTAGTTTTTTAATAAATTATTTAGGATTAATGATGGGTCCTCCCATTTTTTGGTAACAGTTCATTTAGACCCGCTAGCTCTTATAACATGCATAACTCCTTGTATATAACATGTATATGTACATTCCATAGGAATATTATACATGTAGTTCTGAATATAATGATGGGTCAGTGATTTGAATCTGAAACTTCAATTTGTCTTCATATCATTTCTGTCACTAGAAATTAATCTTGTATTAAATTAGGATTTTGAAGCAGCATTTGGCCTGTGACATAGGCTGTTCAAACACTGGTTCCATTTGAGATGTACTGAGGCAACATGCTCTTTAAAGATCAGAGATGCCCTCCCTCCCGCCGATGATGCTGTCATATCGCCGTGGTGATAACACTGTCTGGCCGCTGGTGGGATGAGTGGGTTGGGATGGCATCCTGCAGCCCTGCGCTCTATAAACCAATTAATGTCTGCTAATTGAACTGGATTCCGTACATTGTTTGAATCCACCTAATGCTGACATAATGATGCCATCCACTCAGTAATGCTCCCGAGTGGAGACAGCCGACGAATGTCAAAGGTCGCGGAATATGATTCAATTGCATCTCATCTCATACATGGAGGACCAAGCAGAGAGCGAGTAATGAGAATGATTGAGTCATATTGATGTGGGTGAAATTGACCGTGTCTTGGATCTATTGCGATTGATGAAAACGTAGAAGATGATATCAGAGATGGAGAGGAGAGAAAGATATGAAAATAAGAGTAGGAGGATGAAGTTGTGATTGTTTGGAAGAAGATGATGAGGATGAGGATGAAGATGATGATGAGGATGAGGATGATGATGATGATGATGATGATGATAATTGAGATGATTACAATGATTACGATGATGATGGTGATCCTTAATGATTATAGTAGGGTAGAAATCTAGAATGATAATGCTGCTCGTGTCAATATTAACAATGATAATGGCTGCGAAATATTACCCGTTTACTACATTTATAGACATGAATCTAATGGTACAGCCCTCAACATGTTGTTCCTCGCACTTCAAAGACATTAGCAGAATCGAAACCATGTTACCCTTTCCAAGCCTCAGTTGAATCAATACATGCTAGTCCTCAGAGATTCGAACAAATCCTGACTTCACCTTATTCCTCTCTCAAACTTTGAATATATCAAGTTGTATCAAAGGTATGTCATTTTGCAAGGAGATTCCTCATTTTGTTTATATGATCCTGAAGAAGAAGAAGTTTATTTTCATTCGCATCAACTCCCAAGTTTCTGTCAGTTCAGCTTAGCAACATCTCAGCATCTTCTATCTTACTAGAGCTGTCTGTCTTGAAACAGCCTGTTCATACTCTTCAAAATTTATACAAAACTTGTGTAAAGAAACGCTGTATAAATAATCTTTGAATAGTAAAAGAGGCATACACATATGGAAAGAATATCGTTTGAAGAAACTAATTTTGAAGATGTCATTTGTCATAGCAGCTCAGCCAATTAAGCCCCGCCCAGTTATACGGTTTTGATACGAAACTATTTTCACACAAAACTATTTTCACATTAGAAATGGACCACGATTCTTTATGAGTTTACATTAGAATGATGCTCAAACCTCCGATTTTTGCCACATAACGTTTCGTTTTATGACGTTCAGACCAAAACAAATACATAAAACTACACAATGATTGTCTTAGTCTGAACAACATCTTTTTTTCTCAAAGTTCAGGCGGGAGATTCTTCAGTAATATGATCGAAGAAAGACATGCCAATTAGACTTAGTAATAAGCCGGTATGGATGGCAGCCTCGATCCGGGTCATTTTTTTTTCTGTCTGTTCTCATTTTCATCTCTTCATCAATCCTCCTAGCTCGCCCTCTGCTATTCATCCATACGCTCTATTTTCTAGTTATTTGCCTCAATTTTTCCTTTTTCTTGTAAATATTACTTCACAGAGTTATCTTTTCATTCTTTTGTGCCAATTTAAGCCCCCCCCCCCATCTCTCTCTCTCTCTCTCTTCTTTTCCTGAATATTTTCTGTTATCTTTCCATCCACTCACCTCTCTCTCTCTCTCTCTCTCTCTTCCTCTCTCTTCCTCTCTCTTCCTCTCTCTTCCTCTCTCTTCCTCTCTCTTCCTCTCTCTTCCTCTCTCTTCCTCTCTCTTCTTCTCTCTTCTTCACTCGTACCCAATCTCAGTCATGGCTGTGCATTCATTTGCCCTATGTCCGAGGGCAGACTACGTTACAACCCGCTCTTACCTGCAGGGAGAATACGAGAGGAACGCTTTAATTAAACCCTAACACTGCTACCGATACCCCATATAACTAGTGGCCTGTGAACCTAGGCGAACACGTTCTCTCATACCCCTACCCCCCCCCCCCCAATGCACATGTACACACATACACCTACCATGTACAAATTTAGCTTGCCAAGAGAGAGATGGTAAAAACTTTTTATTTATATCAGGTAAAAGATGCATCCGTTCTGTTCAATAAAGCAACTTTTTTTTATATGAATGGAATGCTGCATCTTTTCACTAAATTAGATTTTTGATTTGTTTGCTAAAGACAATTTCAATTTTTTTTTCTTCTCAATCCAATGTGTACTCAGTCATCAAGCTGTAAATTGTAACAATCGATGTACTTGGATGATTAATATTGAAAATCTGTGTGTATGCATCAGTGGCTTTTAAGTCCTACTTTTAACAGGAAAATATGAGTTTTTAAATATTTTTTATAGTAGGCTTCTGGGGGCTTATTCAGTAGAAGTTTGGGAAGGGGGGGGGGTCACTGTTTGCCCCCTTGTGATGTATTTTGGGCATTTAGGGGGGTTGCTACAATATATAAACGTGTCCTTTTGAATTCCCTTGAAGTGGTTGAAAGTCTTTTAAAAGCCGGGCTGTGTACATGTATGCTTCACACGTCGTCCATCAGTATAGTATGTCTCATCAAATATCCAGCAGAAAGCAAATGGAGATAAAGAAAGCCAAGTCATGCGAGTGCCACTGTCACTCGTGAAGTAAGATGACATTCATGGCTCGTTACACTCCCTGCCAAGGTGATCATTCAGTCCGAGGGGCCCCCTTTCACACTCGAGAGAGAGATTTATGGATTCCCCAACCTTGAGGATCAGTCATGTGCCCCTTTTACACTCCAAAAGTTACACTGACACCACATTCGCCTGTAATCATTCTTGGGGCCCTTTTTTGAACGAGTTACAAAAGATATAAAGCCCCCCTCCCCCATTCTTAGCCCATGAGCATAATTTCTGCTTCCTTTAATGGTGCATTCATAAACCTTTTTCTACATCTAGAATTGCAGTTTTGAAGCATTCAATGTGACACACATGAGTGTTTATGGACCCCATTCAGCCTTGGTTAAACTGCCCCACACGCCCGCCCTCTTTCACATTACACGTACTAGAATTACTATCGCGTGTCTCATTCGGGAAGATGAATACGTCACTCCAGTTGACAGCTGGCTATTCTCCAATGACTATCTATAGGCCCGTCTTCACTATCTCGAGATTGCCAAATATCCAGCTATTTGAACTATCCCGATCGCAAACTATCCAGCTATTTGCGTCTTCATTAGACCGAAGTAGCAAATTAGCTGGATAGTTGGTCGGGATAATATCCCAAGATATCTCTGTCTAGTTTGCAAAATATCCCACTATTTCCGAACTAGCAGGATAGTTTGCGACCGTCTTCATTAGCCCGAAGTACGGAGTCAAATATCCCGATCCCATCATGCACAACGATTTCCGGTTCGCACATACGATCTATACCGCTCAGCGCGCTAGTACAACCACTGACCTCGAGTAAACACGGAAAACCGGAAATCGTTGTGCATGATGGGATCAGGATATTATCCCGACCAACTATCCAGCTAATTTGCTACTTCGGTCTAATGAAGACGCAAATAAGCTGGATAGTTTGCGATCGGGATAGTTCAAATAGCTGGATATTTGGCAATCTCGAGATAGTGCAGACACGCCTTATGTTCCCTGTTCATGACTCGAGACCAGTTCTACCAGACATACTTCAGCAGTGATGGATCACTGTTCAATTTCCTAGATTTCCTACAAAATCTTTAATTTCATTTCTGGACAAGACACAATACCTAGCCCTAACCCTAAAATTAGATTGGTGATTTTTTTGTTGGTATTTTAATGCACACCATTCACACCCTGTGAACATGATATAGAGGATACATGTACATGAATTTGTTCAGGATAAGATTTAATTTCAGATGTAGATGGGGAATGATTTGATGCTGTTTAGGGAGGGATGCAATTCGTTCTGTTCGCTGGAACGGAAAAGACCCATCACTCATAATTCTGCCTCAATCTTAAAATCTACTGATATGATTTATGTCCCCAGCATTGTTTTTTTTTCCATCCCCTTGCACTCTTGTCTTTTTATTTCACCTTTTTGTTTTCATTCCAATTTATGTCAAGGAGCTCTGTCAGGAGCATTTGGAGAAGGAAGGGGGTGATGGGATGGAGGGAGGAGGTGGTGGAGGGGGTGGTGGGGGATACATAGTGGGAGATGAGGTGGAGGGAGGATAAAATAGGGTAAGGGGAGGAGTGGGTGGGATGGAGGAAGGGGAAGAGGGGGGGGGGGTATAGGAATTGAAGATGGGGTGAAGGGAAGGGGGGATGGATTGGAGGGGGAGGTGGGATGGAGGGAGGGAGGGGGAGAGAAGGGGTGGAGGAGAGTAAGATAGGATGAGTGGAGAGGGAGGTTTGTTGGCCTTGTGATGTGTGGTGAATATGTGTTCTATAGAAATATCCAATATTATGATGAATCATTATTGTAAAAGACCAGTTCATTTCCAACATAATCATTATTCTCCCTCTCTTTTTGTCATCCTTTTACAGATTTCATCAAAGAGCTCATCGTGAATTCACAAGTTGACCTTGATGATATGTTTACAAGGACATATGATTCGCTTTATGAGCAGAACAAAGATCTGTTTGATGACCTTTACACAAACTTCAGGAATTATTATTATGGACGAGACATCGATCTTTCAGAGGTAAAAATTGCACCTTATGTTACTGTATAATATCCTATTCATACCTACGAGATCGACACCAGACCCACAGTAGACCTACCAAAATATTACATTACCCCTGTTGGTCAATATCTTGTTTGTTATCGGTCGGATATGGTCGGTCTTTTGGTGTAACTGAAATATGAATATTATTTTTTGTAAAAATCTTAGAACCTTTTAAAGCCCATATGTAAAGCAACCAAAGTTTATATTATAATAATAATAATAATAGTGGGCCTTTGTATAGCGCTCATGTCAGTCAGATTTGACCCTCCTGGCGCTCCCGATTATTACCCTGGCTTTAGCACGGCTGCCATACGGCATTGAACTTTGAGAAATTTGAGTTGATTACTAAAGATCCATTTCTGTATATTCAAGTATTATTTCCTGAAATATTTACTCTTTTACACTTTCTATAAGTTGTATCCCTTGATAACTATAGAAAGAAACAACTCTTTAAACTTGAAATGCATTGGCTTAAAGATATCAATGACATAATTCTTTACACTCGTAGCATTCTGAAAAAAAGGTTATTTGTAACCATTATGAAGTAAATTGGTACTGAACTCTCTAGAATATAAACCTGCCCTCAAAGACCTTTCTCCTTGAGTGGTCATTAGACACAGGTATTCCTTGGAATGGTCTAATGAGAGCTAGGGTTTATTCACTTAGAGAACTTAAAATTGACTAAATTAGCTTCTGGCTATCAGCAAACATTGCTGTATACTCTGGGTCCTATAAAGTATTGCAATTGATCTGGATTGATCACAAGTCCTCCAATACATCTAAATTGCCAACTTATAAATCTCTTTTCCAGAGAGTTGCAATTGATATCAAGTTGTCATTGATTTAAATCCGTCTCAAGTGTCTATAAGATGAGGCCCTGGGCAGCGTCTCATGAAACCATCATACATGTAAGTACAAGTTCACCGACATCTCATTGAAATGCGTGTATTAAGTTTAACACATGTTTCAATGGAATGTCGGTGTACTTGTACTTATGACGGTTTCATGAAACGCTGCCCTGGAGAACATCCTCTTGAAGACATCCTCTCAAAGACATCTTTCAAAAACCTTTTTCCAAACCTTAATCCACCAGGTAATGGGAGACTTCTTCAATCAGTTATTTGAGCGGATATTCCAGCTTCTCAATCCACAATACGAGTACACAGATGACTTCTGGAGCTGTACCAGGCAAGACGTCATCATGGAGAGTCTGAAGCCGTTTGGCGAGGTGGCCAATACCCTCATCGACAGGGCCAAGAAGTCGTTCGTGGCGGCCAGGACTTTCGGCCAGGGGCTCGGTTTCGGACGTGACGCTATAACGAGAGGATCCAAGGTATGATTGTTGATATTTTATTTTGTTTAATATTCTTATGTTATGTAATTCTGTTGGAAAGGAAGGTGATTAAGCTCTGAAAAGTCACTGAAAGCTCTGGGCAACACTGTTTTGAGAGAGAAAATATACATGTATATGTTAAGTGCCTCTTTCCAAATGATTTCATTCACCTGTTATGAATAATTGTATTTGTCAGAATGCGAAGTAGGACAAGCCATAATATTCGTCCCACCTAGCAACACAAATTTATGCATTAAATTTGATTACATTACGAAATTGGTCTATTCTGATTTTAATGTTCCATTCTCTCATGTCTAGGTGGAGCCAACCCAAGAGTGTCGGAAGGCTTTGATGAGAATGTCATACTGCCCTCATTGTAAAGGTATCCCGTTCGTCAAGCCATGCCATTCGCTCTGCCTCAACATCATGAAAGGGTGTCTGGCCAGCCAATCGGAGATGGACGCAGAATGGAATTATTATATCGGTAAGTGAATGCAAAGTTTTTGCTCCAAACTCCCTTTTTATTTGTTGTTGGTATGACTGTGTGTCTCATTTGTCTCATGCTACATCACTTGTTGTGAGGAGTGATGGCTCAGTGGTAGAGCTGTGGTCTCGTAACCAGGAGGTCCATGGTTCGAAACCAATTTGATACGCTAGTGCTCTTTGGTAAGGCATTAATCCTCATGACCAAGCCCCTCAGAGATGACTCAAAGCCGTCAGTCCCCTAGTTGCTTACCTAGAAGCATACACATGCTCTCTTAGCAGTCAGGTAAAACCAACCAACTAATGAAGAAAATAAGGCATCGAGGCTGTCATGCCCTCATCGAAGGTGGTGTCACTTTATGTTGACTATGCATGACAGTTTGACAGGAAATATTGAGGAAAAAAGGGGCAATTTTTCGGTATCTATGCAAACATTGAATGTTCCTGGATTTGAATGCAAAAGAGGAACATGTGACTCAAATAACATGGACATTTCTGGAGATATAGGTACTTTATTGTGAATTTTTTGTTAAGCCAAAGAGATGGTTATAGAATTCACTTTTTATCTGTTTATAGGCAGAAGGGGGTCATATTTTGTCGAATATTTGAATGTTTAATATCCCTTGGCTCTCGGCAGACAGTGTACCTAGAATTCTCTATCAGCCTGACTGACGACATAGGGGTACAATTTGTGTAGCAATACATATAAGAACATGGAAAGATTTACTTACTGGATTTAAGTCTTGCTTATGCCGCAATATCTGTCAGAACATGGGTAGAATTTATGAACAAAAGCCAAGCAAAATCTTGAGACTTTTTCCTAGGGGCCAGTATTCTTTTTCTCTTTCACCAGAGGGTTCAAGTTTTGGATTAAGGTTTTCAACATAGGGTTTCTCAATTAGTCTGCAGGCATAGACACTTTGACACATGAATAATTCCATGAAGCCTTGAGGCGATCCTAACTCAGTATGGCTCTATCGAATGAGCAGCTACAGTGCAGGACCCAAGCAATGGAGGGCAGAAAACAATGCAGCCTGCATAGTCTTACAGATCAGACACTTTGTGTGATACATGATGACGACTGACAAGGGTTTGTTCCTGCAGACTAGCTTCTCATAGTGCAGTGAATCTCCAGGTGCAATGACCTTTCCCTGCGGAGGTCAATTGGTGCTATCCCAGCAGTCCTTGCAGGGGTGTTCCTGGTAAAACATATGACCTGAAACGAAAGAAAAACAAGCAGACTTGTGTTTGTGGACTTATCAAACTGTGCCAGACGAGTTCCTGATGATGATGAAGAAAAAAATCCCACCAGAATGATTCATATCAATAACAGCAAATTGTTTAAAAGAAAAAGTTTTGTAGTTTTTCATCCATAGTTATGATGTCTACTTCACAAACTTCTAGAAACTATATATTGGCTGAGGAAGTATAAAATTATAAAATTGTGGATAGACCCTAAATGTAAGAACTTAAAATCATTCTTGGCTAGGATTCATAATAAAATATAGTTTCAAATCCTCTTAGATATGAGTGATACTAGTAAAGTATAAATTCTTTCTTGTATTCTTGAGAATCTATGGATTTATAATTTCAGAAAGAAGAAATCTTTGAGCATGATTCTTTCTTATGTACATGTACATGTACATGTATATGATTTGTTTAGCAATGACCTTTAACCTTTGCCAGACCTGCTGTAGTGTATGGTCTTTTGCTGTGGTTTGTAATGTGGTTTAAAGCTAGACTTGTCTGGGTTCATACTGGATGACTCCATTGTTGTGAAACCCGTCATTCACACAAGAGAAACTTTTTGTTAAGCTGTACGATATGTAATTAGCTTTTTCTTGTCCGAACGTCATACCAAGAATTGTCATTCATATGTAGAAAAATGAGGTTTTTGGCTCTTTGCATCCTTTCTAATAAACATTTGACATGGAATCAGGGCTTATTGTTCCATTTGAACATTTGTATTAAACAAAACTAGGCACGGTTTATAGGAGTGTGAACCGATGTTCTGCCAGCAGCAGCAATTTTGTATGCTTGAGCAATACCCATGACTTGAGACAATATTTAGACATTTTATCTTTGGAGAGCAAGAAGGGCATTAATTCCTCAACAGAAAACACAGATTTAAAATTGACTTCCTTGAAACTAGTTTCTTTATATGAAATTCACCTCACTATCTCATGCCTTGTGTGAAAGCCTCTGTTGCTACTACACAGTGATTCTCCAAACAATGTTTCTTCATCCAAATTAGGTATAAGTTTACCCCCTGTGTGAATGACCCGTCTAGCTTTCTGACAGAGATAAAGTATGATGTGTCATGCATCATTGGCTGAATGAAGAATGATGATGTAGAATCGTTGTGGATGATATTTGTTTGTACGACCAGCACAGAGGCATTTCATATGAGATTATCCATGTACCTCGTCAATTTAGATAACAATTCTCGACAGGACACAACAAGCACATACATTTACATGTCGTTGTAGTTTTGGTGATCCAGTATTTGCTTTGGCAACGATTTCAATTCACTGAGCTTTAGTTCATCAAGGGTTTAGGCTGTAAGTTAAACCCGTCCCTGGGTGTAAAACAAATGTTTAACAAAACAAAAAAATTAGACACCGATTTTGAATGGAAGCCTGAACCCAGTATTGTTTTCAAACTTTAGTACAGGCTATAACATTAGCGATTAGGTAGTAGGGTAGGTGTCATTTTTTATGAATGGTTGAAGTTTGAAATTTTGTTAGTGTAGCATATTGACTGCACATAAGTGCACAGTAATTGTCACTGATGCATGTTTAGTACAACCATAGAATGAATATGTTTCTCATTCATCTAAGTTGATACATTCTTTTCCCAATAACATTTTTTTTTTCTTTTTAAAATTTGGATTCATGTCATTGAGACAAGTTTTTGTATTTTTAATTTAGTTACAAAAGTTGATTGAGAATGAAAAGGGTTACTAATGGAGCACCATGATTAGGGACTTTTAGATTTGCACAACGACAATGGGGATTGCTACGATCGACGTCCTTTTAATGCACTGCATTGAATGGACGTCACACGTATCAGTCCACGCAAATCTAAAAGTCCCTATTAGCTGGTCCAACTCCACCCATTTTAATAGTTCACATTAAAACCAGAAAGTTTGTAAGTTTTTATGAATACCAGACTTGGTGTCTATAATGCCATTCCATATTGAAAGTGAAAAACTTGGACAAATATTTACTCTGGTAGGAAGCTATTTGGGATATAACGGGAATAACATCAAGGAGAAGGGAAGCTGACAGCCATGTCGTTTATTTTTGAAAGTACAGAGAATGGGCAGTTTGGCACATTACAGGTGATTTAGGTGTGACAAGGAAATTGCGAAAGTACAACAAATAAACTTTACCGGGGAAATGGCTATAACATTTAGTTTACAATGAAAGAGATAAGGAAATATTATATAGATAGTCTGACCATAATTTAAGTGGACAAGAATATAGAACTGTAAAGAAAAATTCCTGACACAGTTACTGAAAATGATTTAGGTATAGAAAGCTTTGAAAGTGATCTCTGGTAATGATTCCTAGTAGCCTTAAAAGTTTTCAGCAAGAAAAATCTATTTGTTTGCTATAGAAAATCCAAAAAGAGCCATCTGAACAGAGTCTTGGGTTGAAGATTTAGACAACATGATACCAGATACTAATGGAAAACGATTTATGATACACAGTAGGTTTGCAGTTGCACCATGTGTGTGAGAGAGAGAGAGAGGTATGAGGAGTCCTGAACAGGACTCTGACTCAGTAATCTTTCTTGGAGGAGTGTAGTCCTGTAGTCCTGGAGAGGATGAGTGGCTCGACGTTTCGAACAGGTTGACTATCCGTCGTCAGGACTCCTCATACCTCTCTCTCTCTCACACACATGGTGCAACCGCAAACCTACTGTATATCTACATCACCATGCAAGCCGACACTTACAAGCAAGATTTATGATACATTCTATATAATAAATATCAAATGAACAGTGCTAGACGGAAGACCTAATCGGATTTCATTATTGTACATGGTGAATAATTACTGACTCTTTTGTTTTTATGTGTACTTACATCATCATTAATTATTATTATTACTGATAGTTTTTATTACTGAACTTAATAGAATAAGAGCTGTTTGCATATTAGAGGAGTAATCGGAGGAATGACTGAAACAAAGGATGATATTTAAAAATAGACAGGGGTAGGTATATCATATTAGCACAGCTTGAGAACAAAAGTAGTAAGCACAATAGATCCTTTAGTCTATTGTACTGCCCTTGGTTCTGATGCCATAACAAACAATACCGAGTAAAAACCTCTGTGCAAATGGTAGCTTTTCCTCTTGAGCAGTGATTCATTGCTTAAACACTTGATGGAGAAATGCAAAGTCCATTTTCTTTCGCAGAAATGACAGGGTTAATTGGTATGCACATCCCTATAATCTGGTAGCAACGGGCTGTGGCATTTTCAAAATGATTTTTGAGAGGGCCAGGCACATTTTTCAAAACCATCTTTAAAGCAAAGTTAATTGGTATACTCATCCATATTTGGTAACCAGACACAGTGGCATATCCAGATGGTAATTTTTTTTTGGGGGGAGGGGCAAATATTTCAAAATTCTTACAATGCTCCCCCCCCCCCCTATTATATTTTACCAGAGACAGTGTGCAGATAAGCAAGGCCCCTTGTTCCTGCTTCTTGGATGGAACTTTAATCCTTTCACACAGAATGAACAGCTTTCTAGCTATGAAAAATTGACATGTACATATAGATCTTTCCCAGCCAATGGATGTTGAATAGTACCTTTAAATCATACATGTCATTTAATTTTACTCCCCTTTAAAAAGATAATTATAGTGATATTTTGAATAAGAGGTCATTTCAGGAGCCTCTGAAAAATTGACATGTACATATAGATCTTTTCCAGCCAAATAGATGTTGAATGGTACCTTTAAATCATACATTTTAATTGCGTAGATAATTCAAGATGATAAGGAGCGAGGGAAAGAGGGAAGAGGATGATGAATTATGATGCTGGTATCATTCAGAGAAATGTGTCAATGTCATGCAAGGTCATTGGTTTAAAGAGGCATTTCAGACTCGGAGTAAGTGGTCCTGCGATTCCATTTTATAGAATATAATATGGAAGTTTGGGGGATAGTGGTTGATTATTAAAATAAACAAAGATAGTTGCGTAATACTGCAGTATGGGACCCTATTTTGCTGAAGATCACAAACGTTGGATAGCACCTCACATGGATATGGGTATATGGTACTACACACTCCTACATGTACATGCATGTCATTTAATTTGACTCCCCTTATAAAAGAAAATTATAGTGATATTAAGAATAAGAGGTCATTTCAGAAGCTCCCTTTTTTCAGTAGACATTGCTCCTATGATCTTCTTCCACTTATGAGAGAGAAGAATCAGAAGATTATTTGCACCTTTACCAGAAGTCGACCTTGTCTTTAATGGATCCATGCATGAATCATGTACATCTGTCTCAAGTTCACCTCTCATGGGTGCTGTCAAATGCTCACATATCCACATCCAATACTATCTTCTCTCATCTCTCAAGCTTGCAGATGTATCCCTTGTGAGTCACCGAGTACCTTACTATAAATGCCCCGTTAAACTAAGGCTCGACACTTATAGATGCCTGGACACTTACAGATTCCTGGGATGCATGGATGCCCCAAATCTGTCTGGTCCCCTAAAATTTCAAAAGTTTATAACATGGGGCTAATATGGAAACGGACCCTACAAAAATAAGTCTGGGACCCCCTATGATACAAAAATTTGTGTGGAGCCCTTATGATACTATAGGTTGAATTACATGTTGCACATACTGTGGCACAATGGCATAGCTTGAGTTTAGAGATTGCGGGGGCACTACCCATATTCAGCCAATGAAATATAAAGACAAATTATTAAGAGGGTCATATTATCTTGTTACCTTTTCCCACTCTCTTATTCTAATTGTTGGCCCTTTTATTGCCACCTATGTATATTTTTTGTTGGGAGGGGAGGGGAAGGGGTAGGTGCCCCTGTAGCTCTTCTGCTGTGGCAGCTAAATAACCTTAGCACGTGAATGACAGTAATTACATGTATGTCAGTGCCACGCACAAATCACTCCCTCATTACCACACCAGAGAATGGTCCTTCGCCTGTGACAAGATGGACAGATGCATTCAAACCGTGAAAGGGAACTCCCATTGAGACATTCCTTGAAAGGTGCACGTACAGCAGTTGGTGATACAAAACTATATGTATGTTTATACTGAATAATAAAACTTTCATAACTTAAAAATGAGAGGAATTTTCCTGAGTAAATTGTAAAATTTCAGTGATGTGAATGCGCAGTCCTAATCCCTCATGAAATTCGCCATTTAACATTTCATGTGTGCATAAGTTTCTTTTCGTTTTATAGTATTTTCATTTTAGTTTCTTTTTGGAGTTTGCTGAAGGATTTTTTGCGGAAAAATCTGAGTTCATATTTCTCATTTGTAAGCACTCCAGTGGGATGATTTATTGAAATGTGAAAGGAGCTGTTTTCTTTGCGCCCCTGGAATCGACCTTGATGGATTGATTTACTTCAATCAACAAACACCATCAAATACTGTACAACAAGAAAATTTTGATACATGAAACTTTCACGGACCTTTATTAATCAACATTCTTTTGGCAAGTCCCTGTAGCAGATACATACAATTAGACATGTCATTGTTAATTTCATATGCCATTAAACTTTCTTACATCCACACACTTCGTCAAATTTACGAACATTTCATGCACACAAAATTTAGGCCTATGTTTAATGGTTTATTTTATTGTGGCAACGTTTTGAAAAGGTTAACTGCTTTAAATATGAACAAGGCTTCAGGATAGTCAGGTATGAACTTGCCCTGCATGGCCTATTAAAAGGACGGTGATGTATTATTCATGGGTTCAGCCTTGGTTTAGATGTCACAATGATGGGCTGACTCATATCATCATATAACGCTTCCATGAAAGGGGGATTTCCTCCATAAAATACATTCGCGAGGGGTCGTTAGCATCACTCGTTAGGCTGTTCAGCGTCTCCATGATGAGCGGAGATAATATATCTAAATTATTCACCCTGTTAATCAGGGCTTGTTACGTTGGGAGTAATTATAGCATTATCCCTCATCATCATGTTAATCTAATGAAAGTCAGTCTATTATCAATTATGACTTGCAGTTCTAGTTAACGATTGCATTCCTGTACCATTTGGTGGAAGTAAAATAATAATTACTCATTTATGAAAGTAATATGATATATCGGACTAGAGATATTTAAAGTAAGGTTTTGTTAGAATAGAAGTACATGTACATGGTGGATAATAGAAAAATTGTTCACTCTTGTTATTTGTTTATGTAGGGCCTATGCAAACATGATATTGTAGTCTGCCACAAATTAATTATTCCCTTTAGTCCCATATGTATACGAGATGGGGATGCTCCTGTAAACATTATTAGTAAAATTCATACATTCACATTTACAGTACGGTACACAACATATAAACATACACATTTTCTTTCCTTCGGTCCCACATATAGGGGACGGGATGCGCTCACCATCGGTAATAAAATTATGAAAGACTTGATCAATGTTTATACCGGCTTTGCGGAAAGAAACACAAAAGAGCGATACGAAGCTGAATGTAATCACAGCTTTGTGCATCTGGTATATGCAGAATCCATATTTTTGGAGATGAGCGTCTGCGTGTATCTATTTGCAGTGGTGAGAATCTGGCCTGGTATCGGATGAAATCAGATACCACTTGGACTTATCTAATTGGAAACCAAGCTGATTTGCCTCATGTCATGGTCATGACACATTTACTCTTCTTCATGTTAGTTTTGCCTTGTGTATTTTTGTGATCCTGTCTGAGTGAGCACTTTGCTGCTTTGCTTTGTTCAAATTGGCACTTGAAGTACTTAGGATTTTGTGTTTGTTTTGATGGGGACATGTATGGTAGATTCAGGGAGAAATATATATTGTCTTTTTTTGTTTTGTAATGTGAGGAAAAGCATGACTACCGGTACATAAACGTTAATTATGTCTTTTATCTTCATTATCACCATAATGAAAATCATCTTCTGTCCACACTTACCGTTTTTGTGATAATAATTGGCATTATCACTTATGTTGTTACATCATTGATGTAGTTGTAACGTTCACTATCTAGTAATCATCTTTGTCATTATCATCATCACCATCATTATCACCATTATCATTCTCCTCCTCCTCCTCCTCCTCCTCCTCCTCCTCCTCCTCCTCCTCCTCCTCCTCCTCCTCCTCCTCCTCCTCCTCCTCCTCCTCCTTCTCCTTCTCCTTCTCCTCACAATCATCATTGCCATATTTATTTCCATTTTCCATCATCATTACCATCACCATTATTGTTGTCATCTTCTCTTCCTTATATTATCATAATTACCAGTATCATCCTAAATGCTACACGCAACTTCTTAGGAGACCTGCATTCAATAAATGTTACATTGACACGCAAAGTCATATAATCACTCAGTACCAACCATACAGCAATACAAGTGTTGTCATTGAAGCAAGATATTATTTCCCCTTTTCAGAGTTCGATTTCAAAGACTATACCGCCTCGTGATTGCCATCACACACACCTCACTATAACTATATCAGCCTGCCATACTCTCTCTCTCTCTCTTTCTCTCTCTCCCTCTCCCTTTTGTACACCTGTTACCATGGTAACCAATGACTCATCCAGGTTGAGAATGAGATAAACAGTTTGAATCGCACACCAGCCGATTCTGGACGATGCATCATCTCCTTGATTTGGTGTCACTAGTTCTAATTTTTTTCTTGTAAGGGAGGAGATGTAGGCAGGGAGAGGAAGAGAAAAAATGAAAAAGGTGGAGAAAGTGAGAGAGTGGTTAGAAGATGGATGATATATTGGGGAGACACGAAAGAGGGGAAGGGAGAGAGACAGAGAGAGACGGACAGACAGACATACAGACATAGAAAAATGAGAAGGAAAAAGAGACAGAAACTAACAAAAATAGATTTGCAGGTGAAGAGCGGAAGATAATAATAATAATAGAGAATATTTATTAAGCGCATAATAAATGCTGATAGAAGATGCTGGAAAGTGAAAAGAGGAAAGAGAGAATCAGAAAGATTCTTGGAGAGGGGGAAGCGTGAGAGAAAAGTTGAATGATAAATGGGTGAAAATGAGAGTGAAAGAGAGAGAGAGAGAGAAATTGAGATAGAAAGTGAGAGAGAGAGAGAGGGGGGGGGGGGGGGGGAGAGAGAAAGGAACATCATGATGGATAAGACAAGCTGAAAGACCCTACCTACAGAGTCCAATGAATACTGAATCATTTGTTCTGCCAGCCATTCTCTTTTGTTCTGATGGCAAATGAAATATGGTCTTGTATGTGTCACCAATCAGTTCTCATTTAAGACTTATCAGTTTCTGTTAAACATAATCAGCTTTGCTTGCTTCTATCCATTTATACATGGACCATGTCTTACGTATCTGCATGTCACTTGATTGCCAGATGATGAAGTAGAGCAGACTACAAATCCCCTTTGAGAGCCAGAAGGGCACTAACTCCATGTAAAACAATATTATATTAATGCCCTTTTGGCTATCAGCTGTTGACGATACAAGCATTTAATGAAGGGGTTTACTGCCCGCTCGATCATAACAAAATGGGAGTACATGTTGATTAATTTTGAACAATTTCTATGTGTGTTATTGCTTGACATGAACATGATGTAAGGAACTTGTCCAATGCGGCCTTTTACGACAACCATATCTTCCTACCAGGCACCCATTAGCTCCACCTGGGTGTAAAGTGGCAAATGTAGATTAATGTCTTGCCAGAGGACATTAGTGCTGTGACAGGGGCTTGAACCCAGTCCTTAGCGATTCACTGTCCACTGGCTTATCCATTTACATCCTGACGCCTCAATACAAAATATTTTAATTAATTTCTTTGTTTATCTACTCTAAAATAAATTTCATTATCAAATTACTTGAATTATAAATTGAATGTGTAATGAAGTTCGATTTGGTACATACATGTACAGTACAGCTCTATGAGTCATTTCTATGCAAACTCCGGTAATACATGTAGCGTTGAAAACACAGCTGATTATAAGAAAGCGAATGATGACCATCAGGATGATTCATAATTATGCCTTCATATTGCATGTGTGTCAACTCATCTAGCCGCTCAGAATCCAATTATCCATCAAGCTTACTGCCTATTCAAACATATTTTTTCTCATGTTTATTTTTCTAGATGCCATGACGATGCTTGGTAACCGAATGGATGGCACCCTAAACATCGAGACGTTCCTCCTCACCCTGGAAATTGAGATATCCAACGGCATCATGAATATGCAAAACAACGGCCTCTCGATATCAACAAAGGTAAGACAGGTGTCACATAGCATAGTCACCTGACCAGTCACCTGATTAGTAGTCACCTGATTTGTCAGGTCATCAGGTGATAATGTTGAGACATGTATGGATAATAGATAATCAGGTGCGAAAGCATATGCAGGGAAAAGCAAAAATACATGTATGTAGCTAGAGATAATGTGGCTGCGACACAGGTGGTAGGATGATTTCTGCGCATTACGACCAGACTAATTACCAAGAGGACTGTCATGCTCGTTAGCGAAATCAACTTGTAAAATGCCGAGATAAGCTATGGTTCCAAAGGATAGCTAATTTGTGGTGCTTGAGTGCTTGACATAGGCTTTAGCTGCAATTTCTCTAGTCTTTTGATTCATCAAAGACACAGGGATAAGGTAAGGGTTGTAATTGGGTTGTAGGTTAGGCTTAGAGTTAGGTTTAGAGTTGGGGTTAGAATTAGGTATGGTTATAGTTTTAGGTCAAGGGTTAAAGTTAGGATTTCGGTTAGTATAGAAATTCAATGTTGGTCATGGAGCAGTAGCATGAAATCATCCAATTATATATTCCTACAGACCATATGTTCTTTTTAATACATGCTTCTCAGACCCATATGTTAGTCATTAATGATTCTAAGATCCGAATAAGAATGTTTCTAGTCCGATTTCAGCCCCCAACAAAGGAAACCACATTTGACATGCCTAAGTGTCTCTGGCTCCCATCGTCTTGTACCTAACCCCCCCCCCCCCCCCCCCTCCCTCTTTTTTTTCCTTCAGGATAATTTTAAAGATAATCTGAATTTCTATCATGAAAGCGCTTTTCACATGAAAACGCTCTGAAAAACTACAGGGCACTAATTGTCCTCATATATTATTGGGCTCTTTGGACCAGTAAAATAAGAAGAAAAAATGCATGTTGCTCCTTTAATCAGGTGACTTCACCAGGTTTAACATAGTCTTATCTTTGTGAATATGATCCTATATCTAGATTTCATCTTTTTTTTTTGTCTTTAAGAAAATGTAGTGCACACCATTATCAGAACTTGCAAGAACATTTAAAGCATCTACATGTAGGAAAGGCAAACAATAACTAGAACTTGTGACAACCTTGAAAGCTACAATATTCAGGAAAGTAAAGAGAACTTAAACAACCTTTAAAGCAACAACACATACAGAGGGGAAAAAAAGGATACAAGGACTTGTGACAAGCTTTAAAGCTACAATATTCAGGAAAGTAAAGAGAACTTAAACAACCTTTAAAGCAACAACATGTAGGAAAGAGGAGAAAAAAAAAGGATACAAGAACTTGTGACAACCTTTAAAGCTACAATATTTAGGAGAACCCATGGCAACCTTTAAATTAAAAATTTGTGGGAAAGAGGATGAACTAAGATTACTAGAACTCGTGGAACAGCAACAGGAAATACAACGGATACAAAAATGCTTGAAAACCTTTAAAGTAGGAAAGAGGAAAGACAAAGGATACAATCTATTTCCTGGCAGTCTAGAGGACAATCTGGTTTTGATCGGTATAGACCGATGAAGCATAATTATGCCAATGATTGACAGGGTCTGGAAAGAAAGAAAGTACAAAGGGAAGGTTTGGATTTGATTAAGGGTGAAGAAGTCTCAAGTACAACTGTTATTTTGGTGTAATCACATGAGGCCTGTCCTCATCAGCTCGAGATTGCCAAATAGCCTGCTATTTCTGATTTAGGAAATAAGCCTGAAGCTCGAATTTGTGTCTTCACCAGACTGATACACTCATCACAAACTAGCTCGGACGGGCGCAAATGAGCCCACTATTTCCCCAAAAAGCGTGATATTTTGGAGATAAGATCAAGATTTCTCTGGATATTTCTCGACCAAATATCCCGCTAATGGCAACTGCAGGCTGATGAAGACGCAAATTAACTGGCTAATTTGCGATCGGGATAGTTAAAATAGTGAGTTGGCTGGCAATCCCGAGCTGATGAGGACAGGCCTATTGTTGATGTCTGGGTCTGGAGAAAAAGAAAATAGTTTAGATATATCACAAAGACTAGGTCATGTGTAGCATTCAGATATCTGAGGATTATAATTAATCTTGATTGTAATGAAATGATTTTCAAGTTCCAAGTTTATTTTCCACAATCCATTACAAATGAATCACCAACAAAAGCACTACATAACAATCAATGACAATGTACAATACTTAATTATATGAAGAATTTATAACTTTACACTACAACATATGTTGTTTTTATTAGTTACTGAATTTTGGTAAAAGTCACTTGTCTTAAGTTTCCTTGTTATTTAATCCAAATCCAAGATGTACATGTACTGAAATGAAAGAAATTAAAAAGATAAATTTCTATTTTTTTTAATATGAGAAGAGAAGATAACTAGAAATGCAATCGTGTCACAACGATGTGCGTGCAATGACGCCGTGTTTCTACGAGTCGAACGAAAGAGCTTCTCTCGGACTATCCAGAGCAATTTGTACAAAGTCTTTAGCTTCTGTAATATTGGAGACAGGTAGGGCGAAAGAAAGGCCTCAATAGTGACCTTGATGGGATGGTAGTGACTATGCCTACGATGTTTGAAAGAAATTGGGATAGGGGAAAGAACCTAGAAAGGGCTCGCAAGCACTGCGTGCAAAAACAAATGGGATTAGTTGCACGTTCGTCATTGCAATCAAGATCGTTCTAGGGGTCAAAAGCGTGAACCCGAGTTGCCCCCATAGACAATGCGTGTAATGCATGGGCGGAAAACGTACAGGATCTGTATTATGACCGGAGTTAAATTGTTTTTTCTCTCTCTCTTTATGTCTCTTTATGGGCCGTATATGGTATCATTGGAAAGAGAATTTCATGGTCGTTATTGTAAACTACTCTCTTTTTTTATATGATAATCCTATCGAAACATGTGATGTAAAATAGATTTAAAGGACAAAATGGCGTCTTTAATGGCCCCCTTGACCAATTTCAAAAATCCGGCCAAGAGGTGCCCTGCGTATTGCATCTCGGAATGTCATTGCAAATTTTCAAGGAAAAAAAAGGATGTTTAGGGGGCGAAAAGTAGTCTGAAAAAATGACGTCATGGCCGATAAGTGTTATAATCGGGCGGAATTCGTATAGTGACCCTTGTTCAAATGCGATTTACTCACAGTTTTCTGTGTAAACATATACCATACTTGGTATCATTCGAAAGGGCACTTCATTGCGGTCAGTTTGACACCATTGTCATCTGCACGCAATGTACTGCACGCATTAAAGGCGCTATTACGTAATGCATAGCAAATTCATCATTTTTGGCGATAACTTTGCAACGAGGGCATTACAATTTATTAAACTTGGCAGACAGTTGTCACGTATATGGATACATATGTGTGCAAAGTTTCACTGGTGTAGGTATAAAGATCGTTATTTTAGAGCAAGTTTAAGTTATTTTGGAATTTTCTTGAAAATGGCGAATTTGGAGGGCATTTTTCTCAAAGTCAGTCAGTGTAAGGGTATATAATTTTGTATATGGCTGGAAAGGGCATATCTTCAAGTATCTAAATCCAAAAAAGGGTACGGATTTGCCAAGCCATAATGGAGATACGGCCATAGAAAGAAAGCCAATTCCCAGAACTTTAGAGGGCGCTATTTACGTTTTGCAAAGCCATTAGAGCGTGAAATTTAGCATGGCTATGTGCAATTATGAGATAAAGATACTGTGAGATTTAAATACAAAACGGAATTTATATGAGAAAGTTATGGCAGTTTTAGATTATTTAGGGGTCATTTTTTCAAGAATTTGAGAGATTGTTGACGGAGACGGTTTCAGATTTGAATTTCGAGTATGAAGATGGCATTTTGAAGGTCAAGTCATATGTCGCAGATGAAAGAACATCTCTCAGACTATCTAGAGGAATTTGTTAGAAGTTTGTAGGATGAAGGATAGTGGAGATAGGAAGGAAGATATAAAGGCCTTAAAATGGACCAGAAACGGACAAAATGGCGCCTGGACGGTCATGCATGAGTGATTTCCAAAATCGAAGAATGTAGTGACCTTGATGAGATGTTAGAGACTATGCCTATGAAATTTGAAAGGAAAAGGACATGAGGAAAGCACCTAACTAGGAATCACAAACACTACGTGCAAAACGAATGCGATTTCCTGACGATAAGGAGGAAAAGGAGGAAAAGGAGAATATTAATGGGGCAGAATGTGAACGAAAACAAGGCAATGACGAAGGTTCGTCATTGCAACTAGAAATGCAATCGTGTCACAACAATGTGCGTGCAATGACGCCGTGTTTCTACGTGTCGAACGAAAGAGCTTCTCTCGGACTATCCAGAGCAATTTGTACGAAGTCTTTAGCTTCTGTAATATTGGAGACAGGTAGGGCGAAAGAAAGGCCTCAATAGTGACCTTGATGGGATGGTAGTGACTATGCCTACGATGTTTGAAAGAAATTGGGATAGGGGAAAGAACCTAGAAAGGGCTCGCAAGCACTGCGTGCAAAAACAAATGGGATTAGTTGCATGCGGCGTCATTGCAATCAAGATCGTTCTAGGGGTCAAAAGCGTGAACCCGATTTGCCCCATAGACAATGCGTGTAATGCATGGGCGGAAAACATACAGGATCTGCATTATGACCGGAGTTAAATTGTTTTTTCTCTCTCTCTTTATGTCTCTTTATGGGCCGTATATGGTATCATTGGAAAAAGATTTTCATGGTCGTTATTGTAAACTACTCTCTTTTTTTCTATAATAATCCTATCGAAACATGTGATGTAAAATAGATTTAAAGGACAAAATGGCGTCTTAAATGGCCCCCTTGACCAATTTCAAAAATCCGGCCAAGAGGTGCCCTGCGTATTGCATCTCGGAATGTCATTGCAAATTTTCAAGGAAAAAAAAGGATGTTTAGGGGGCGAAAAGTAGTCTGAAAAAATGACGTCATGGCCGATAAGTGTTATAATCGGGCGGAATTCGTATAGTGACCCTTGTTCAAATGCGATTTACTCACAATTTTCTGTGTAAACATATACCATACTTGGTATCATTCGAAAGGGCACTTCATTGCGGTCAGTTTGACACCATTGTCATCTGCACGCAATGTACTACACGCATTAAAGGCGCTATTACGTAATGCATAGCAAATTCATCATTTTTGGCGATAACTTTGCGCTGACGTTATTAAAATTTACCAAATTTAGCAGACAGTTGTCACGTATATGGATACATGTGTCTGCCAAGTTTCAACGACGTAGGTATAAAGATCGCCATTTCGGAATTTTCTTGAAAATGGCGAATTTGGAGGGCAATTTTCGCAAATTTGGTCAGTGATAGGGTATATAATTTTGTATATGGCTGGAAAGGGCATATCCTCAAGTATCTAAATCCAAAAAAGGGTACGGGTCTGCCAAGCCATAATGGAGATACGGCCACTGAGAGAAAGCCAATTCCCAGAACTTTAGAGGGCGCTATTTATGTTTTGCAAAGCCATTGGAGCGTGAAATTGGGCATGGCTATCAGCAATTATGAGACAAACATACTGTGAGATTTTAATACAAAACGGACATTATATGAGAAAGTTATGGCAGTTTTAGATTATTTAGGGGTCCATTTCTCAAGAATTTTAAAGATTTTTGACGGAGTCGGTTTCAGATTTGAATTTTGAGTACGAAGATGGCATTTTGAAGGTCAGGTTATACGTCGCAGATGAAAGAACATCTCTTAGACTATCTAGAGAAATTTGTTAGAAATGTGTAGGATCTAGGATAGTGGAGATAGGAAGGAAGATAGAAAGGCCTTAAAATGGACCAGAAACGGACAAAATGGCGCCTGGACGGTTATGCATGAGTGATTTCGAAAATCGAAAAAGTAGGTGACCTTGATGAGATGCTAGAGACTATGCCTATGAAATTTGAAATGAAAAGGACATGAGGAAAGCACCTAACTAGGAATCACAAGCACCACGTGCAAAACGAATGCGATTTTCTGACGAGGAATATAAGGAGGAGAATATTAATGGGGCAGAATGTGAACGAAAACAAGGCAATGACGAAGGTTCGTCATTGCAATTACCCAATTTAGAGGTGTATTAAAAAAAACCTAGACTGAAGCTTGACATTAAAGATGTAACTTGACCCTGGCCAGACAGATGACCACTGATTGACCATTCAACCAAAGAATATAAGTCAACCTTGAGGCCAGGACAGCCCATTGTCCAAAAATCTTGACCAGTTGGGTTGAAAGTCCACACGAGAGGTCATTGACCTTTTGCAGGTATCCACAGTCTCTTGAATTTCCTCTTCTCACTACATCATTAGCTTACCACTCAATATCAGGTTCAGAAGTTTTTTCAGAGATAACCGGTAGCTGTCTAGTTCCTTTCCAATTTTTGTTATGATGATGATGATCATAATAGCGTCTTGATAGCCATAACAAACTCTGTGCGTGATGGAGTCCAATTCCATATATGCCATGGTAAATTATCTCATAAAACTGCTGTCACAAAATGGAACTTACGTTATGCAGGTGTCAATTGTATGACCCACCCTATGGACCCCGGGGAAGGTGCATCATGGTTGGGTCATTTACCATCAAGGTGTGACTCAGGGTACCGTCATTTTACTCCTATGGTCAGTCACAATATTGACGGTGGGGTGTGTCGATGTCAGTCACTTTACATAGGTGCGTCACTGAATAAAGTACAGTGTATTCAAATGACAGTCAAAATCAACAACTGGTGCGTCATAATTTTGACCGAGGTACCGTCATTGGTAGCCTGAAGTTCGTCATAGTTTTGCCGCATATGTGCGTCATGGTATAGTAAAATCCGACGCACATTAGACAAGTGACGCACCATCCCCGGGGTTCATGGGGTGGGTCATACAATTGACAGGTGCATTACACGTTACTTGATAGCAAGTAGAGATTTCAGGAGTAAAGCATGTCAGGATCAGAAGTTTTTTTCAGAGATAACTGGTAGCTGTCTAGTTCCTTTCCAATATTTGTTATGATGATGATGATGATGATGATACTAGCGTCTTGATAGCCATAACAAACTCTGTGAGAGATGAAGTCCAATTCCATATATGCCATGGTAAATTATCTCATAAAACTGCTGTCACAAAATGGAACTTATGTTACACGTAACTTGATAGCAAGTAGAGGTTAAAAAAGAGAAGCATGTCGCAAACAAAGGCACCAAAGCATAGTCAATTATGTATCATATGTGTATTAATCGTATAAGATACAGAAATTTAAAGGGCACCAAAAATATGAATTTTTATTTTTTCACACATATTTTGGACTTGGTTATGATTTTCATGTGTTACGGCTTGTTCAGATATAAAATCGGTTCATTGCATGTAATGCATGTAGGGGATTCTATCTCCCCATACACTTCACACACAAATGTGTGAGTACACATTCAATGAATAGTGGCTTATTTCACGAGAAGGCCCTAAATTGTTAAAGAGTTAGAATTACCATTAGTTTGGAGGATGTATAGTTTCACCTTGGTGTACTCATGTCTGTCTTGTAATAATAATAATAATAATAATCTTTTAAAGTCCACTCCAAAGTTTATTAAGTTAAACCGAAAATGGAAAGTCTTTTTGCCCAATTGATCGTGAGCCCGGCAGCCACTGAGCAGCGCCAGATCGACGTTGCTCTATTATCCCTTATTGTTGAACGCCAAACAAGGTAGTAGCAACTCGCGTCTTTTAACGTCTAATGCTGGGAGTGATATCGTTAACGTCGTGAGGCAACATTTATGTTAGCTGCTTGTTTTATCCCTTTAAACCGGTTGTACTGTATGTTCAGACGTGAAATATGGATAATGTACTACCAGTATGTTAAATGATGGCAGTTTTGAAAGGGGACTTAGAACATGATTTAGAGATGGTGAAATCCAAACTGGGCGAGGAACAATAAGCAAGAAGAGAATAAGACTCTGGCGACCTTTGACCCCTACACCCTCGGAGCCATAGAGGGAAATCCTAGCACAGCATTCTGTTTGGGCTATTGTCCCATCCAAAATATTTGTAATCTTTCCACACCGCCGAGTGCTCTGCCTACTCCGTTTTAGGAGCCTTTGTGGCTTTTGTCCCCGCGCACAAAGGCAAAAGAAAATCGGCAGGTTCAATTTTGACGAGACGTGTCAGAGTTGACAATTGGGGTGCCCCTCAACTTGATCGATTCTGCTCCGCTCGGTTCACCCAAAACTGTGCCCGCCAGTGTCGAAACGAAATTGACTCCCTCCGAAAACATTGAGGCACCTTTTTTCTTATTTTCTCTCTCCATGTTTCATGGTTTGTTTTCTCTTTCTGTCTCTCTTTCTGCCCCTCTCTCTCTCTCTCTCTCTCTTTCTCTCTCCCTCTCTCTCTCTTTCTCTCTCTCTCTTTCTCTCTCTCTCTCTCTCTCTCTCTCTATTTGTCTGTCTGTCTGTCTATTTCTTTCCCCATTTTGTCTCTCTCCCTCTCTTGAAACCTGAATAAAAGCAGAGTTGGATGGCAGGGGAAATGGGGCTGTACTTGAATGCAGTGTATTGTGATGCGTGATTATAGAAAGACCCATTTCTGCTCAACAAAATGGGGTAGTTGAATCATGGTCCATGGTTGAATAAAAACTCTAGTAATTCTAGATGTTTATTCCTGTCTTTTCCCCAAGGGGGATTGTCTGGGGACAATTAGGGCAGGTGAGAAAAGGAGGGAACGAGAAAAAAGGGGGAGGAGGAGGGGGTGGAGGAAGGAGTTCCAAAGCAGATCTGACATTCCTCAGGTGCTCCAAGAGATTGCTGATTTTCAAAGCTGATTACTCGTCAATCAGTTCTTTAGTAATTAGTTTTTATCCTGTGGCTATGAGTCTGTGAAATCATAAAATAAGGAAGATAAATTGTTTTCAAAATATGAAACTATGCCCCCCCCCCCCCCCCCCTCCAGATCTACAAATGCTGTAGTACCTCAAAAGACAAAAAGGAGAGAAGGGAAGGAGAAAGAGAAAGATGAAAGTGGCAGACATTAAATGTGTATTTTGAGTTAACAAAGTAAACATAAAGACCTAGGTATTATACTAATGTCAAAGACATAGGCAGAGTATAAGTGGGGGAAGGAGAGAGAGAGAGAGAAGGGAGAGGGAAAGAAGATAGAGGGAGAGAGAGAGCGAGAGCGAGCGATGAAAAGAAATTCAATTCCTGTACCCCACTAATGCAATGTTGCCTGTCACGACATATACTCATGTACATGTGTGGTTGAATTTTGAATTAGGCTGATGTTGGTCTTCTAGGGGTTAAATCTTCCAACAACCCTCCTCGCCCCATTCCCAAGGCGATATATTACACCTACTGTTATTTGTACTCCTGCTTCTGCTTAGGAAGAGGAAGAAGGAGAAATCAAAAGAAAGAGAGAGGGAAAAAACAAACATGGAAGATGGAGGAAGTTTGCTTGAAGCTGTGCTCATGTTAAGTACATGTAATGCAAAGCACAGCTCCTATATTGTGAATCCTCTAAAATTAATACCGATAAAACAGTTGAAAGGGAGAAGTTTTAAGAATAAAATTGGCCCATTGGTATATATGACAAAGGGTGGTAAGAAATGGTACCTCACTTGATTTTCACATTTGACATGTCCACATATGCTTCGAACCACTTGTATCACAGGTCCCAATACACACACATTTGTTAAAAACAATAGATGCTGGAATCGATTTATTACCCCAAAATAACTTCACCAACGTCATACATGGGCCATCTAGTCTTCGCCTTCTGAGACTGAGGCAGGCCGAGGGTCTCCATTTATCGGCATGCCCATTTAGTGGTAGACCTATATTTTGTTCTCGTCTGTATCCATATCACAAGTTATTTGATATATTAGGGAAAAAATTGGATTGTAGGGAAGTGGCTCTGGGGCAGAAAGACATTGGGATATGCGGCATACCAACAGAAATGGTAATGGGGGTCGTAAGGTCACCGGCTATAACCAAATAGAATTTGTTGTATTTACTGTAGATGGCAAAGGGCTTAATCGAGAATGAAGATCTCAAACACTGGTCTTGCATGGCATAGTGTGTTGGTTGAGTGGTCGAAGGTTTTATTTTTCTGTGTTTTTTTTCCTCTCTATTTTCTTGATTGCATTTAGGATTTGGTGCCCTTGAAATCTGCTTCTGTTATGGAAAAAAAATGGGAAAAAAATTCTCTCATATTCCAACGAACAAATGTTGTGGGAAACATACTGAATAGAAAATGTAAAAGCTTAGGCTCAACTATTAAAAAACGGTCAAACAGATCATGTAGTCCCATATGAGCATAGAAATGTGTGGACCTACATGTATGTTGGTGCTGTAGGCCTATACTCGGTCTACGTAAGTTTTGCTTGAAATGATGAGGCTACATCATACAGACATTCTCTTCACAGTTTACCACGACTTTCATTGAAAAATTGTAAAATAATCAAACATCTCCTAAAAAATGGCACCCTCTGGTAGGAATATCTCCTTTGTTGTCAATCTCCAGTTCAACCAAATTTGACGTTCACCCAAATTTGATGTTCTCTCAAATTTGATAGATTACAAGGGGTGAAAGGGGAGGGACGGTGGAACGCAGTTCCTGCTACCAGCAAGAATTGAACTCAACAGCGTGACATTACATTAGCGTCTTTGTAGGGGGTGCGTAGTGTCTGCCAAAGTTCGCTGTGGTTTCTATGGCAACCTGGACCAAGACCCCTTCTGATCCTGAAAATTGATGGGGATAATTCAGGCCATCTTTTCTTTCGCAGGCATCCAATTTTTTTGTTTTTTTTGGTTTATCTGACATGCTGTACGACAGTTGATAAGAGCATGTCAGCGTATTTTGCATTGATTAGAAGGGAGTCATTTATTTCTTTTTTTTGGTACGATTTATGTAATGGGAAACAAAGGCAGAAATCTTGCTGGATGCGAACCTGTATTTACCACAAGATTTTTAGTGATTTTTATTTTTTTAATTGGTCTCTGTTTTCTTATGTCCCTCCATCCAAATTTCTCTCTCAGGTTCACATAACCTGTAAATCAAATAAATGTTTAAAATTAGCCTTGAAGTCAGGCACATTTTTCACACCATAGTGTTTTGAAAACAAGTTATCGGTAAAAGGCTGAAGCAGTATGATTCCAGCCACTTTTTATCCTTGAACATGCTATAGAAACTATGAATGTTTAAAACAGCCCTCTTGGTTGACACCTCATTTTTTGTTTGCCTCTCACCAGTTCAGAGAACGATATACAATTACAAACAGTGAATACTTTACAGACGTGTCAAAAGAGTCTGGATAGAACCTATCGTTTGATTTGGACTCCAAAGTCTGTCCGATGTACGTGAACGTCTGAACGAAGAAGTGTTGCGTGGGCTATTGTTGAACATACATAGATTTGATCATGATATGCTACTTGATATGAAATGTCAACAACTTGTACTGATTTGCACTCCAACTGAATCAACACAAGTTTATCCTTGCTGGCTTCCTCTTTCTTTAAGTCTATCTCTTGTTATCTTTCTTTAACTTTTTAAAACTATTTTCCCCTTTCTCTTTCTTTTTCTCTCCATATCTTTATATCTCTTTTTCTTTCTCTATCTCTCTATTTCTTTCTCGCAATGTGCAGATTATATTTATATACAAGATGTATCTGTCTGTGTTTGGTCTCTGTCTGTCTCTCCCCTGTCTCTATCTCTTTCTTTCCCTCTTCTCCAACTCTCTCTATTTTTATCTTGCTCACCCCCCCCCCTCTCTCTCTCTCTACCCCCCCCCCCCTCTCACCCCCCCCCCTCGCTTCTTCTCCCCCTGTCTTTCTTTCTCTCTTGCTCTCTGAGTAGACCTGTTGCTTGGACATTACTGCTAATGTTATTGGAAGACAATTTTTTTCTATTGGGGGAAATGAGTACGGTAAAACCGATCACTCAAAGATTTTCACTTTTGTGAGGCACTTCATGATCATTTTGAAGCACCATTTTTTAGGCCTTTGATATTACACCATATCACAGACACTGATAACACTGTAGGGCCATGCCTCTCAAATTTAACATTGTGAAACAATGCCTTTAAGGGTTACATGGTTAGGCCCCATAGGGCCTGGGGGCTGGCATCTGTTTGTGAAATAAATCACATAATTGCTGGGCCACCTGTTTATGTTATTGTAGCCCTTGCTGACATGAGGCCGAACGTGGAATTTTGTTTTGCACCAACCCTCAAACCTAATAATGACACCAATTTATGGGGTATTCAGCTTGTCACATCACAGATGCGCAGAGATGTCTCTAGTTTAAACAATACCCACCTGCTCAGTGCTGGTCTCATATGTCTTCAAGAAATGTTTTGGAACATCACGTGTTTGGGCGGGGGGGGGGGGAAGAAACTATTAGGTTCATGGAATGGAGTGACATCGTGTTTGACAGCAGGTCGTTTTTCTCTGAACAAAAATTACATTTGGATATTTATTACATTAGACGTGTCAGAACCAGATGGGTATTGATAGAGTTCTGAACATCAGCTCTATCTACCCGATATATTTATTCGTCATCTTCTATTTACTATTATTAACCCTATCAGACATCTGAGCAAGGCAATTTTTAAATGTTATTGCCCTCAAGGTTTGATGGATAAGCAAACAAAATTACAATATTTTAGCCCGCACAGAAAAGTCAATGGGATTTGTGTGTAATTTGCCGGTCAATATGGTTATACAGTAAACCAATGAACAAATATTTTAGCCCGCTCTGAAAAGTCAATGGCAAAATGCGTGTTAAACTAGTGAGCAAAAATATAGAGCCAGTTGTAATTTACATCGCGCATCAGCTACTGTAATTTACATCGCACATCGTGTATAAGAAAATGCGCACTTTGCGCGAACTCTATTGTGACGTAACAATCACACCCTAGGCAAACTGTTTGTAGTGTATCGAAAATCTGTCAAACACTGGATGAACAGTGCTGGTTTGACAATGTTTTTGCAACTTCTAATGCTAGGAAACCCTGTGTAGCCTACATAATTTAAGAGTATAAGATAGTAAGAGTTTCTTGTTTGCTCTAGATGTCGGATGTGGTTAATAATAGTAATGTTGACTGCCTAATTCAGGGCAAAACGACTTGTCATATATCACCCTCACCTTCGGTTCGGGCGATATATGTCGTATTGCCCAGAAGGCAGTCAATATTACTTAAATATTGCCTCACATTCAAACCGATGATTTCTTGCAATTTGTTTAATAGTCAAGTGACATTCAGGATTTTGACAAATTTTGGAGTCTACCACCAAAACTTCAAAGGTTGTGATTGAGCTCATATTTTGTATAATTTCAATTTTCAGTCTTGGCAAATGGTTGTATGACAATGACCTTACAGCAGTTGCTCAGCGGTAAACATCCTAAATCCTTGGACCCAACATTATACCATATCTTAAGAGCATATATGGGACCACCTGCTACGTATATATCTATAAGAATGTTGTTAATGAAAGAAATTAATGAGTAAAAACAAAACAAAATAACAATCTTGGTTTCTTGTTTTCAATTTTCTCCTTTTCAACCAGGTTTTCAATGGGTGTGGGGTGCCACCTATGGCTATGGGAAGGAAGCGTAGGGAGACCAATCCGCTTGGAGCCGGTGTGTCGCAGCCTGCTGCCCCCGCCGCCGCCGCTGACGAGGACCTCATGATGGAGGATGATGGAGAGATGGTTACGGAAGCGCCAACGGCTGCGGAAGGACCGTCGACGAAGGTCCAGAAAAGCAAGGGCAACGCTACCGAAACGACATCGCCAGGGCTGAACGGAAGGCAAGGGAGAAGGCAAGGAGAAAGAGCCGTAAGTAGACTTGTTCAGATGCAAATGTTTAAACTGTCCCATTCCACTGGGGTGGGTTTTTGGAAACTATCGTATGAGAACAAGAAGTACCTTTAGTTTAAACATATTTGTGGCTTACACCCAGTAAATAAGATCGATTGATCGATCTGTAATTGAAAAAAAAGTCAGAAAAAATCTTGGAACCAGCGGGATTTGAACCTGCCATCTCCTGCTTGCCGGGCAGCGACTCTACCACCAGGCCATCACTGGTCCATGGCACAGTGTATTTACATTTATAAAAGAAGTACCTTGTAATTCAGCAGTGTCAAACTGCCCTGTTACACAACATATCATGTACTTGCATACAAGGACTCTTTCCTGTGTACAGGGTGACCTGAGACTCGTTTCACAAAGCCTTTTTTCGATGACAAATGACCAAAATCAGTGACAAATCTGCTGATAACCAAACAGAAGCAAAGATTTCAGTAGCTTATAACAAAGACTGTCACTTGTCACTGATGACAAGTTTTGTGAAAGGGCTCCAGTATGCTTCATTACACCTCATCTATCTTATTCCAACCCTTTCCCCCATCTCTCTACTCTTCTAACAGAGTGGCTACAGGTACCCCGCCCCGACCACGGCCGCTGGGACCAACCTGGACCGCCTCATCAAGGATGTTCTCAAGAGGCTACGGGACAGTCGCCCCTTCTGGTCGGCGCTGCCCTACATGATCTGCGACGACACCAACATCGCAGAGGAAGTGACGTCGACAGCGGAGGACAACTGTTGGAATGGAGAAAGAGTTGGGAGGTGAGAGTTCACACATCGCGTTGTAGAAACTACATGTGCGCTATGGTCTTTGGACTCATCTACCAAGAGCCAGGGTTGATCCAACACATGCTTTGGCAACATTTTATCTGGGCTTGTTTTGGACAAAGACCTATGATTAGGGTTAAAGTTGCAGTAGAAATTTGGAGTAGATTTAGGATTATGGTTAGGGTAAGGTATGTGTAGGTCCAGTGTTGTAGATAATTTAGTTCACATGAGATATTGACTGCAATTTCTTCTGGAGCAACTGTTGTTTTGTACAATTTTGAAGACCAGGAAGTATATATCCTTTAGAGTCAGTGCAGTGGCTCTTGCAAACAAGTCTGATTCTTTTGATGTAGAAATTTATAAATAGCATAAGTTGGTTCAGTTGGTAGAGCATCTGCCTGCCGATCTAGGACTGTTCAAATCCAACCCAAGTGGATGCCAACTATAAAGCCTCTGTTGTTTCTTAACATTTCCCTTCCCTGTTCCATAAGACACAGGCTAGGTTACAATGGAAAGCACGCTGTCCCTCAGATAGGATGTTAACAGGAGGTCCTGTGTTGAGGGAAGTCACTACCTATGCACTTCACCGGGGGTCACATAATTTCCCATACTTTTGAATCTCTCTTTGAAATGTTTCTTGAGAAATCTTTCTGACGATTAACCTGATTGTGTTTGTCGCCCTCACAGGTACGAGCTGGACATTGTCGGCAGTGGCATTGCTAACCAGAGGAATAATCCTGAGGTGACCGTCATGTTGACCAAACCCGTCGCAGCCATCAGGATACAAAAAGAGAGACTAGAAACAATCACTGATATATTACAACTGGCACAAAACGGAGATGATGTTCCGTTTGTTGATCACCGTAAGTAACCGGATATTGCGAGGGGTTAGAAATGATGGCTATTACAAGTTCAAGAAACAAGTATCATTGCACAGATTGCCTGGTCATAATATTAAACGGCCCTCTTAAGTAACAAACTGTAATTTTGATTTTGTAACATAACATAGTGTAACATACTGTAATTTTGTACTGAATAATATTGTGTATTTGTGGTGCTGTCGTCCCGGCTTTATTTTGTGTAAGGACATTGCTTCACTTAATGGCTGCTGGGACAACAGCACCACAGCGCCTAGAAACAATGTATTAGGCGCGTTATAAATTTGATCTATTATTATTATTAAGTAACAAGTTGTAAGGCCTATATGGTCTGATCTGTTAATCTTTTCATTTTATACGAGGGGCTAAGATGCAAATTACTTTTTAGCAACACAAATTGATTGTTACTGATAATTGCAAACAAGTTTGGTTTACAGCAGAACAACAGAACAAGAAGTGGAAAAGGCACATTACTGTACATCCCTTTACCAAGATTTCAACATGTTTTCATTTCTTTTCTTTTCTTTCCGCCCCCCCCCCCCCCCCCCCCCGCCCTTACTACTGTCCTCGATCGTACATCTCAATTCTTCCTCCCTCTGTCATCCCCCTCTTCTCATCCCCTTTTCAAAATACAGAGGGTCTAGAAGACGGAAGCGGTTCGGGAAGCGGCAGTGGGTCCGGTGATGGCGGAACAGACCCCAGCGAAAACCTCTTTCCTTTCAGCACCGAATTCGAGGATCCCATCTACCGTCCGACAAGACTGCCCTCGGGGGCATCGTCCATCCACAGAGTCACGTCGCTTCTCCTCGCCGTTGTCATGGCAACAGTCACGTCCCTCCTCAGATGGTGATAGTTCCAAACTTTATTTTTCTACCATCCTCTTGATTTTGTATGTTTTTATTCGGACTCCTTACGAAAAGTCTCAACTTCCAAAAGCTGCAGGTTTCTATTCGATGATCTCACCTCTGACCGGACGTCCCGAGATCGTAAGATCGCACGAGAGAGAGAGAGGGAGAGGAGTAAAATCACCAAAAACAGTAACTCCAGACAATCCGAGGAAGAAAAGAAAAACACTGCATTTTTTGTTGGCTGCAACTTTTCTTAAGGTGCCTTATATTATTGTCTGTTCTCATTTTCCAGTGTATTGTTATTTGATCGTTGAGAAACAGAAATTTTTAATTTGTGAAGTTGTATTTTAAACACTTGCATATCCTCGAACTCGGACAGAAATATTGTGTGGATTTCATGTGATAGATTACAAAGACAGACTATGCCCAGAGCATAGATTAATCTACCCTAAAAATAGTACTAATAAATCCTGTGCCATTTTTTTTTTTTAATCTATGCATGCTACATACAAATTCACATTGAAAGAGACAAGTTTTGTACATGTATGAATATATCGAAATGGCATGTATTCAACAAAGGAATAGCACAAGACATAAAATCAGTTGGTCTTCCAAGGTAAAATACTATCCTTTGGTAAGATGACACCCCCCCCCCCCCCCTGGACCAAAATTGTCCAAGATTTTCCAAGTAAATTTTCACTTTTCTAAAGAGGCTGGGAATTATTAGGGTTAGTTCCGTATGAAGAAAACAAATCTTACAAAAGACTGCCTTTTTCACACAAGATACTGTAAATTTTTGGCATTATACACATGCAATGTTTTATACCTAATCTTGTGTGGAATTCCTGATGCCATGATAGTTACCTTCTCCCGCCATACCCCCCCCCCCCAATAAACCAGAGAAAGAGATAGGAAAACAAACTTCAGAGGTACAATCATAAGATATGTATGTAAATGAGATGAAAAGCCAATACAGTACTGCACCCAATTGGACCGATATTCCAAATATATATGTCATTTTAAATGTATCTTTCCCAACCACATGCTCCCCTGAATATTTATTCATGTCATAACTCCTGGAATAATATGGACCAAAAACAAATTTCAGCTCTTGGTATATGTGGTTGCCTAAACAGATAGACCCCTGCTATTGTAATTTGATAAGGAGAAAACTTCCGCCCCTCTAGACCCCAACATGTCCATCTAACAACCCAGGCAACGTGCTCAAGAAAGTGGGCATACAACTTTTACTTCATCTATCATCTTTCTTCAACACAATAATCCACCTCTATCAATCGTTAAATTTGTAGAGAATTAATTTTTTTTTATTTTATAGGCAGTATTCTGTCCACTGTATCTGTTTTTAGCCCCTTTTGTAGGTGTTTCTGTAATATTCTCAACAACTGTTTTTATTTCAATCAGAAATTTGTACAGATTAAATAGAAATGCTTTTGATTATATGTACTAAAAAAATAGGTTATGTGAATTTAGTCTTTTTATGAGCTGGGTGTACAAATTTGATGTCTTGAAATTGTTTGAACTTCTTCTAATTGCCAATTTTTCAAAGAGAATGAGAAAATATTTGAAAAAAAAGAGACATATGAATAATTCATACAAATTGCAGACAACTGTATCAGCTTGCTCTCGTGCGTGAGGGAGACAATCATGTGCTAAGCTAACCGCATAGAACAGAAAATAAGCCAATACTTCTCAAACAGATTTTTTGTGAGTTGTTTTGCCATAAATAACTGAGGCTACCTAAATTTCATGGCTGTTCATGCATTGGCAGCGCATTTGCCAGTGTTGAATTGGCAACATTATAACTATCTGCAAAATCACAAAAAAGAATTCCTCACAAAGTCAATGGCTTGTAGAGTAAACGTACATGTATTGTCTGCAATTGGTATGAATTTATTAGGCACAAGAGGTGGACGAGAAAAAAAAAAGCTTTTTATATGCAGTTAGTAATTCTATAGCAAAAGAAATGATGATGATGCGGTGCCAATTTTCTACAACTGATCAGCGAAAACATGTGACGGTATTGCTGCATTGTTACAATGCCGTCTGATGTTAAATTGTGACATAAACCATTCAAGGTTTGCTTAAAATTGTTAACCCTTCTCCACCCAAAAATCAGTGCTGATATTTTTATGCAAACCTATTTAAAGGACCATTTGAATATTTGCATCCACGGTATATATTTCTATACATATATTTATCCATGTACAAGCTTCGTCAAATTGTCAATCATCTTCATGCACAACTTTTAAGAAAATATTGTATGATACGTTGTGATAGATAACAGTAACCTTTGATTTTCAAAACAAAATTGTATGATACATTGTAGTTATGAAATAATGATCAGGTTTTGCGATTAGCACCAATTTTTGTAAAGAATGTATGATAAATTTGAATTAATGATCCAGCTGATCTCTGAGAATAGGTAAAAATAGACAAGAGAATCGGTATGGTAAATTTGTGAATATTATGATGATTGCCAAATTTGAAAGCATTATCGGTAGAGTGTGACATTCGATAAGGTAGGACATTATTTATTCAGTCGTGCAGAAAATAAGACTTCCCTCCAATGTGTAATAAGAAGTAAATATCTAACATTTTCCTCATGTTTTTACATATTTAAAAAAAAATTGAATGACAATTAGGGTAGTTGCTTCAGATGACAAATATGATCAATTATCTACATAGAGACTTGTGATGAGTTAGGTTTATTTGAAATATTTTACTGCAAAGTCTAGCAAAAATCTTAAATTAACCCAACAAATCTTGAAGATAGAAAAGATAAACATCATGAGTTTATGTGTAGTGTCGTAGTGTAAAACAGACTGGTCCTAGTTCAACCTGATACAGGATTTAAACCAGTATAAAGTCAAATTTAACAGAGAAAATAAGACTCAAGGGTTAAGTTTGCCCTTTGTTTAACATGACTTTAGTCCTTGTGTGAGGGTTAACTGAACTTAGTGCAGTATGGACCTATGGGTTTAAATTTGTGATTCGGTAGAAGCTAAATGTAATTTTGTCTTTTTCAGAGGTTTAGATCATTACATATATTTCTTTTGGTGCTTCTATTTTGTCATGCATTACTATTGAAGCATTCTTATACAAAATTTCTTTTAAGAATTGAACAATCTTGAAAAATGATAGTAAGATAGTATAGTTGGAGCACTCCAGATACTGCCCATTCAATTTGTATCAGATTTGTTATCCATATTTACACCAAGTTTTGCAAAGGTACACCTATTGTTAATGCATCAAATAGAATTTTTTTATTTTATTTTCCGCCTTTAATACTCTGCAGTTAAGTTGATCTTTTTAGTTGTTGTAGCTGCATTTATTGAACTTTTTGTCTCACTTTTTGTATGGACACTTCTTCTTTGCCATGACTTTGTACAAGTTAGGTAAAATATATTTATTTCAAGCAGTAACTTTAGATTTAAGATAATACGACAATTTTTCACAATCTAAAATGATACAGCTTTAAATGTAGAACATTTCTGCTCAGAACTATGTATGTATGTAAGTATGTATGTATGATATAACATTGTATGCTTTTATTTTGAAAGGTGTCATTTCTCAGCACCTATTTTGTACATAAAACTTGAAAGCGTTAATAATGAGAGAGGATAAAAGACTGGTGAGAATGTCCAAAGTGTACAAAGCTAATCTGCTATATAGTGTATCGTGAAGCGACAACCAACCGTCTGAATGTATAGCTGATTTTATGTTGTCGTGGTGATCGTTAAACCGGGACAAGGCTGTAGATTTCAATTGATTGTAAAAAAAAAAAAAACATGGCGTGTTAGTGCTTGAGGATGCAACAGAGAAAACTAGGAGTTGCTTTCGGATTGAAGCATCTCTGATAGAACTCGGAGGGCGACAAATGACGAAGTTTATTATTCTGGGGCAGTCATTTTAAATGTGTTTTTAACATATTCTTGTGTTTTTTTGTGACTCTGTAAATTTCTACTTTCCACCCTGTAATCATTTGCATCTGGCATTATACTCTCTTTTTTTCTCCAAACATATGTTAGTCAGTTATTCTTGTGTATAAGGAGAAAGTTTTTGTAGAAGCATAGCTGAGTGACGCGCTGTTAGAATACCTCAAAAACTGAGCAGAATTTCTCTGCCATAGAGACTCTCAAGTTATTAACTTATCATATCTATTTATTTGATCTTTTGATTTATTTGGGTAATTTTGTTAATTTCATTTTTCATATTTATACACTTAAATACACTTAAATTCTGTAGGGACTCATGACAATTCTCTTTCAGAGACTAAAATAAATCATAGAATTTGTTTATTCCTTCTAAAGCAGTAATATTTATGATGAAAGAAAGTTGCAAGCTGCATTCTAATATCATCTTCGTCATTGAAAAAGATAAACAAACAAAAATTCTCCACAATATTTGATATTTATTTCCATTAGATTTGATTTCTATTTCATGTCATTTTCTGCTTTTGACAATTCAGTGCTTGTAAGATATATGTAAAGATAGAAACAGAGCTTGAGCAGTATTCCTAGAGAAAAATTCAGGAGAAAGATAGTAAGTTTAGAGAAAAACACAGTATTACTTATTTCATTTTCTTTTAGATAAGGTATCTTATCCTTTTCTCCCTCAAATGCCTGAACATCACTAAAAGCTTGTTGAAATTTGAATATTGACTTTTGTCTCAACACCACCTCTATGTCAATACGTTGTACTGGGTACTAATATATCTATTAAAATAAGAACATTTAACAAGGCTGTTTTAAACTTTCAAGCTCCTTTTCCATAATTTTTTCTCTATCTTAAGGAACTTCTCATGTTTAACAGCAATATCATGATTTTATATAATATCAATGTCTTGAATCGTGTTCAACTTTTAATATAGCTCCCTTTCTACAAGTACAAATCAGTGTTGGAGTTTGACAGTACAAATTGATGTACAAAGTTTACTGATGTATTATAATGATTGATGAAGTTAACAAGAATAAAAGACTCTTTTAGCTGTACTTTTAAGAATATGTAAATTGTCTAACTTTATTGTGAATATACTTGTGATAAATATATATTTGTATGTAATGTCTGTATGCTTTACTAGCTGTTTGTTGTTGTATGTCTATGACTTCCCTTGCAGGTATTTCTGACAAAAAACAAAAACTGTTATCGAGAAGGTATAATTTTTTCTCCTTTTTTTATTTCTTGTGATTTGCCCTCTTTTTATTATTATTATTGTTATTATTATTCATCTCTTGTAAGCCAAATGTAAGTGCTCGGAATTTTACAGAATAAACCAAATGGTTATGTCAACAACAAATTATTGTGTTCATGTATTCTTCGTTTTTTTCTTGTTTGATTTCCATTTGATATATTATTTCACGTGACTGCTAAGAAAACATGTGTATGCTTGAATGTTAGTAACCAGGGGACTGATGGCTTGAAGTCCTATCTGAGGGACTTGGTAACGAGGATTAATGCTTTACCAAAGGGCACCTCTCTCTCTCTCTCTCTCTTTCTCTTTCTCTTTCTCTCTCTCTTTCTCTCTCTCTATCTCTCTCTCTCTCTCTCTCTCTCTCTCTCTCTCTCTCTCTCTCTCTCTTTTGATTTGGATATCTTTGATGGTCAAGGATAACTTCAAATAAATTGGCGTTTTTCCAAAAATATATGTTTACAAGTAGGCTACCCTGGGAAGAAAATAGGACATTTCCCTTCTCCTTTTTTTCTTTTTCAGAAGATCCTGAAAATGATTTATAATTTAACACAGAGAAGATTGGTAAGGCATGATATTTTGAGAGAAAGAGAGAGGAGAAAAACAGAATGGTGAGAGAGAGAGGGGTAGGTGGAAGAGAAAGAGAAAGGAGATATGGGGGGGGGGGACTGCATAAAACAGGAAACATAATTTTTTTTAGCAAAGAACGACATTGCTGCAACTCTTTTACCAAACGCTATGACATGAAAATTTGATCACCTGCATGCTTCATATCTTTGAAAGCCAGTCAGTTCATGATCTAATCACGCATAACAAAAAAATGAACAAAAATCAAAAAAAGGTTTCATTATGCTGACGTACGTAAGCGTACATGTTTTAGTAATCGTCGTAGATGGCGCCAGAACTTTCTAGCAGACGGACGGAACCTTACAGTACCTGGGAGCGGTGATCGGGTTAGAAGACACGTTTTCAAATTTGCTCAAGTTTCACGGGTAATTAATTTATACATTTTCTTGCTCAGTTTTCAATACTACTCTACGCAGTATTTTATTGAGTTAGACCAATATTTGTTTAATTTGCAAACGGTGACTTCGTAAAAACGTCAGTACAAATGATAAAACAAGCTTTGTTTTCGTCCGTGTATTTTTAATGTAGCCCCTCGTGTATGTTTTCGTGTTTTCTTTGACGGTCGAGAAGTGATTTCTATGAAAGCTGCAGCTGTAAGGTCCGAAATGACACTTGTAGGCCTATACTGAAGATAATTAGGCTTGTTTTTGGTCTATATCTGATCCAAGGAGAATTGTTACAGTTTTAAAAAAACAGAGCCGCCAGTGCTTCCACTCGTTTAAATAGAGTTTCCCGAAAAGAACACCAAATTCCTGGAATTTGAAGGAATTTTCTTAAAACTTTCAAAATGCCTCTTGCGTGGATCTTTTATTTGGATGAATCGCTATGACGTTTGAATATATATTAATTATTTAGTGGGCTTATTTTGCTTTCTAATGGATCCGTACATGGCAGAGCTTGAGGGGCCTGGCAGAGTCCCAGGATGCTCTTGAGATTATTTGACTTTCAAGAGAGAAATGGTCTTTAGGAGAGAAAAAGAGGTTATTTCTTTCTCTCTTATAGACAATTTTATGAGATGGAATGTTCAATTTGAAGGCTCTATGTCCTTTTTGAAAATAGCACACAATGGGGGCAGTGCAATTTCAAGGGATGGATTAGAGTTTTTATCGCTCTTGAAAGTCAAATAGCCCCTTCATTTAATTTTAGAAATAAACTCTAATCCATCCCTTTAAATTGCACTGCCCCTATATATTGTGTGCTCTTTTTAAGCCCTCAGATTAGGCAGCAAGTAGCAGCACACGCCCTTAATACTGGACACAACATTCAATGGGATGATGCCCACATCATTGAGTTTGAAACGCACTTCTGGTCAAGAATGGTAGAAGAATGCAGTTGCATAAAAGGATAAATCCTTCACTGAATAGGGATTCTTGCTATACATTGTTACCTTTCTTCGCTCCAGTGATCTCGAGGCAGCAGATCCAGCAAGACGTGTGAATAATAAAAGGTCCGCGGGAGTGGTTGTTAGAAGCTTAAACCAAGAAGTCTTGCTTAAACCATGGACTTATTAATATTGCTTAAACTACAAAAAACTCACACTCTCTCCAATTTTATACAACAAAAGGTTGTCTTGGGAACCACTTCTATCTTTACGGATGGGGTGCAGGGGGAGAGCCTTTGCCGGGAGTCTTTAATAATGAAAAGGATAAATCCTTCACTGAATAGGGATTCTTGCTAAACATTGTTACCTTTCTTCGCTCCAGTCAGAGTCCAGCAAAATAATTTGCCTTTATCGGGAGTCTTGGGGCAGAGCCCCAGGAAGTTCTTGAATAAAATAAAAAAATTGGAAATTCAAAATAGTCGACGAGCGATAGAAATTGTAATTTTCTCCTTGAAAGTCACATAGCCCCTTTCATTTCATTCTAGAAATAACTTCTCTTTCTCTCTCAAGGACAATTTTATATAACTTCTGTTTTCGTATTGTTGTACTTTCGTCCGCAGACTTCTTAGGCACATAATAATTATGTCAAGCCAACTCAGTCGGAAATGTAATCTGTAGGCCTAAGTGTAAATTTAAGTTTCATGTTCTTCCTTTTTTTCTTTCTCTCCCTCTCTGTCTCTCTCCTTTTCCTCTATCCTCTATCTTCTTCTCTTTTACATCATTGTCTCTTTTCTTCTGATTTTTTTTTTTGTGTGACGTGCGTTATGATAACATCTTATTCTTGAAATGTTTCTCCTTTGTTCAGAGCGGTTTATTGCCATTTGGTCAACAAACAGTTCATACACTACCCACTTGGTTTAATAATCATTTGATCATTAATAGTAAATCATCATCAAATGGGTGTATACCAAACAGCAACTCTACAAAGAGATACAATTATTTTCTTCACTTTGTCATATCGCATTTATCATCACATCTTTACTCTGTCTTACTCCTAGGTTTAGGACGTACAATTCACAATGGGTAACGTCTACAAACTTTGGTTTGGTCTGGTGGTGCTCCGCTTCATCTGGTGTATATGGCCCCAAACAAGCTATGTGGATCCTGCTGAATTCTTTGAGGGAACAGACAAGCTTGCCTGTGAGTCTGAAATGAATATATCCACATTTTAATTAACTCTTTCTCTTATCAAACGGATGTGGCAATATGAATGTTATTACTTGACTTTTCAACATGACTTACTGACTTTCGGTGAACCATTTAGGAAAAGAAGTTAAAACGTTAAAAGATTCAGTATTTGTTCATATCACTTTATCTTTTACTTTAAGACAACTTAAAATGACAATTTACTTTTGCAATACAGGTTACTGTAATTACTTTAAAAAAATAATATAAGATCTTTCATGATATATTTTCTTACAACAATCAAGGTTGTACAAACTTTATGGAATTTAAGTAGTAAACTGGGGCTTTCCACCTACAGGTGCCCAGGATATATGGTAGCCCCAAAGTCTGTGCTGAAAGTTTGAACCCCCTTCCCCTAAAAAAAATGGTAAGAAGGGGCTCATGCATACAGACTCAAAATTCTCAATTTGGACCCCGTATGAAAACAATGTGGAGTCTTGTATTAACTGGTTGCTGTTGATATGTTTGCTCTTTCAGCTCGTATATTTGGATTCCCAAGCACTGCTGCTGCCGGCTACGACACGCCCAAACCCCAGACCACCATCTTCTTCCCGTACATCACGGCTGGCGCTGGCTTCCACCTCCTCAGGAAACTGGCTGAACTGGGACTCGTTGCCGTCAACGAGCGAACTCTCCTCATCGCACCACGTTTGATGATCACGGCTGTTTCCCTGCTCTGCGATTCCTGCGTGTACAACATAGCAACCATCTTGGGCCAAGATGCAGGTGCTTGTATGGTCATCTTCGCCAGCTCGTTCGCGACTCTGGTGTTCATGACCCGAAACATGACCCACGTCATCAGCACTTGCACTTTCGCTCTGTTGCTCCTCCTGGTGGTGGATTCTCGTAAGAGTCAGCTGGTTCCGAAGACACCATCCAAGGATGGGAAACAGAAGAAGAAGAGTAAGGTGGTGAGTGATCCGAACCATGGTTTTTGGTTGGGAGTCTTTGTCTTGGAGGGTGTCTTTAACCATCCATCCTTTTTCATCTATTACCTCATCCCGATGGCTTTCTGGCTTACAGGATCGGCCTCCCAGCTCGGTTCCGGAGCCCTCAGAACAGTGATGTACAACCTGGCATCCTTGCTTCCTGGTATCTTCACAATGGGTACCTTCTTACTTGTACTGGATTCCACATTCTATGGAACCCTTGATGCGGAGATCCTCCTCAACCCTCAGCTGTTGCTCGAGAACCTAAACTCCAGGTTGGTGCAGAACTTGACAGTTGCGCCCCTCAATTTCCTGCAATATAACTTTCTGGACGCCCCTCTGGAAATCAGACCTAAAACCACCCATCTCCTATTCAACCTTCCATTGCTCTTCTTTCCTCTTGTCATCAGCTTTATATCAGAGATCTTCATGGTGTACAAGGGAGCAGAGCCCCAGAGCGGGAAGACGTTTTCCACATCGACAAGCCGTGCCTTCTTTGCCCTAGTTTTCACCACCCCACTTCTTGTCTTCTCTCTCTTACCGGACCAAGACCCTAAGCTTCTGCTTCCCCTCATCATCCCCCTGGTGCTCCTCTATGCAGAGTTTGTGATCTACCCTGCCACAGGTATGCCTAACGCTCCTTGGATTGTCTGGAATGTATTGTTTGGATTGATATTTGGAGTTGTGCTTCAGGGTGGGGTTATTCCGGCCCTCGGAGACATCAAAGCCACGGTGACAGCACCTGTCGTTGGTAAACCCACCTTCTACCACTATGTCTTCTACCACACCCCTACCCCGCCCCAATACCTCTTAGCCTTGCCACCCCAAGGTACCTCATCAAAACACCAAAACCATTTCCTCATCCACGACCTTGGCGAGATGGACCGCTTCGATATGCACCAGACGATCGGCTCCCTCCTCAGGGACGACAAGTCATCTACAGAGGCTTCGTCGTACAAGAAAGAGATCTACGTCATAGCCCCAGCGTCCATAGACGCCCTCTTCTGCAGAATCAACGTCAAGTTCACTTACAAGTTTGTGAAGAGTTTCACTCCCCACGTTAGCCTAAATGAACCACCATACCTGTTCCCTGACTATGTATGCAGCGCGGAGAAGGGTCGTAGTTATTTCCGTATGGGCGTTCGGGATCGTATTCCAGCACTCTTTTCATTGAATATGTACAAGGTAAAACTTGTAAGTCATGTTGGATCGGAAGATATAGAGAAGTATAACGATATTCAAAAACAGAAATCTAAAGGAACCAATAAAAATCAGTAAATGACACTTGCTTACTAGTGAGGTTTTTCTGCGATAATTGCATGTAGAAAGCTGATTATTTGTGGAGTCTTATTTTATAGATTGCAGCGGGTATGGGTAAAGGAAGGAAGATCATTGATTAATAACAAAAAACTCCCTTCAGCAGTCATTGAAAGAACTTGATTATCATATCTTTTTTCAGGACATTACAATATTGTTCTATGAGCTGCAGATTCTTGTATTGATTATACACTCATTCTTCCATTCACAAATATGCATGATTTTGCATGCACAATCATGTACTATTGTGATTCATTCTAAATATTAAGTACTGTATAAAACTATTTTCCCAAAGGAACCATTTGTCTTTCATGCTTTCAGTGAAATCTGACAGTAATGTTGTGAGAACAGTCTAAGGTTTTGGCCAGAAGTGCTAATACTACATGAATTTAATAAAAAATTATCCCTCAAGGTCTTGGAGGAGTTTACCAGGAAGTTAATAAGATTTATTTTTTCCAGGGTATATTTTTTATCATTATTGTGCTAAAGCACATTGTGCGTAAAAGTTAGAGGGGTAAATATGTTTTCTATTTTATCCATATACAGACATATTACCGGGAACATCTTGTGTCCTTCAACCTTAGCCATGATAAATCATTCACTATTCATGGCAGAACTTTTCATCTTTCTATATATTAGTTGTCATGGAGAAATATTGAATAGGTCTCAAAGACTTTCACTTGCCCATTTTTGTAAAGATATCAGGATGAATATGAAATATTCATATAATCCGCCTACTGCCCTACTGAAATATTTTTGAACGTACCTCAAGTGTAACCGTACTTGCATGCATGTGTATGGTGCTAGATAATCAATCAAGTTCTAATGGAATTTGAAGTTTTGGTTCCAAATATGTTTGTCTTTGCTGAGCACATTTACAATGGCTTACATGTGTGTGTACAACACGTCTACATGTATGTAAATGTATAATCATTGTGATATTTTTTTCAGTATGTAAAAAATTCAATTCAGTAACATTTTTGGTTACATAGCTTTCAACAATCAAGTTTTGAACATTTGAATCATTTTAAAATGACATTGGTATTGAATCTATAAATTTACATTCAGTACTAATCATACATTTTCAGGAATAAGTTGCTATAAATTTCATGTTCTATTGCTAAATGTAAAACATATGTAAAACATGTGCCAAATTAAAAAAATATCAGCATATTTAAAGCCAGACTAGAGTGAGTGGTGCTGCGGAACCTGCCTAATTTTCACCCAACCTACTTTGAGAAAAGCCACAAGATGTGTAATATCTTTTTGTAAAGTACTACGGCTGGAATGAAATATTTTGTATTAAATTGTAATCATGAGCGTGCTATTTAAGGTGGTTAGTTACGTGATAAATGTAGTACTATATTTTCGCTTAGGATCTGACATCTCCAGTGAAATCAGATTCAGGTTTTACTTGTCAAAACTTAAAAATTTAAGGTGAAGGTTGTATTTGGGAGTATGTATGAATTATGCTTGGGAAATTTAGGGTAGGGTAGGTTTCAGTATTTGGTCAAGGTTTGACATAAGAAATTTGGCTATAGTCAACAAAAAATTGGCTTGGGAGTATAAGGTGTTCAGTGATTTTCTACTTATAAAACAATTTGATTACATTTTCAAATTATGTGCATGTTACTGGAAAATATATGATTTTTGCATGGAAAATATTGTGTGCCAATTGATAATGAGCAACTCCCATTTTGTTGGTGTGTGTGTGTGTGTGCAAAATGATATTTTATCAAGATTTTTGAGCCATCTACGTAAATGTCTTAATATACAATGGTTTGTTTGGTATGTTCATGTATTGGAAACAAGGTGGAAGGGATAATTATGCATTTGAAAATGTTTTCTGTTTACAGCCATGAGGGCATTGGCTCATGCTTTTTACGAAGATTAGATGGTTCAGTGCCTTTCTGGCTCTCAGTAGACGTGTGTGTTATACTGTAAAGGCTCGTTCAGATATGATTAGGTTAACCGTCGCAAAAAACCTGCAACGTTTTTCAAACGTGTAAATGAACAGGAAATGCATGCAGGAAAGGTCCTGTGCATTTCAGTAAGCTCTTTGTTATAAGTTAACGAAATGTGAAGCATATTACAAGTATCGCTTACTGTATTATAATTGCCGCCATGGTTTGGCCATGCCATATCTGAACAAAGCTCAAGAGCTATGTTTTTGTATGAAAATAATGGATTTATTACGAGACAATCATTTTTTGTTGTAATAAAGAACAAATATAAATACAAATATTCTTGTCATTTGTGTTTTGAATTCTTTTATTCATAAATCTCTCATAAATTTGAAGTATATAATACTTTAAAATAACATTTCATATTTGGTATCACGATTGTCAATGGTAGAACATGAATAAGTGTACGGTGGGGGAGGGGGATCCAATCTGGGGGAGGGGGATCCAATCTGGGGAGGGGGATCCAATCTGGGGAGGGGGATCCAATCTGGGGGGAGGGGGATCCAATCTGGGGGGAGGGGGATCCAATCTGGGGGGGGGGGGGGCGTGGGGTATTTGTCCTAAAGGTCACAAACCCAGGTCAAGATCCACTGCTTTACTGCAACAGTAAAGGCAAGCCAACCATGAGCTCTTACACAACATGAAAACCTACTTGTAGTATAGTATACAGTATTGTACTGGCATTTGATGCACTATACAATCAGAAAGTTTTGCAGCTTAACTTTTGCGAATCTGGAATCCTTGCGAAATTCGCAAAAAAGTTTCATGTAGAGGTTTTGAAATCTTGTGGATGAGTCAACTGACTATGGACCACAAGGTATGGGTTTCCAATCCCTGCCACAGCACAAACATCCTATTACATTTGCATTACTTGGCTATCTACATGATTTCTACATAGATGTCGTGGTCTACTGTTCAAGTCGCCATCATTATCCATTGTTCTTGAAAACCATGAAGAACCCTGCACCGTGTCAACAATGATCAGTTTCTTGACCGTTAGCACCATGTGTAGTTCAGGGGGTCACTGAAGGACGATTTCTGGCAAAGTAGGTCCTTCAGGGTTTAAGCCTTCATCACTATTGCCAAAGTGTTTCAATATTGTCTATAACTGCAAGTCCATCGTTCTTATACACCATAAAGAAGCCCTGCACTGCCGCAACAGCGATCTGTTTCTTCAAAGACGGCATCTTCAGTGGTTCAGGACGTCACTAAAACATTGGTTTCTGGCAATATAATTTCTAAAAGATAAACCGACACAAAGCGTTCATCACCTTTGCCAGAGTGCTTCAATATTCTCTATAACAGCAAGTCCATCGTTCTTATACAACATAAAGAAGCCCTGTACGGCAGCAACACTGATTGGTTTGTCAAAGGACAGTGCCTTGTTGGCGAAGTTCTCTGCCGCTTCTGGTCCTAGCTCGGGGTAGAAGCGATGGTACATTTGGACTAGCTGGTGCTTGCTGGCGTGGCCTATGAGCTGCTTGTAGTCCACCCGGCCTGGACGAATCAGAGCTGGATCCAATCTGAGAAGAGGAAGGGGTGGGAAATAATTAAATTCAATTTTTCTACACAAGTATATGGGCAGACAGTAGTACTTCAGTGGCAGAACTGTGGGATAAGCTATAAGATGATATGAAAGAGAGGCCCCAATATTACCAAAACTTTAGGGCATATTTTAAACTAATCTCTTTCAAACTTAAATTATGTTTATTGTACACCACTTTTCATTTTTCTGGATATTTCTAGTCTATTGTTTCTTTTGTTAAGCTATGCAATATACAAGAATGGCAAATTGTTGTCTTTCATCATCCTCATCATCATCGCATGCTGTCTTAGACACACAGAGCATTTTTTTTCTTTCATATTTCTTTGTTTTCTGAGTGCATATCATGAACATATTGTGCGGAGAAACTACACAATTTCTCGCATATGTCAAATTTCAGTAACATAATTAGAAGAAATGTTAATGATGCATAAGATGAACATGGAGTTACTATTCAAGTGTGGGTGGGACCGGACCTAAAACTAGGATATCAAATCACCAATACTAGATTACATCCGTTTGCCAGCATGCACTACTCATTCGTCAAACTTGATTATATCTTTAATAGTGACCTACCTGTCTATGTAGTTGGTTGTCATGAATACTATTCTAGCTTCCGTTGATGCAACACCATCCAACGTGTTGAGAAGACCACTCAGCGTGACCCTGCTCATGCCTTGGTGACGAGCTGCAGATGACACACAATTGAAGATAAGAAAAAGCAGATTAGTTGAAGTATTCAACAATATTCTATAAACATATCTGTTCAACTGGCCTATAATTAATTGTACTCTTCCCGTTTTTATGCTCAACCATACGTATTCATAGTGCACTTTGAGTACATACTTTAATGTGATTTCATCGTTTGCACTAGTGCACCTTGAGCCTTTGATTTTAGGTGGATTTGGCACCTGGCGAATCTGATATTTTATACATTACAGTATTATTATTATTCATTCAAAGATGAAGTCGAGTACTGGTAATGTTGTTAGGCAAACACAATAACGCTGATCACTGAATCATGTGACTGCATATAAACCCCTCAAAAAATTCTGCAATTCATGTTTTAGCATTCAAATATCTCTCTTGTTAGTACATTATCATACTTGACGTCGGTATCATTAAAAAGCCTGTTTATTCCCATTTACAATGATGCCCTGTTTGTATGATCATGCAATCATGGAATGTGCAGTACACCTGAACATAGGGCAAATTCAAAAGAGAAATGTTGCAAAATGTATCGTTATTGTCGATGGTAAATTGTTCATTTGTTTGGAGGATGGATTGCGTTTTGAAGGAATAACAATGCATTTTGCAACATTTCACTTATAGAAAATGACATCCAGTGTTAAAACAAACTAAGGAGGAAAAATAAACCATTGTAGAAGCTTCTTCCCCCTTTTCCCTTTTCCTTCTTCTTATCTGTTTTACTTCTCCTTGTCGTTTCGTGGTTGTTTGTTTTGTAATATTGTCTTGTGTTTTCCAAGTCTTCATAGGCAAAATTTGAAACAATTATATTTTTTTCTGGGGGATCCACAAACTACAAGCACTGCTTATTACTGGATCCCCCCCATTTCCTCAGAAATAAAGAATTGTTTGTAATAACTTTGTTATGTGCAAAGTGTATTTGTATAGTTACCAGCAAAAATGAATTGTGGATGAAAAAAATGTCATATCTTTGTTTACCTTTCTGTTGGAAATTAAATAAATATGAATTGAATTGAATTGAATAAGTATAGAGTGCATAGTCCTTTTGGAAAATTACAGGAAGAAGAAGAATGAATTCTTACGATCCTCTTCCTTCTCCCGACTAACGAAGGCAGCATCGATGTCCTCCAAGAGAATAATACTCTGCTGAGGGGCGACGTTCATAAGGTGATTGAGACGGTCGTCGGACAGGCTACGCTCGCTAAGGTTCATCATGCATATACTGTATTGCAACTCTCCTGCTAAGGCCATTCTGAGACAAAATATATAAATACATAAATCAATATTCTACATACATGTTTGAGTTTGAGTTTGAGTTATTAACATAAAAATAATAACAAGTAAAACATAATGTATCAAGCATGATTACATAAAATATAACAATATAACACAAGATACATAACATTACAAATGAATAAGATAAACATTGATAAAGTATGTTACATAAGTATGTTATGTATGAATACATAACAGCGAATGAAGAAAAGTATTGCAATGCCTCAAGTATTAAGCCTCTGTGTTCCTCCAATATCTAAAACTGTAATTGTATTGTATTTTTAGAAACCAAAGTATAAGTGCAAGTCTAGTATCTTCTACTGATCATGATGGAATATGATCAAACATAACACATATGGTATCATTTTAAAGAGGAATAAACATATTTTCTAATGATAATAATCAAAGTACTGATAATATTAATGCCAGATAAGATAAACATTGATAAAGTATGTTACATAAGTATGTTATGTATGAATACATAACAGCGAATGAAGAAAAGTATTGCAATGCCTCAAGTATTAAGCCTCTGTGTTCCTCCAATATCTAAAACTGTAATTGTATTGTATTTTTAGAAACCAAAGTATAAGTGCAAGTCTAGTATCTTCTACTGATCATGATGGAATATGATCAAACATAACACATATGGTATCATTTTAAAGAGGAATAAACATATTTTCTAATGATAATAATCAAAGTACTGATAATATTAATGCCATGATAAGAGAGCTATAATTGATAAAACTTGAGTTTATAGCGAGAAAAGAGAAAAAATTGTGGATTTACGAGCCATTTTTAAAGCTTCTGATATAATTTGATTTTTTTAAAAACACTTACATAAAGCTACTCTTTCCACACCCAGGTGGTCCATATAGAAGATAACCTCTCCTGTATGGAATACCTATTGGATGACCAAAAAAAACATAATAATAACTCAAAATTATTTATTCTAAAAAAGATCTGTGGCATCATTTGATTATCACTCACAAAAAATTCTCTATAAATTGTCTGTTGAGAGCCAGAAGGGCATTAGATATGTAGATACAAGTTAGTGCCCTTCCGACTCTAAACAGATGATATACATAATATTCATGTTGATACAAATTCTTTAACCCATATTCTTAATAGGGGCCAAGGTGCTGTTCAACCTGGCTTCACTTTAATCAGTACACTGACCCATGGAAAGCTTGACTTTCCTATTCCGTAAAAATTATGTAAAGAAAAAAAAAAAAATCAGTTATGAAATGAAAATGATAAATTATTTCCGTGGTGACAGTGTTTGATTTTTGTAGTTTGTATTATATCTTTTTTACAAAGTAATCGATGCTGAAGGCTCAATATTTGTAAGCAAAATAGATTGCATAAACGGACAATAATGAATGAGCTAATCTCTATGGATAATCATTATCAAACCAAACTTTTATTACGAATTGGTCACATTTGAATGATAATCATAATGATGTTCTGATAACTAAGATAGCGGTCCATGTAGAAAATATATTAGATCGAAGAAAATTGGTGCTGAAGGCGCATTAGCTTAAATCGGTCAGCATGCTGACATTTTCTACATAGACCTATTTCATCACTCTCATTATCACTATCATTGCTATAATAAGAGGGAAATATTTCTTGTTTATGTTAAAATACAGACTAGGAGTTGAAGAAAATAAAACTAAAAATAGATGCGAATACTACTAAATGGATGAAGATAATTAATGATTTACAGGAAATGCATTAATAATCTGCTTTCAAGTTAATATAGATATATAATTTGATCATATTTAACCATGCCATGATTTGCTGGTTGTAAATAATTATGTATGATGTCATCCACGATTCTGTATCTGAATAAAGATTTTTTTTTAAAGAAAAAATATCACTATTGTTGCTATATGTCTTTTACATTACCTCTGTCAAAGTACCACTGTGGATAGTTGATGAACTCCTTGACGTCCTTGATGATGGTATCCGTGATCCCTCTGTCCAGGATGACCGAATCGATGGGTCTCCGTTTCCTAGGGTAACCGAACTGTCTCCACTCTGCGCCCATGGCTGTGTACATTATGGTCTTACCCTCCTGCTTCTGCAGCGCCATCTCTCGAGCTGGACAGGTTTCAAAGAGAATGTAATTGGATTTTTTTTTTTAAATAACATATAAACAACAATGTCAACAATAATAATGACAATAAAAAGAAGAAAGAGAAGAAGAAGAAGTAGATGGATTGGGAGGAGGAGGAGGAGGAGGAGGAGGAGGAGGAGGAGAAGGAGAAGGAAAAAAAGAGAAGAAGAAAGAGAAGAAGACGAAGAAGAAGACGAAGAAGAAGACGAAGAAGAAGACGAAGAAGAAGACGAAGAAGAAGAAGGAGAAGAAGAAGACGAAGAAGGAGAAGAAGAAGACGAAGAAGAAGAAAGAGAGAGAAGAAGTAGATGAGGAGGAGAAGGAGAAGGAGAAGAAGTAGGTAGCACTCAAAATTCCTTCCTACTGGTACCAATTTAATACCCGAGTGGAGAGTGGCAAATGAAGACTAATGTCGTGCCAAAGGACATCAGAGCCATTTCATTTGTTACAGTGTTATTAACTCTATGGAAAAGTATGTGGATTAGCATCCTTCTGCCGCTCAACAGATGATACGGTCTTATATACCAAGGATGGGCTCGTCAGTAGTAATACTGCCTTTTCCAAGTGCTCTTCATGTACTATTGTCCCAGCATTGCCAGGTGGTACCCATTTCATAAATGCAGGTCAAGAGGGGCAATTGTCCCTTTGACTTCATGACACAAAGGCATTGGTCCAAAATTTCATCCACCCGCTTGTATATTGATAAACAAACAAAAATGTTTCCTACATTTCATATTTGTCAACAAGATTTAAAGGTGAAATTCAAAGAAAATCACAAATATGTCAACTAATGTATCACTATAAACTGGTAAGCTAACAGATGGCCATCGTACAAGACGTGTTAGGTCAACTTTATATCGGGTGATTAATAAAAATACAAATACAACCACCTCCATAGCAGCTGGGATATATGAGAGATTCGCCGGAAAAATAACGATGTTTTAATGACGTCACTATATGGACCAATACTGCCCAAGCAGACGATATCCCATAAAGAATGAACATAATTGCAAAGCTATTATTTGTCAAATTATAATGAGTTTAGTGTATATAAATGTAATGGCATGTCAAACCATTCAAAAGGGGATATGAACCGATTCCGATAACTAAAATCTTTTGCTTGTAAATACACAGGATAAGGGTTAATTAACAATCAAAGAAACCAGACTTTCAAATTGAAAAACCCCCGGAATGATATTAAGGACGGCATTTGTTCCCTCTTGAAACGCCAAACATACCGCGGTGTGTGCAGCTGAATATTCAATGGCGTCTTATTTTGTTTACAAGCGACAGATTCCTTTATTTATTTAAGGTCCTCACTTTCGTTGCTCATAATCATAACATTTCTGTATTATAAACTAACTTGACAGGTATACAGGTTTCAGTGTATTACCTTGGTTGAGTATCTCATAGAAGAGTTCCTTGTTTCGTCCGATTGCTGTCAGGGTAACCGTCTCCCAGGGGGTACCAGTATGGAGGTCAACCATCTGCTTCTCTCTGTTCCTCTCGACAAAGATCCAGGTGTTTTTATATCTGTGGTATTCAAAAATGAACACACAGTTAGTATGCGGTGCCTGTTTTGTCTTCACCTTAAACTAACTCTGATGAACTAGACAGGATCACATCTTTCAGATGGAGAAGTCAACGGAACAGTCAATTTCCAGAAGTATTGAAACTGTAAACTCCAATTGCACACCAAGTGCCATATACATGTATGTTAAAAACAGACCAAATAATGTTTTAAGATAAAAGGAGTATAGTACCATTCATGAGAATGCTTTTTGAAAGAAACTGTGTGGACGTTATTTGTAAAGGTTGATATTGTATTTCATAAAATATTTGAACATTAAAATATTTTGGAATCAACAAAAGAGCAACTGAAAAATGAAATGGTTCAATTGCAAATGCCTGTGATGATTTATTTGGGGGGAGGGGGGGGGGGGGGGGGGCACAAGGACATCAGTCTCCCCCAAATCTCAATCTGGCATATTTTAAGTAAACATTTGATTTAAAAAAAAGGAAATATGCCCACTAAATATGTTATGGCCCCTCCCTTAAACCCTACATAAAGCTCAACGAAAACCTGAATTATTGAAGAAATGAAGATAGCACATGTCCTTGCAGTAGATATCAGATTACACACCTCAAATAGTGGTTGCCTGGGCTGGGGACAAAGTCAAACTGGGTATCGATCTTTCCGCTCTCGCTCTGTGTGAATGTCGTCTCCACGCTGAGATGCTGCGTATGCCGTGCGGTCGTCGTAATCCACTGTAACAACCAATGGTAGCTCTTATCCTTGCTTGGGACCTCCAGGGTCATCATCAGATGGCGCCGTGCTGCAATACTCCCGTACTGAAGACCCTTCTTTGAGATGGTTAGAAGAGCTCCGACCCCAACAAGTCCAAAACCCGCCCCAAAGTAGGGGTTTTCTTTCAACATCGCTATAAAGTCACCAAGACCCATGGTTGTATTTTGATATCAGTCAGTATGAGATCATCTAGACAAAATAGGAAGAAAAATATTTTTTTAGCACTTTACTTTAGTCATACAACAGGAGTATGAATGGTATAGAGGCACTTGTGAGGAAGGTTCCAATTCAGTAAGGAACATTTGTACTTTTTTAATTAAAGACTTTTCAACAAAGTCAATCATTTGTGTTTCTTTGCTAGTTAAACTTATTGGTCCGACCTCTGTCAACAAATTGAAAATAATCCGAGGACTAGTTTTATTAATGATAGAGAATTCATGTTCTTTTTGGAATAACTTTGAACTTGGAATAAAGATGGGTAGAATTCTACTAGAAAATGAGAAATCATGGATCGAATGAATGTCACTCCAGTGGTCAAATTCAATACTTGATCAAACTCAAAGGGGTAAATACATGATAAGTAGCAGAGCAGAAATTACCGCTATTTTCCAGACTTTCAAGAACATTTCTTATAAAATATTATGATCCCTTTAACTTTTGATGATACACACTGTATGTTCGCCACAATATATTTTCAGATGTGTCTGAAGAGAGGAGAAAAACAGATATTCATTATATATTTGTACACAAGAAATGCAAGAGTTGTAAGTTGTATGAGAATACCTCACAATCTAGTAACCAAATTGCCAATTTGCAATTTGCATACATTTGGTGATCAATCTCATATTTTAAATGCTCTTAATTTTCTTATTATTGGTGTGATTTATTTTTTAAAAAATTCCATTTTATTTCTCTTATTTTTTGCTAATCATAACAGTGTAAGGAACTTTTTACTTAGGTTTGATTGCCCTAGACAGAAATAACAGTCAGGTTGGGGAATTCTTTAATAAAAGTGACATTGGTCGGATGGTGACGTTAAACTTAAAAGGTTGGTCCCCAGACGTAAATAATCACATCTGATTGATATACGTCTGTAAAAACCTAATTACAGACACACACACATAGAGGCGGTCAGTGGAGCCAGACTTAGTCTCACTCTCAGCAGAATGACCATCGATATCATAGACTGAAGTTTTTGTTTCGGTGACGGATTGCCCCGTCATATGCAATATTAAATGTGTTTTTTTAAAAATATTTTTTCCCCTTCCACAGGGTTCTTTATTTTCAAAACAAATTTCATCATATACAGAACATCCATATATCATATACAAATAATTAAATAAATAATTTCCATACATAATGGCTTGACACAGATAATAATCATCACGGCCGAAAACTTTTGTGGCAGATAAAAACAAACATTTATGACAAAATTAGTACTTTAAATATACCAACAACAAAAAACCAAACATAAAATACATGATCATGTTTATGTTAGCACATTTCCAACGCTCTCAAAACATTTTCTAAAGTGAAACCATTTCTTTTTCAATTTATTCTCTCTGAGATTTGTTTGGTATATATATTTTTCCATTTCATAATAACGTTTTACAGCTGATAAAATTATATCAAATGATGGTAATTGATTTCGTAATTTAGCTGACAATATTTCTTGTCTTACAACCATCAGAACACAGTTGAGTGCATTATTATTGCTACCGCAAAATCCAAACAATTTATTTTTATTTGCAAGTTTTAATTAAATAATTAATGCAGGAATATTTCAAACTCGAACTTGATGCACAAACATTCCCGAAATTGAAAGTGACCCACTTTTCATGAATCTTCAATCATGTATAAACAAATTCAACATGAAATATGATATCATCATCATCACGGCCATGGAGAATGTCACATCCTAAAAAACTGTGTATAGATCTAGGCCTAATGAATTTAATTGTGTCTGCAGTTTTTGCCTGAATAATAGTAGATCCAACATCGAATTCAATATTTGGGACTGGAGTGAAAATAATCTTGTAAAACTTAGAAAATATCTCGGCATTTTACAGATTCATCATTTATTAAAAAGTCACTGCATTATACTTTTTTGAATTCTATATGATATATTCCTACAATCAGAATGGTATTAATAATTCAACATAAACCAACCCCTCCAAAAAAGAAACCTTACCGCAATTTCAGCTCTTCGACTTCGACTATCACATGCGCTGCGGTAATCACAGAATCATGAATATGCATATAAATTATCACCAGTCGACGTTATATCGTAGTCTAGTTTGCAGGCACTTAACAAATATATGTCGGGCCTATCGCGTAACAGTGTCAGGGAAATAAATTGTCAAGACTACAAAGTGTACTGCACTAATTATTACTATAAGTCTTATACTTTTGGTTGCTGAGACTGAAACGGAGTCTCTCAATAAAGGCTTTTATCAATAAAAACTCTGTCTACAGTCAGCACCCGAGCCTAGAGTTATGAATATGCATGACCACTCCTACTTTCCGATCAGCAACAGGGGAGGTGGGGGTAGATGGGGGGGGGGGGCATTATCGCCTAGTACCCCCATCCTTTAGCTCTCAAGGGGCTATGTAAATGGCATCTTTAAAGTAAGGACCTTTTCTCTTTCTTTTTTGTTCTTCTTCTTAATTCTTCTTCTTTTTTGCTTGCATAGGAGCCTATATAGCCTGAAGGAGCCTGAAGGAGCCTATATAGCCATCATGTGTATTGGAGGGATCAGAGCCATAGCCAGAGTTTGTAAAAAAATGATGATGAAACAGAATTCAAGTGAATCAAACCGTGGCATGGACCGCTTACCAAATTATAGGAGCATAGTGGGGGGGGGATTATCGCCTAGTACCCCCATCCTTTAGCTCTCAAGGGGCTATGTAAATGGCATCTTAAAAGTAAGGACCTTTTCTCTTTCTTTTTTGCTCTTCTTCTTAATTCTTCTTCTTTTTTGCTTGCATATGCATGCTCGTCATAGATTTTCTCTGCTCTCTTGCACAAAATCGTGGATTCACCCCTTCCTAATTAATCCTCACCCCAAGACTAAAGGAGCCTGAGCTAGGAGCCTATATAGCCATCATGTGTGTTGGAGGGATCAGAGCCATAGCCAGAGTTTGTAAAAAGAGTATGAAATTATTTTTGTTATAGACCTAGACCTATATCATATACATGTAGATCTAATTCACTTACATTTGCAGATCAGCTCAGCTCAGTTCAGTTGGGGTAAAGAAGTAGAAATGTCATAATAACTCGATTTCTTTATATGGAAGCGCATCTAACAAGCAAAATGATGATGAAACAGAATTGAAGTGAATCAAACCGTGGCATGGACCGCTTACCAAATTATAGGAGCCACGCAGGTACCCCCCCCCCCCGCCCCCCCCCCCCCCCCCCCCACCCCTACGCCGTCCAACGGATGTATTGGCTTTGTTGTGGTTAATCAGCTGATATTCGTACGAATCGCACCATTGTTATACATTACATCATAACATGTGTCTTGCCGCATTGCATGCGCTGATCTCTCGATCACGACGTCCGACGTTGTAGTAATATACTTTGGAGGTTCTTCTTGGTCAAGTTTTAGATTTTGGTTCAGTTTCTTACTTTTCATTTTTAAAACGTGAGTACATGTAGATCTATGTTGTCCCTTTTATTCACCTTCTCGCACAGGTGCGCACATGCGGTGCATCAACATGTTCGTCGACCCTTCTTCTAGATGTCTCTCGGCTGCTCGGCTCCCTAACTCCAGGAAGCTCCAACACCTGCGGCGCCGGTGTTGGAGCTTCCTAGAGTTATCGGCTCCCCAGCGCTCGGGGCAGGACAAAGCGCTTTCTCGTACAGGACTTGTAGGAGATCCATGTATGATGTATGGATGTACTTTACCTTTACCCGAGATTCGATTCGGAAAGAATGCTGTGTTCTCAGCAGTCGGGCTTAATTCTAGATATTTATTAGCAGATCAAGTGCCTATTGATTTCGTTCAGGATTCATCTTTTTTCCTAGTCCTAGACCAAAAGCTTCAGTCTCTCTATATCGTCGGTTGTTCCACTGAGACTACGTCTGGCTCCATGGCATTGGGGAATGTCAACAAATGTCAGTTTTATTAAAGAAATGACCCATATCAGACGGTTATTTCTGTCTACTTCTTTCCCCACTTTCTTTGTGTGTAGATTTGTTAATACTCACTCCATACCTCATGACTAGTGAGTCGATTATGAATATGAATGACATGTTTATGACATGTGCCATATAGTATAGGGTCTATGCCGGATTTTTGATCCTAACTCTACCAAAAAGATTTTTGTTATTACTGATCTGTAGTGATTTAGCCCGAGCCTGTATGGCTCGATATGAGTACCCGCATTCGGCGGGACTCGCAGATAGTTTTGGCTATATCCCATACTGGGTACATGAGATTGAAATCGAGACTGTCAAGCGTGCAACACAAGCCGTCTGCCGGTCTCTTCGGATCTCCAAGTGTACGTGGAGCTCCACTCGTCGAGTATAGTTGGTTCTTCAGTTTATAGGCTTCAAACTCATTAAGTGGGGAATAATGTAGTGATTCAGCCCGAGCCCGTATGGCTCGGGCGCATATATGCGCGAGTATCTTGAACTATGCGTTTTCCCAGTGAGCGCGTACATGATTTCAAATGCCTCTGTGCGGTCAACCCCCGCGGTGTCACAGCGCTAGCTCAAGCCATATGCAATTTACGCTGTGCGATAACTGCACTACACTAGCGCCAGCTAAACATTTTTACATCCTTCAATGTTTCATTTGAGCCGTGCAATTTTCTTTATTTCTTTTCGATCTGAATGTAGATGTGAATGTGAGTATAAGGTTCATGTTATTACAGAAGTGTACAAGGAATAATACAGATGGAAGGGATATAAAACAAATATAAAATGACTCATTCTCGGAACAAGCTAAAACTATTCGCACTCAGGAACATCATTAGTATACTTTTCTCCCTCGGGCCGATGGCCCTCGGGAGAATAGTACTAGTTGATGTTCCTTTGATGCGAATAGTTTCAGCTAGATCCTTGAGTGTCATTGTATATTTGTATACTATAACCCTATTTATTCTCAGGGGGAGGGGGGGGGGGTGGTGGTGGCTCCACCCACTCCACTCCTTTTGTGTTTATCCCTGTCATAACCTGCAAATTCATTTGTAAGAAGTGTTTAACTTCAATTCCTTCTTAACATTAATGAAGAGTGCATAATTGTCATGATGTTAAACATTTTAAACCAACTTGTTGACAAACTTGGATTGAAAACACACCCCCTCCTCATTAAAAATGTTCCTGGTGATACTCTTTGCTGCCAACTGCCTTGTACACACGGATTTTGGACCATATCAGCTGTTGACCTAAAACCCTCTTGTAAATAAGGTGATTATTTACTCTATTCAGCAAACTAAAAAAGAAACAGAATTTATTACATTAAAAGTAAAAGAATAATGATTTGTTTTCAAAGCAAATAAGTAGCAGACACCTTAGCTAACACCAAATCACACCAAATTCTATGGAATAATATAAGCAGTCACGCGTGACACATTGTGAGAGTGTCTCCTTTTTTCAAGCAGTACTGTATATAGGAGCATTCACTGTATTTTACTGGGAAAATGTATTATCGTTGAGGATTATAAATCCTACAAACAGTCTTTTCTTTATGATCAGATTGTAATTTGTAAACATTTAGAGCAAGAAAATTTAATTTACCATCAAGGCTAAATCGTTCACCTGACTTTTTCTTTGATTGCTTCACTCTTATGCTGAAAGAGAAGTGTATATATATCTGAAACTAAACCTTACATGAATTACAATATTTGGTCAGCAGATATGATATATATTTAACTTTGTAACAGTGGGTGTCAGTAAGTTTCTTTGATTCTGGCAGAATTAACCAGAATTCACAATTACCTAATTTGTTATCACATGTTTCTTGTTTGTGTTATTTGCAGGTCGTGATAAAGACAGCCCGATGGCAACAACAAGACGGAAAGTTGTGATTGTTGGAGCTGGAATAGCCGGGTTGTCGCCGGGGTGGGAGCTAAGCAGGTCGGGTCAATATGAGGTCATCATCCTGGAAGCTATGTCGACGTTCGGGGGAAGGATACAAACTCTAAAAGGATTTGGTAAGGAATACTTTCACTACATTTTGCGAGAAGTCCCAATAAAATTTGATTTGAAATTCGAATTTAATTAAATATTCAGGATCGAGATCATCAAGGTCTTAATAACACAGTAAAATGCCCTTTAGTGACCACCTGTATAGAAATTAGTCTCCCTGTGACTGTCTACAAAGACATTTTCTGTTTCCCTTGCATAGTGATACTCATTGAAATACTGTATGTACTATAGGGACCTTTGCACAAGGACCACCTCCATATAAAGACCACTTTTGTTGTCTACTTTGAGCAGTATTTATATACAGGTTTCAAACTACCTAATCAAGAGGCTGTTTTGCAGTTACAGATGAGGTGTCATACCTCAGTGGTTAAAACACTTGACTGCAGGTTGGAAGGTTGTGGGTTCAATCCCCAACATGGTACCAATGCCCTAAACCAAGGCATTATTTCTTCCCTTTGTTGGCACCCAAGTGTAAAATGGTATCTGGTAATATATTGCAATTGTCAGTTTAGTTTGATAATCATTGTGTATGTATGTGAAATGATGCCTGGTTGGAATGCTGAGTATTGTTTCCTTTTTCTCTTTCTTTAGGTTCTCATGCAATAGAACTGGGAGCCAATTGGCTGCATGGTACCAAGGGTAGCCCTGTGTATGAACTGGCAAAGAAACATGACCTTCTCAGTGTAAGTGCCATACAGAGTTTTGTTGTTCCTACATCTTTGTTTTCCTAAATAGAGAAGAGGTGGTTGACATCTTTTCATTAGCAGCAAACCAATTTGATATACAGTCGAACCTGTCCATAGCGACCCCCCAAGGGAAACACAAAAAGTGGTCTTTGTCTAGACAGCTAGTGGTCTGTGTAGACAGGTTCATTTAGTACATGTTTCAATGAGAAACCCTTTTCAAGGGAGTCAAAAAATGTGGACTTTGTAGACAGGTGGTCACTAAAGCAGGTTTGACTGTATATCTGGGACTCTCCTTACATGATGTGGCAATTGTTCACAGTTGCATTTTTATTAATTGGAAAAGATTGTCTCTTTGGTCTGCCCTTCATGCACTGTATCTTCACCGTCTGTTTGAAGCTAGAAAGGCATTACCGTAACTCAAACTCTGAACAGATGATATCCTTTGTTTCAACTGGATAAGTATTGTTACGACATTAACACAAAACAAAAACGTTTCTACCATAGTGAACACACCTCAAACATCGGGGCCCCGTATTACAAAGAGTTGCGATTGGTCCAAATCAATCGCAAGTTCGCAGTCTCCTATCTTTTATGTACATATAGGTGCATTTGATATTAATCGCAAATAAGTTGCTATTAAAGGGAGGGAAACTTGGCATATACTGGTTAATGCCATCTACGTCTTCTTTTGGACAACTGCACGTAAACGAATGGACTTGATTAACAGTAGTCAACGACTTAATCTCTACATGGTCAGGGTTTGCGAAACAGACCGAAGTTCTCCACACGTTTTGGTTTCGCGTATGTTGGATGCAAGTGATTGCTGCGGTCGCGTCGCCCATATTTGTATATCCCATTGGCTCGAGTCAGGCGACGGGAAAGACACGTAGTCTCGTCAGGCTACATTCCCTTTAATATCAACTCTTTATAAGACGGGCCCAGGTGTAGTGGTTCTTCAATTGACTTTCTATGATAGGGAGAAGGGTTCAAATCCTAGTCCAGCACTGATGTCCATTGTAAGTTACCAATTCACATTTACCACTCTCCATCCAGGTGTAGATGGGTACCCGATATGCTAGAGTGCCACATGTTTGGCCATTCAACCATGACCGGGTTAATGGAGCGCCAGGAGTATCATAGTGTGACAGACATGAGTGCCATACAAGAAGCCACTATTATTATTGTTATTATTATTTCAAGGTAAATCATAGTTCAATGCATACACTTCTATTTTTTGTTGTTTTAAAAAACAGATGTCTGATGGAAGCTCATCTTCTTCCTCATCTTCATCATCAATATCATCTTCCATTTTTGATGACAATGAGGATGCCAAGTGGTACAAGAATAACAGTGCTGAAGAAAACCAATATAGAACAGAGGCTGGAGAGTGCATGAACACCAAACTGGTCCTGCAAGCAAAGAAAATGTATGCAGATGCTATGGACAAGAAGGTTGACAGTATTAATGTACCTGAGGTGGACATGGACCAAAATACAGGTGACGCTCTAGCTCAGGGATTCGCAGAGGAGCTAAAGCAGCGAGGAATCGTCAACGACACTAAGGAGTACCACCAGTACTGGTTGATCTACAAGCACTGCTGTTGGATGGAGTGTATGGACATTGGGGCCAACACGCTCCGAGATGTCCAGCTCAAAAGCTACGGCGACTACGAGGAGCTGGAAGGGGGCTACTACACGACCCTGGGGGAGGAAGGCTACCAAGGTGTCCTGGAGAAACTGCTTGAGGACATCCCCGAAGGCAGCATCCTCTACAACACCCTGTGGAAAGGATACAGTATGCTGACTGCGATGCTACAAATGGTAATGTTGCTCAGGATAATGATGGTGGTGATGCCGTTGTCACGGTAACCTGTGAGGATGGGAGGACTTTCAGCTGTAGTCATGTTATCGTGACTGCGTCTGTCGGATTTCTCAAGGAGAACTTGGAGACCTTTTTCAGGCCAGCCTTGCCAGAAGAGAAGCTCAGTGCTATCAGAACGCTCCCATATGGAAATGTCAACAAAATTTTCCTTAAGTAAGCACATATGTAGTATCTGTAAATACAATCGTAGTATCCTGATTATGCTTTGAAGGTAGTTTAAAGAGAAGGTTGAGTTCTGGGAAGAATTTAGAGGTAAAAAATAGTTTGTGAGCGTTATCATTGTTATTATAATGCGAGTGTGGAAGAAAATCAGAGAAAAAATGTTCCCTGAAAAGCATTGCTCTTCAAATGCTTTCATATTGTAAATATGGTATGTAACAACATAAGAAATTGGGACATATTTTTATGCCACAAGTTAGTGTAGCCCCACATACTTCTTTCTGTGTACAGTGCTTGTAACTTTACCAAATCTGGGCCAAATTTTGTATCATCAACACCAATACCAACCTCTTCTGATCGATTCCACACCGTTTCTTTCACAATGCAGTTGTGACCAGAACTCAACTTTACCTTTATATTCCTGGTAATATTTATTTGGTGAAAAATTGTTTTTCTGTGTGCATTCTGAGTACCCACTCAATACACCTTCTTTGAGAGTGGCCAGTGTCATTTGATGCCTTGCCAAAGGATATTATTGCTGTTTTGGGGCTTGAACCCGCAACCTACCAATTGCCTGCCCAAATGTGTAACTTATCTTTAGGAAATATTGGACTTAATTGTAAAGACCAGTTCTGGTCACGCGATTGCATTGTGAAAGAAACGTTGTGGAATCGATCAGAAAAGGTTGATCATCAAGCATATAAGTATTGGTGTGTACCGAAAGAAAGAAATTTGGGCCAGTCTGGGTAAAGTTACAAGCAATGTACACAGAAAGATGTATATGGGACTATGTGATATCTATCCAGTCCGGATAGATATAATAATTTACCAAAAATATCAATTAGTAGGCGGTTTCCTGGCTCATCATGTATCATCATGTATTGGTCAAAACATATTCTTTCATGATTGGTAATAAGAGCTTCCATTTCATTTTTTGAGAGGGGGGCAATTCCAAAACTGGTCTATACCTTTAAGCCCTGTGGATATTTGATAAGATATTGCGTATAAAATACACCACTCCCCCTGTGATATGTCTCAATTTGATAACTCGGTATGGGTTATACTCTTCAAGTTTTACCCTATTTATCAACTCAACCAGATTTGTTATCTTCAAAATAAAGGTATAAGCAGCCATTTTGGAACTCGAGCGACTTTGGCCTTCAGATCCTCTGGGATCCGGCCTTGCCAACCAAGGAGGAATCGGAGGAGGAAGAGAAGGAGAATTTCTACCGGATGCTTCCCGGATTCGATGTTGAAGACGGGAACGATGACATACTCCTTGGATGGACGTACGGCAGAGGGGCAGATTACATGGAGACGTTAACTGATGAAGAAATTGGACAAGTAGGTTTGGATGGGGTTCTAGGGGTTTGTCTTTTAATATCTTACGAAGAGTTGTCATTAGGCCTAAAAACAAAGAATGTTGTATCGCCCTTTAGGTGCCAAAACATGGGTCGGTCGGTCAGAATTTGTTTTATTTTTTTTTTATGAACTTTTTTTTTTACCAGTACTCTCTCTTTGGGCTGATATTTCTCAGTTTTGAATGCTTTAATACATTTTTTTCTTCAAAAAAACAGTTTAAAAAAATTATTAAGAAGCCGACCATAGATTTCAAGATTTTTGGGCCCGTCGCAAAGGGCAATACCACATCTTTTTTTTTAATGCCTTATACTGTATCGATTTCAATATCTGCATTCTGCTTTTATTATACATGTATAATTGATATGGGACCTAGACTAGAGACACTTCAATTGTAATCATCTGTCTCTTAAGCCATGCTACCTTGATATACAAGCACCATTTTGCTTTGTTTTCTCTTGTGGTGTAAGGCCTTTTGAAAAAGACTACCGGTAAACTAAAAGTGATACTACTTGAAAGCTTTTGAGACTACATTATGAATAGCAGATCATTTGACATCAATATCAAGCTTAACAATTTATATCGCATTGTCTATATAACATTTGTGACAGAAAAGTACTTAAGTTTGTTGTGGCCTTCAAAGTTGGGTATGAACAAAAGGTTCTCTGACATATTGCTCTAGGTTTCATTTTGTCAAAGATATAAGGTTTGGGTTAGGGTTGCAAGATTTTAGGTAAGGTTTAGGGTTAAGGTCAGGATCAGGGTTGCAGTTGGGTTTTAGGTTAGGATTAGGTTAGGGTGTAGGGTTAGGGTCAGGATTTAGTGTTTAGTATTGGGTTGAAGTTCAGAATTTGCTTAGTGTAGACTAGTGACCATGGAGTGAAGGTTGCTAGAGCAAATTAAGCTCAAGTTACCTCTCCAAATTCTTGAGCTTACGTCATACAAATTTCCTGGTGATATGAGCTAAGTGATTGAGGAGGAGGAGAAGGGGGAGGGGGACGGGGAGGAGGAGGGGGAGAAGGGGAGGGGGAGGGGGAGGGGAAGGGGGATAATAATCAAGAAAAAGAGGAAGAAGATGAAAAGAACAACAACAACATATTATATGTTTCTAAGTGCTGTCCTTTTTTCCTTACTTTCTTTTCTTCACAGCGTTGTACTGCAATACTGAGAAAGTTCTTGAACGACCCGTCCATTCCCAAACCGGAGAAGGTTCTCTGCACTCGTTGGAAAGAGAATCGGTATCAACGAGGGTCGTACGGGGCCTTCCTTCCGGTGCAGGCATCGGGCAAGGAGATTGAATGTATTCAAAGACCAGTCTACAGCAACAGGACAAGGCATGGACAAAAGGTTGGCATACGTTCTTAATCCTTTTCATAATGTAAGTGGCAAAGAATTTGCGACTTGAGCAAATGGACTGGACCTAGAATGGCTATATTATCATCCTATAACGAGAGAGAGGTATCGTCATTGTCAAGTTTATTCTCATGCAGTGTATTGTATGAACCTCTTATTGACCTTGTAGCAAACTGAGCGTTCTGCTAAACAGGTTATCAACTATTATCTATTATCTATTATCTACTATTGACTGAACAATATGCTGTTGTATGTTTGATTTACCCAACTGCTAAGAAATCATAAGTAACTAGGGGACTGAAAGCTATAAGTTCTCTCTGAGGGGCTTGGTAATGAGCATTAATGCCTTACCAAAGGGCACTAGCGCATCAACTTGGCATCGAACCCTGGACCTCCCTATTACAAGACCAGTGCTCTACCACTGAGCCATAGCGCCTCCTGCTCATAATACAACTCACTGACAGTCCAGACCTGACTCTTGAAAGTTCAAAACAAACATGTATGACAATTGCTCAAAAATCAGTAATACCTCAGTCACACCGCCTACCCAACTCCACACCAACACGAACCAACCGATTCTTGGCCATTCAGGGTACATGTGCGGTGTAATATTGTGTTTGTGGTCTGCGATTGGTTTGATGTCGGTTTCATTGGTGTGACAGGAGTATTAGTGGCATGAAAGAAGTAAAATTGTTTACCCTTCAAATCTTAAACTTTTCATTGCATTCTCCAATCTTCGCTGTTCTCTTAAATTTGTTTTAGTTAAATGGTATATTGCTCGGTGACCTGAATAAACCATTTAATATCTGCCTCATTTTTAGCTGCCAATTTGTTTTTATTTTCATTCAGGTTCCTGTACTTCTCTTTGCCGGTGAAGCATTCCATAAAACGTACTTCTCGACAACTCATGGTGCTATGGTGTCTGGAATAGACCAAGCTAAAGTTCTAATCAATTTCTCTTTGGTATCAAAATAATCATGTACAATGATCTCAGGATATGATTGAAGTTGCATCCTTGATATTTCTTTTTCATGTTTGTAAGTAAAATTAGTAAAATTATGTGTTAGGTAAAATAAATGCCTGGGCCCGTATTCAATTCAATACTTATAAGTATGGAATGTAAGCTTTTTACTTAGTATTTCGCTTAGATAAAATACTTAGCCAATTTTAGTATTTAATTCACACTTTTGGCGAAGTATTTTACCCTAAATCTAAGCCAACTCCATACCAGACTTAAGCCAATTATTTAGAGGCCTTGATTGGCAGGCATATAGTTTTCTTACCCAGTACTATTACCTGCGCACAATTATATCAGCGCGCATTTATTGCAATGCATCAATTGCGCATTACCGGTACTTTTGATTGACCGTGTGACGTCACAATGCTTATCAGTAAGTATTTTACTTAGATTTTGTCTTACGTAAGTCTAAAATGCGATTTGAATACAAGATAAGTAAATTACTTAACTTAGCCATTTACTTAGTAAATTTCTTACTTATGCTAAGTATTGAATTGAATACCGGCCCTGGTCCAGAGCTGCCAACTAGTACGGATTTACCGTAATTGGTACAGAAATTAACGACCAGTACGGAATGTTGTCTCAAATTACATTTACAGTTTCCATTGTTCAGCCGTCCGAGCATCCAGTATGACAATCCTTCCTAATTCCAGACTAATTTCAACAGTATTTGCTTCATCCTAAAAAGGCAGAGTGATTTTAGTGGTATCACATCAGGGTGGGGATCTCTCCCCCCCCCCACCCTTTAACATCTGCCAAGGAGGAAAAAACATTGTTATGAAACTTTGTACATGTTTATTTTAATTTCCATTTTTCATGTGGTTTTGTTATTCAGTAAATACTCTCACCAAGTTTTTATGAAACTTACTGTGATAAAAAAATAATCATGGTAATTTAATTGATTACATTTTTTATATTGTCTGATACAAAAGTTTATTTAATTTTTCTTTTCCTTATGTAGGAGCCCAAAACAATGGTTTAACATTTCTTGTCGACATTTTGTATGTGCTTGTACTATCCTCTGTTAAATTTGTTTAATTTCTCATGAAATTACTTTCAATTGTGTTCTGTACATTTTTATGGAGCCTAACCAATATTTGAAAATAAATAATAAGGCTCAATTGTAATTCTTTTTTTTAAATATGAGTATGCTTGCACTATCATTTTCATGTATAAAGGAGGATAACAGTGTACTTGAAAAGGGGATGGGGGTGTTTAATAACTCATGGAAATAACCATCAGTTTCTTTTTTTGAGGCACCTTTCAAAAGTTGTTCATATTATTTTTTTCAGAAGCTTTCTTTTGTCAAGAACGAGCAGTCATTTTTCCTGTCTTTCAAAGTGTAAAATATCCCTGTATATATGTGTCTTGCTTTCATTTTATAATCCAAAGAAGAAGAAGAAAAAAATATGTATATACATAATATATTCATATTTACATAATATATTCATATTTACATAATTAAGATAAAACTGACATTAAAAAATGCTAAAGTATGAATTCCTGATGAGTTTACCTACCATTATAATGTATTATGTCAGACTTCCATTCTCTTCATAGTATCATGTCTGTAATTTCCATATAAAGCAATTAAACATTCTCAATCAATGGGTACCTGGTGGGAATTTATCCCTTGAAACGTGTGACAGCTGCGCTGCTAAAGCCAGGGTAATTATGCTGCATAATTGTAGAGCGCTTAGTGACTTTTGATAAAGTAAATGTTAGGCGCTATATAAGCAAATATAATTATTATTATTGTGTATTTTTTTCATATGTATTACATGAACAATAACATCGGTATTGATGTGTTTGAGTAGCCTACTAAGTAGCTTGGCATTGTATTAACCTCTGCAGATATGTGAAGAATATTCAGGTTTATGATTTTTTTTAATTACTTTTGATTATATTTTACAACATAAGTTGTTCATATATATATATATTTTTTGTACTAAATTGATAGATGGTATACATGTGTATATTGCCAATTACAATCATTGGACTCAGAAAATATCTGCTATTGCATTTATTTTTTATTTTTATTTGTTTGCACAATCAATTCTTAATTCAAGAATCAATCATTTTTGTTGTTGACTAAAATAGTAGATGGTTTGTATGCCTTAATGAATTTTTTAAAGTGATTCAGTTAATACATATGACATGACATGCAATTATTATGTTGGGCGATATGTCACCTCATTCAATTATTAGACTTTTAAGCCCATCGCACACTGTAAGATGTAACTGCGATCTGGTTTTGGAAGCATTTGCCAAAACAGTTCATACATCTATAAGTATATACATATACAGATACATGTATGTACATGTAAACACATCAAATCTTAAGACATTTATTGGAGGTCCTGAAAGTGATAGTAATAAAGAAATTCAAATTTTTGAGGGATGGTAGCCTTCTTGTGGGAGGAAAAGCAACTCTTCTCTGAATCGTTGTCAGATCTTCTCGCGATTGTCGACGACTTGAAGCCGATTCAACTTTTACTCTCACTGGAAGTCACATATGCACCAAAATTTCAAGTTGTAGTACTCCAACCATTACCCAGAACACCATACAGATATAATATATATCTACTTGCCTCTTCCATATCTCGTGCAATTGTGATTTCTTTAAAAATTATCACGTCCAGGTAGAACAGTGGGGAGAGGGCCTTGGTGAATGTAAGGAAAGCTATGGCAAGTTTAAAATGTTTACCGTAAGCATTTTGTGTCCCATATGTTACAAATTATCTGAAATTATTAGTGTGATGTAAGCACATTTTATAATCAGATATATTGATATATGTATATATACAGGCGCGGATCCAGGAATTTCTTGCCAGAGGGGGGCACCGTGTGGGGAAGAGAACATAAATATATATTTTTTTTAGTCCCGAAAAAATCGCAACGACTCAGCCAGCCGCTGAATACTGGGGGGGGGGGGGGGGGGGGGGGGGGGGGGGGGGGTAAGCGGACACTTTTTTTAATTTTTTTTTTTAGTCCCCAAAAAATCGCAACGACTCCGCATTTGACATTTTGCTTCTTTTGGTCACCTTTTTAGGTCAGCCATTGGCAATTTTTTTTTTTTAATTTTTGTTTAATAAAAAAAAAAAAAAAATGTTTGGCCGGGGGGGGCACGCCCCTGTTTTTCAGTATATTTGGGGCAAATTTAGGGCTGATTTTAACATATTTTTTTTGGCCGGGGGGGGGGGGGGCACGTGCCCCCCCCCCCCCCCCCCTGGATCCGCCACTGATATAAACATGTATGCTGTTTTGTTCATTTTCATTCCTTACATTTAAGACCTTGATATATCTTTATTAATGTATTTTATCTAATATATCCCTCACCATCTATCTATCGTACATAACTTGCATTCTGAATTAAATTTTGATCTTTTATATATGCACATCTGCAACTCAGGTTTACACTGCAAAATGCGAATAATAAATCATTTTGAATGAATTGAATGGAATTAATGTTTATTATTTATTTGTGTTACATATTTATATTGTTTAGTGTTAATACACGTCCCCTTGTTCAAGCAGTATGTCGTAAGGGCTACCTTGATAAATATAACACCAATGGTAATAATAGTTGGTAATGTATTGGCCAAAACACATTGGCCTTGTAATTGCAAGATTCACTAAAGTATGGTTAAAATGTTGACCACAAATTGGTGGTATAGATATGATTTTCATTTCTGAATCCTTAAAACTGGTATGGTATTGGTATCCAAGCAGCTAACCCCACGTACAACTACCTCCCTAGGACTATTACCCCCCCCCCCCCCCCCACACACACACACACACACACACACATACAAACGCACATCTATGCCTGAATCCAACCACACCCTAAACCCACCCCCCTCGATTAATATCGATATATATATTCACGCGAATGAAAAAACTACCTCCATGAATTCCCCGCATCCGCCGCCCTGGATAGCCATCTTGGGGATATGTTTCCCTTTTTTCTTTGGGGGGGGGGGGTAGTTTTCTTTCAAATTGTTGTTGAAGAAAGAGAGAGAGAGAAAAAAAAAAAGTTTACATAGTATAGGTCTGCAAAGGCTAGCAAATATATACCGGGAATAACAATTTATTGGCCAAAACAAATTGGCCTTGTACATTGCAAGTCACTAGATTGTGGTTAATATGTCATTTTTGTATATAAACCAAGAATTGGTGATTAGAAATGAATTTGATTTCTGAAGGGATATGTTTCCCTTTTTTTTGGGGGGGGGGGGTTTCTTTCAAATTGTTGTCGACGAAGAGAGAGAAAAAAGTTTACATAGAATAGGTCCGCAAAGGCTAGAAAAAGATACAGGGAATGAAAATGTATTGGAGTTTCTGAAAATGTCACGGCGTGGGCGCGGTAAATTTGGAAGCTAATATAGGCCTAGCCGTTTAATATAACAAATAATTGACAAATACGTCCTTTACGGAAGCAAACAAATGAGTGTTTGGCGTAACGATACCGTTTTGGGGTATATTTTGTTCATCGTCCGCATATTTTCATGGTGAGTTATCCGCGTTTATATATAGTTACCATATTTTCCCACGCGGAAGCAATTGTGGCTCTCGGACTTACAAAATCCTACGTTACTATAATTTGGCTGTAAAAAAAAGTAAGTATCAGGGACGTCGTTATACCGTTTCAAATGGAGGAAGGGTGTGTTAGACAGACTTTTCCGATTTTTTTTTCCTAGAAATAAAACGCGCTAGGGAAAAATATCAAATTTGCCGTTAAGGTTGTCGGATTTCTAAACTGTCTTTTGCAGATACAGTAAATGTCGACTCTCCCCCTCCCCGAAACAAGAAGGGAGGGTGCCATTTTTAGAGTTGCCGACAGCTTCTGAAAAGGTCCAATTTCCCGAGAGCTTATAAACATGCAACATTATGTCAATTCATTTTCCAATATGTTTTTTGTTGTTTGAGTGCAGGAGTGCCCCCCCCCCCCCCACCTCCCCCTCCAATCTATATAGCGACGTGTTGTAGACCTACATTGAATAGACACGAGATGGTTCAGTACTATACCGGTAAGCCTGCACTCTCGACACCGGGTTCGATACGGATAGTGAAAATCGGTCTCTAGACGTAAAATGAAGAATTATAATTTATTATATCCCCAAGGATAGTTATATGTCTTTCCTCTATAAATGAATGTTAACTTTCACTCTATTTGTACGTTAGCTGTATGTAGGCCTACAACTTTTTGAATACAGCTCTATTTAATATGACTCCATCAATCTCCCTAACCCTGCTCTGTCTATTTCTCTTTCGCTTTACATTTCTTTTTTCCTCTCTTCCTGTTATCATCACTACCAACACCACTGGCAATAAGTTTCTCTTATGTCTACAACGATCTACTCTGCGTTTATTTTCTCTCTCATCCTCACATGACCCCACTTTTATTTTGCAGCGCCTATTCCTCCCGCGAACCCTCTTTTAATGATTTTTTTGTCTGCTCCGGAAATAATAATATATCGAAATACAGAAAGAGTTGCTTATAGGCCTATTAAGCATTTTACTTTGGTTATGCGGATTGTTCTTTATTTTCCAGGAATGTTTGATTTCAAAACTAACAAATCCGAGTGAAAACGAAAGTGGTTGGTGTATCTAAATATAAAAGCCTTGGGACTTTGAAGCGGCAAGAATGGAACAAAGTCTTTAAATAAATATATAAATAAAAAAAGTGCTTATAAAGCGCTTACCACCGAATATAATAAAGAAGTCTCTTTGCGTATTGCATGATTTGAATGGTTTTAAGGATATGATTCTTCTTTTGTATATAGGCCTATATTTCAATTTCAAAACAACAAAATTAAACAAACGAGGCAGTTACCTGGAGTTCTCCTTATTTCAAGGAGAACTACATCACTGAATAATTTATTAATGATTATTCTCCTGAAACCCAAAATTATCTAGAGAATATTCAAACAACATAACTTGCATAGAAAACTGACATGACAGAACCCAACAATGATGTCCATTTTACTGACTGGATATCAGTTTATATCTAATAAACTTTCCAATTCAACTCTTCTTCTTTCTTTCTTTCTTTTTTTTTTTTTTTGGGGGGGGGGGCTGCAGCCTCACTCTGGGGACAAGTTTACTACGCTAGTAATGTGCCTCGCTATAAGAAGAGGTTCCGGCGTGCCACGCCCATTTAAAAATGTTGGTTGTAAAACTTTAATTTAGACTGTCGGTAAATCTTTGTTGATGTTGCTATTTTGGTGACAAAAAGAACATTCGGGTGACAGATCCCGTAAAAATGTGAAAGAGAGGTCGACTGGGGTAGGCTACATTTGGGGCAGTTGTTTATTTGGCGGGGGCACGTACAAATCAAATCACTTAAAATCAATTTACTAGAAAGAGAGAGAGAGAGAGAGAGAGAGAGAGAGAGAGAGAGAGAGAGGGAGAGGAGGGGGTGGGGCGGAGGGGGGGGGGGGGGTTCATGACTACCTAGGAGAGCCGGGGGAGAGAGGAGAGAAGATGATGACATGACCCCCTACCACATTCTCCACTCTTTCGATGCCCTTTTGTCTCCTATTTCATGCAGCCATCAAGACCTAGCACGCCCCCTTTACTTGTCCTGCATGATGCTCGCTACGCCACTTCAATGGGGAATAATATGAAAGGACAGGCCTCGTCGAGCTTGAGTCAAGCTTCCCTTTTCTTGTCCAGCTAGTCTGTTTTTTTCTCTCTCAATATTCCTTTGTGTATTAACGTTCGTCTAGTCATCCTCACCATTTTCCTTCAAGCTATATAGCCACAATGTTTTCAAATTCCATCGGGTTTCCTCGATTATGCATGACTCATAACCTATGTGGTTACCAAAGCGAAGTCGCACGTAAAGAAAGGGATCGAGAGAGAGGGGAAAAGGAAATAGTCGTAACGTCCGATTTAGATTCATTTTTTAAAGCAATGATATTTCTTTTGGTGACAGATTCTTCGTAGGTTGTATCTTAGTAGGGTGATTATCGTGAATTCAATTTGATTTATCTTTTCATGACGTAGAAGTATCCACGGATGCCTCTAAAATTACATCCTGTCTCGAAAACGATTTGTCGGTAGATTTGAGGGCATTCCCAACATGTAACAAAAATTACGTCATCATCTGGGGAAAAAAGTGACCCGGAAGAAGTACCGTCTTCACAAAAGCATATTCTGGCCTACGCTAAATAGAAGTAGTCCTCTAATATAACCTTTAATGGCTATTTCCATTGGTTTTTGTTCTTATTGTGGTTGTAAAATGGTATTTTAAGGGTTGCAGGAGATTTATTGTGACATTATTTGACCTGTTTGAAGCCGAATTGAGGGGAATCACCCCTCAGCGTAGTGATAAGCCGACGCCCAGGAAGTTGATTACTCGGTGACCCCGATGTCTACACGATGTCGACTGCGATTTTCTGCTGCCCAAAACAGAATCTAAAATCAACGTTTAATTAAAGAAAAGGAGTATTTGTTAACGATTTATTTCGGTGCTCGGATGAGAGATAAAGGTGAGAGCCTAAATTCATGTTTCATTGTCATTTTATGCTATTATAGATATATAATCATGTATTTATGGTACCGTAACAGAAATGATCGCACCCGCAGCCTTGTCTACATTGTCATTGCAATTCCCATTGAGACAACGTATGAAAGTAGTTCAGTGCACATGTATTAGTGAATGGGTTGTGCAGTATAAATGACAGTCGGCTTAGCTTAGCTAGTGCCTAGACAATAAGCCGAATCTTGTTTGAATTATGAAAGATCAACCCAGCGCAATAACTGTTAGACATGTTTTACCTCTAAATTTAGAGCCATTCCACTTGCAGTCTTTATAGGTGATGTGGAAATATTGTTGCACGCATTGAAATTGTGTCTGAAAAGTGATGAAGAGAAGACGAAGTGCTGACTTCTGTATGGCGATGAGTGTCGGACTCGGACTCTCGGAGTATTTATTCATTTATTGCAAGACAAGAGATGATTAATAAATATGCCAAAGTAAATGAATATTTTGTGTTACCTTATGTTCATTTAGTGGTGGATACCCGTAGGCTGATTTATATTGCGTGCCAGGCCAGTCATTAAAAAAAAGTGATTGAAAATGATATGATTATGATTATGACAATATGAGTCTATTGTCAGAGAGAAAGAGAGAGAGAGTTACTACTACGGTAGGCCTACTACTTGGTCATGTGAAAAGTGCCAAGATCTGTTTCTGTGCAGTGCCCTTGACTTTAGTGCGCATAAGTGCAGACAAGTCAAAAGCAACTGCATGACTCTTCTATTTGAGTCTGTCGGTGTTAAAACAAATCATGCGATGATCACAAATGTTTGTCTCTATCTACCGCCACTACCAGTACTACTACTATTAAGTACTAGACTAGAGGTCATTAGACATTATTTAGACCAGATTTTTGAGTTAGTGATGGCTGCTCTACAACTTTGAATAAATGATCTTTGTCCTGATGAGTGGCTGCAATCAAACAGCTGATTAATATGCAATTTGCATTGTAAGTATTGAGATACAATTATTTTTTTAACGAGGCACTTGAAAAAGTCTTAGCATTAAATTTGAAAATATTATGATAATGGTCTATCATTTCACAGTTAAAATGGCACATATTCATATGATACAGGGATATATCTGTTCACAAGTTCACAAAGATCTATGACAAAAAAGACAGCTGAGTGAATCCAGTCTCTCTCCAGTCCAGTCCAACCATGCCATAGCTTTTCCTTCTGCATCTTGTGTAGAGGATTCTCGAGTACCGGAAGTGTGTGGGCATGTACATGTACATATACATGTAACAGTCAACCTGGCAGAAGAATGAAACATAAATTAGATCCTAATTACATGAACATATACAGATACAGATATTCAAAATCCTGAGAGGCTTTGACAGAGTGAATCCTTCAAAATTCTTCCAACTAGCAACTGGCTCAACAACGAGAGGCCATGATTTCAAGATTGTCAAACAGCGTTTCAAATCAAGACTTAGGCAGTATAGTTTCTCAATAAGGAGTGTAAATAATTGGAATGCTCTGCCTAAGGAAGTAGTCAATGCTACCACCATTAACCAATTCAAGTCATCCCTAGAAAGGTATTGGAGAAACAATCCAATTAAGTTTGAACCATACTTGAGACGGGATGCAACAGTAAAGAGGGACAAATAAGCTAAGCTTCCAGTCTCTACACCCAAGTATACCCAAGTAAATAGAGATGTGAAATTGGGTACGTTTAAACCTTGAAAAACCACTCACTCTAACTACTTGTAAGTACACACAGATTTCAATGTGTGGGACAAGAATATTAATAGTAATATATTTCTGTAATGTTGAATCATGTGATCTTTGAAGACAAACAGGTACAAAAACATGTGAACAATGACAACAGAATAACTATAAATATAAAACAATGTAAAATGAAACATATTGGCCTACTTATGACTTTTCCAAATATGCCTTCTCATGAAAATTCTATATAAATTCATAATTTTACAACTATAAATTAGAAATTCATGATCATTTCCAAATTTTCCAAACTGTCCAAACTTAGCATTTACTCCATATTATTGTGAGATTAATGCATTACTAATTTTAGAGGTGACATGTGTGAAATATTTATTAGTTACTGTATCTAACTACACTTCATCTCCATTTTTCTTTTTTTACAAACTTCAAGACGACATCATTTAGTGTACAACTGTACTACATGGCCCAATGTATTCTGATGCATGTACTGTATGTACGTTGGTGTACACATGGCAGTGAATAATGCACTGTAACTGTAGTTGAGTCTTTACGTTTGCCAGTACCAGTTGTCTGTTTGTTTGATACAATGTTTCCACTTTCTAAATCAAAGTCTTCCTCTATGCCATACATGCAATTATCACTGTCTACATGTGTTGGAGGTGGATATAGGGGAAGTAACACATTGTTACTGGGATGCAATTAAGTCATTGTCACCCATGATGAGAAAGATCATCTGCATTCACTTCTGTTCTTTGAAGTAAGAGTTAAAAAAACAAAAACAATATGCAATGCTTTGTTGTCCCAAATTGTGTGTAAAAGACGAGTGAAAGTATGAATTTGTGTTTGTTTATTAAGTCTTACCAGATGTTACAAGAATTCAGAGTGATATGAAATATACATGTAGGAGCGAGAGATTATGTGTCTTCAGGAATGACCCCCCCCCCCCCCCCTCACTCCACCTCAAGGTTGGGGAGGGGTAGGGGGGGGGGGGGAGGGAGCTGAGTGTGTGTACAGTTCATATTTACATCATATAACGTGTCAGACCATATGTTGCATGCACATTGCACATAGGTTTGTATTAGTGCTGTAGTCAAACGTTTAACCGTCCGGTATCCGACCGCCCATGGCGGATTCCGTTTTCAATTGGACGGTTTCGTTTACCCGTTTTTTTTTTTTTTTTTTTTTAATTTTTTGATTTTTTGATTTTTTTTTTTTTTTTTAATATTTTTTTTTTTAAAGTTTCGATTTATGCCCCTACACCTGGCACTATGCCTGGCAATGTCTCCCAGCTCAGTAATCTGTGTGTTGACTCACCACTCTGAAACTAGAACAACACTCCAATTTGTCTGTCATCTTGGTTTGAAAGTAATCTTTGTAATAGATCTCAATATGTAATTTATAATAATAATTCATCCAACTTGAACACATGGCCTACCACAAGGTTCTATCCTAGGTCCTCTACTGTTTTTACTTTACATTAATGATCTTACACATTCCTCTAAAATCGACATTGTCACTATTATTTATGACAAGTTCACAAGCACAAATGAAATTCCTTCCCGCTTTTTCACACGGACCTGGCTTGCTGCCGACAGAGTCGGTGAAGAAAAAAAAAAGTTTAAAAAAAAGTTTTAAAAAAAAAAAAAAAAAAAAAATCGTTTTTTTTTTTATTTTTTTATTTTTTTATAAATAAATCGTTTAACCGAAAACCGTCCGGTTTTGACTGGCGGTTAAACGGAATTGGAGATATCCGTGATGTTACAGCACTAGTTTGTATAGTTAGGCAAAGCAATTTCATATGGGCATGAATCATGAATGACTTCATCTGCTCATTGAAATTCATAATGAATTCCAGTCCAGAATCAACATTGATTTTATGCTGTCAAGTGTCAGTCAACTTAACCACAGGGCACAATTTTTAATAACAATTCTGAAACATTAATGAAGTTGTCGTTATTGGAAGAGAATGATAATTGTACATTTTAAAGGCAAGGTTTCTTTAAGTGGCCATGCAATTGCATTGTTAACAAAACTGTCTGAAAGTGACAGGGAAAGGTTGATTAAATTTTCACTAGTCATGTGTTTATGCTAGAACAGAAACACAACGCAGATAATGACTTGCCTTTCCTGCCACAAGAATAGTCTGATATATAATCAATATTCCAGGGATTTCACATAGAAAGAGATTGAAGTTCCTCAATGTAAGAGTTGTTTGCGTAACATTTACTTTTAACTATTTGTTAACATTTAATAGTATAGTCATTGTTTTGTTATGGGATCATTTTAACATCTTACATAAAAAGAGATATATTGAAGTTCCCCACTATAAGAGTTGTTTGCGTAACATTTACTTTCAACTATTTGTTTACAATAGTACATGTATAGTCATTGTTTTGTTATGGGATAATTTTAACATCTTACATAAAAAGAGATATATTGAAGTTCCCCACTATAAGAGTTGTTTGCGTTACATTTACTTTCAACTATTTGTTTACATTAGTATAGTCATTGTTTTGTTATGGGATAATTTTAACATCTTACATAAAAAGTGATATTGAAGTTTCCCACTGTAAGAGTTGTTTGTGGAAGTGTACTTTCAACTGATTGTATACATTAGTATACAGTGTAGTCATTGTTTTGTTATTGGATAATTTTAACATCTCACACGAAAGTGACTGGTACAACAGCATCAAAACACTTTCAGTTGTTGTTATTGAGCAATTTGAAACAGTGAGACAACAATTCTCTATATCTTCCAAGTGTGATCATGGTGATAATTTAAAACGATGTTTCTGTAACTCCAGCTAATGAGACTAAGATCCTTCCGCTTCGTTGATTTCCTTCTCAAGATTGTTTGCTCAGTTTTGTCTGTAACCATGGCAACTGTGCTACTTGTTTGTTGGTTTTATGTATTATTTATCCACCCACCTAGTTTTGAAACCTAAAAGTAGAAACACGCTTCCTGGACCGGTTGATATTTCAGGCCTGGCTTTGACATGGCAATAAGCTTGAATTCCTACATACTCTGCTGCTAGGCAACGGATCAGATTTCGGAGATGTCACTGTTTATGGTTCCCTTTGGGTTGCCAATTTGCATGGGAGTTAATCACCATTACTCACTGCTTCCTCTCATTTTGCTGATCACCCGCTCTCTCTCCGCAGTGTGTCTGTATTTCCCTCTGTCTACATGTGCATATACATTGTGTACGTGATGTATATACATTTTGTAGGCCTACACTACTTTTATGCATTTTAATTGTAAATGCACATGTACGAGACCTTTACATACTGTATAGATATATGTATGAGTCAGATTGTCTTCATATAATTTCCAATAGTATAAACTGCCCTACAAATGTATCATGGGGGAGGGGGATGTCCGGACGCTTAACAAAAGTAGAGTGTTACTTTTGCCTTTAGATTCAACAAAAGTTTTGCCTTAAGATCTAACAAAAGTTTTGCTTCATATATCACCAACCATTATAAATATTTGTCTTTTACAACATTGCCTATTGAAACAAAGGTCTTAAAAGATTAATGAAATATTGCATGTCAACTTCTTCGAATTGTTGTTTTAAATCAACTGCCCAGACACAAAACAACATCTTGGCATACTACTGCTGTGTTGATGTACAGTTGTAGGTTAGTAAATAACCCTGAATAAGCTATTTATGACATAGTGATTCAGTTTGTTTGCTTTGTTACTGTGAAAGTAGCATGCAAACAAGGTCAATGTAAACATTAAAAAGTCATCAAGCGCACCGGTAGTGATTTGGTGCCTCATTCATTAAAAAATTATGATTTACATCAAGGTTCAATTATTCAATACTATTGTAAAACTAGAAACTTACGTTAGCCTAGGTGTGCATGAAACTTTTGCATAGTTTGTGAGTGGTTCAAAGTCCCGAAAGTTTCATTGATGTACTGTAGCAAAATAATTGAATCATAGTAATATTTTGCCAATCCTGGAGTTTGTGTTTCGGCAATTACTTTTGCTGTAAAATTGTGGTCGCCGTTCAGGGCAACTAAATTCAAATCATTTTTACTTTTTGGTGGTCTAGATTCCAGTTTTGATGGCCCAGATTAACAATAAGATACAAAGAATTATACAAAACTTTTCCTTTTTTTAATTTTAATTTTGCATGATTTCTCTGCTTATAAATCATGTGAGAAGGAAAAGAACACAACATTTTAACTTAAATACTTCACACGTCTACATACAAGTTAAAAGGCTGCCTGACATACTTGTGCAACCATTTCTCTTACTTTTTGAATATTTGGTTGCCCAGGAGAGCAGTGTGGTGGCCCGGGCCTCCAGGCCCCTGCTAATGTTGAGCCTCCATGTAAATATTATACGTATGGACATAACTCACATGTACAGTAGTATGTACAAAATGATTGGCCTATACATGTACCGGTATATACACTGTACATGAAATTATTGCACATTTTTATATCAAAGTCTTTAGGATATTAATTTTGGCTGTTTCACATTCAATGAAATGTCATAATCCTACATGTATTTGATGAAATTTCAAGCTTTTCTTCCCATCAATCTTCAGTGAGTAATTGATCTTTAGTAGTGCCTCGATGTATTTGATCACAGAATCATCAATTTGCATTGTTCATAGAATAACACAAGACTAATTGCAACCACTTCAAATTCAAAGGATGTTGATAGTTTTGATTCCCTGAATATATTCAAGTACCGGTAGCACTTTCACATTTCTTTTCTACACATAGAAAAATAAGGTCAAATTTGTATGTAATATTGTGTATCTAGCATTCAGTGTAGGGCTGCGACGTGTAGTCGAATGCTCGAGTACCCGCACGGTTGACAACTACTCGGGCCGCAAAAAAAAAAAAAAAAAAAAAAATCTGTCCAGGCCGACGCTAACCCGTGCCTGGGTGAGCGGCGGCCGCTGGCATGGTGCCGTCGGTAAAAATGTTTCCCAACTCAAACACTGTCAAACTCACCACTCAGAAACTGGGACCAAATGTCTGGATTTCTGTTTGGACTTGAAGGAAAATGGATTATTCTGCCATCTTTGGTTTTTAAAGCAGCATTGTTTACTGTTATTATTATTATTAAATCGGCGCCTTCAACTGCAACTCAAAGTAAAATTGCATGCGTTTTCGGCGACAGAACTTGGATACTGCTCCAGTGGTATGGTGGCAAAAATAAAAAAAATATATAAAAAAATCAACAACAAAAAAAAAAAAAAAAAAAAAAAAATATATATAAAAAAACATGGCGTCCGAATATTCGAGTATTCGCTTGTTAGCCTGGGAGTGTACTCGGGTACCTCATTACACTGTTGTGCACAGCCTCAATTCAGTGCCTGTAAATGTTGACATTATTATCATCATCATCATCATCATCTAACATCTATTTCATTATTTTTTGTTGGGGTTGGGGGTGGGGGGGCATGGCTGTGTAGCACAGAATTATCCTTTTTTTTTTCCTTTGGAGAGAGGGATTTAATTTGTTTCAGACAGCACCTTTAATGTTATCATATATCTGTAATTCAAACTTCGGGAGTAGTCATTAGAACATGATCATGGGATTAGTCTTGTTGCCCGAGTTACAGACTTTGAATATCATTTTCATACTTTATCACTGCCTCATCACGATCATGTTTCTGACGAGTAGTCTTTACAAATCAGCCTCTATCAACAAGTATTTTCTATTTTGCAAGTGATGATTATATTCAAATTTAATTGTTATTTAACAAATTAATAAACAAAGAAGTCTAGGGTGGGGGAAGGGCAGTAGAGATGGTAGATGAGGTTTAATAATTACAGTAATACATGGTATTATCAAAGTGCTGTACAATCAAAGAGATTTGCAGTACGGTATCTCTTTGGTACAATTAAGAAAACAATACAATTTTTACAGACAAGTCAACACATCAACAATTAATGACATAATTATATACCTAAAACATTAACAAGATTCTCATTGATGATCTATGATGGACAGCTGAGAAAGGTACTATAACAAAGATGCTCATCACTGTCTGACAGTATTCCAAAGGTTAAGCAACTCTCATCATCAATGGTATGCTGTTTGTACAATCTAAACGAAACTGGTTTCACGCGTGATCACGCCTGCCTGCCTGAGGGGTCACGTCACTCTCCAAAATACAATACTAGGGGTATTCCTGAAGCTTCACAGAAAAAAACTATTCAGAAAAGGAAAACAAGGTCATAGAACACTGCCAGTTGGGCCGACATCCTGAAAGGGAATTTCCTGCGAGTGTTCTGATTATTTATAAACGAGAGCCACAAAAGAGAGTGACATAATTGTGTCTGCACAGTAGGAACGATTGCAGTCAGTCGCAAAGCAACAAGGGTATTTTGATTTGGTTCTCTGACCCTTGCAAGACCAGAAAAAATCCAGGCTGTTTTGTACCGTTAGGTTTTCAACACAGAAGGACTACTCCATTTCAGAGCCTTGTTCTTCATTTACATGTAGTCTTTGGATACCTGTGGACATTCTCAAGGTCTTGTTTTGTTCTTATTTCGATTTGAAGTGGAGAATTCAACCACAAGAATTATACTTTGAGTTTCGCGATGAAAAATTTAATCAGAATGCCTGAGTTTGGATCCTATGAAGGCGGCTTGCATAATTTCATGAAGAAAGGTAAGCTTGGTATCTAGTCTTGATTTATTTTAAAAAAACATCACGATTGTTTGGTTTCAATTAGAAGAATTGATTGGTGGATTGTTCCAAAATAAGACCACTTATTGTAAAACATACATGTACCTTGCAAATGATTTCAAAATGTGAAGTACTTTATAAATTCAGATTTGTATTATGATTAACTGCTTGAGGTTGAGTTATCAGACAAAAAATCTTCATCCGTACAAGACTTGTATTGGTATTTTGTTGGCAGCATATTTTTACACTACTAATGTCTACATGTATTTGTCTAATGTACAGACAATACAAGCCAATCTGTTTTGATTGTAGGTATTCTTAGCGGTTCAAACTTACGGTATGAGAACTTTACATAATTTATGAAGCTGTAACTTAGGAAGAGCATTTCCTCCCTGTCTTTGAGCATGGATATACATGTAGATGGACTTGTTTGTATAAGTCTATGCTTTGAGCGATACTATGTTCATGTATTATCGTGTTTGTATATTAGAATTAAACTTGGTCAACTGATTCCCATTAAGTGAGGGAAGACACGAGACATGCCTCAAATTGCCTCTTGTACACGTACATGTACATGTACTTGTGTATGCCTAAGGATCTCCGGAGACTTGTACTTGCGTCATTACTAGGCTAGATGTTAGCTTGACATTCAGTTATTGTTAAAGAAAGATTCAACTCCCCCAAAGGCCTACCCACTAATAAATACCACCGTACCTGCGTACTTCGTACCGGCTAATCTTGGGTCACTGGTTTTTGTTTATTAGAGGAAAATAGCCATTTGAAGTGACGATTACAATGTGATACTTGTAAATTGTGTTTTGTATATTAGAATTAAATAATGATAATAATAATAGGCATTTCTATAGCGCCATCTATCTAGATAATTCTATTCCGAGGCACATTTATTATTACCCTGGCTTTAGCCTAGCAGCCGTTTATACAGCGCTCCAGCATACATAAATTGAACTTGGTAGTCGAATTTCAACAAAGTGAGGGAAAACAGATATGTATGCCTCTTGTACAGTTACCCACGTACATGTATGCCTATTAGGATCTCTGGAGACTTGTTCTTACGTCATTACTTGGCTATGTACGCTCTTCATTCGGTTATTATTGAAGAACGATTCAACTCCACCGCCTACCCACTAATACCATCGTACCGGCCCACTTCTTGAATTAACCATCTTGGCTTTGGGTCACTGTGGTTTTATGAGACAAACTGCTGTTTGATTTAAAGAGCAAGACAGCTCCGTGAGGTGATGATTATATTACAATCAGGCCTGATAAAAACCTGATTTTTTTTCTTCTTCCCTCTTTTATCCTGATTTTACCAATTCCCCCATTAATTTCTCTAATCTTCCCTATTTTGCCCTATTTTTCCCCAATTTTCTTACTCGAAAGGGGGGAATGTTGTTAAATGTCTTTTTTTTGTTTACTCAAGGGGGGCGTGGTTGAGGGGAAAACAAAAAACCTATTTTTTTTCTAGTGCTCACTATCACCCCTGTACAATGTACCTGATTTCTTCCTAGTTCAATATTATCTTTTCCATCTTTTTGTCAGTCTTCCCTTTTATAATAGAAGGCATTGTGCCTTAAAGATGAAGTTGAGTTCTGGTCATGCGATTGCATTGTGAAAGAAACGGTGTGGAATCGACCAGAAAAGGTTGATCATCTAGCATATAAGAATTTGTGTGTATTGCAATGTTCTGGAATCATCAAAATGATAAGAAATTGGCCACGTCTTGGTAAAGTTACAAACACTGTACACAGAAAGATGTATATGGGACTACACGAACATGTGGCGTAAAAAACCTACCCCCCCCCCCCCCCGAGTTTTACGATGTACATGACATATTTAGAATATGAAGGCATTTGAAGAGCCATGCTTTTCAGGGAACATGGCTTATCTGATGTTCTTCCACACTTGCATTATAAGAATGATAACGCTCATAAATTATTTTTAACCTCTTCCCAGAACTCAACCTTCTCTTTAATGCCTACATGTATTTGTACAAACTTACAATTACAGTCTCTCGGGAGAAACCAGATTAGGCATGCTGAAGGCTTTCAAGAAATGTACCTTCAGCAATGTCAGAAGGCTTGTTTATTCACCTCTTGAAATATATAATTGATTGAAAATTACAGTGATGTGCATATGTTTTACATATCCATACATTATTTGTTTCTGTAGGAAGACAAAAGGGTAGTGTAATTTAGTTGTGTTATTGAAAGTTTTGGCAACCCTATTATTCTTAATTCATGGAAATTTAATAAAAACAGACTACATTCAGTGAGTTACAGCAGAATTTTGTCTTGATAATAAACCAATTTAATCCCCAAAATTTCCTTCTGCTGTTAGAGTACTTCTGCTGTCAAAGTACTTTGCAGACAATTTTGCATTTAGTGCAGTTTATCAATTAAAAAATCAAAAAACAAAACATAGGCAATAGAAAGAAAAAAAAGTTTCTATGTGTCCTTTGAAATTGACTGAAAGTTTGTGAGAATGAGGTCGTTTTGTCAAGATCCATTGATAGACCAAAGTCAACACACAATGGGAAATCTGCTCGTGACCTTGCACAGGAGTTCTGAAGCCGTCAAGATTACGTGGCTGACGTCATTGTTTGGGAGGGTTCGGCAACTTGTGGCTTTGCTAATATTAGAGAAGTGAAAGTCAGGAGAGTACGGTAGTTGACATTTTTGTAATCTTGGAGTTTCATCTGTCAAGTACGGTGCTCAAATTTGAAAGGTTATGAAGGATGAGTGTGTGGGATGGGATGGATATAGCAGTGGGAGAGGAAAAGTGTCTGGATTGACGTTTTGTGAACTGTTGCTCATGCAGTTAAAACAAGAATTATAGGCCCAAGTTTACGAAAGTGGTTCGTCTTGACCAATGGTTGAAACTTAAGGGGAGTACACATTTTTATCATGTCCAATAAATAGACAATTTTTTACCTATTTTAGTGCGGGGGGGGGGGGTTAACTTTATACCATGGGTTAAATTTAAACTTTTCGTTTTTGTAAATTTAATCCATCATGTATAATGGGGCTGTGTGAGCTAGTGATCTTGAATCCTATTATATAAGCCATACAAGTTATGACTTTGCTGAGAAAGAAAAATTAATTATGGCTTACAAGCATATTTGATATTAAATTTAGAACAAAACATGAAATCCACCCTTTGTCCCCGGCTTAATTAATTTACACAATGGGAGAGGAAGGGGTTTGTCAGCTCTGTCTTTGTATTATCTCATTTCCATAAATCAGACACAGGTAGTCAAGCCAAGCTTCAGAAGCCTGTTCGGTCTAAATTCATTACTGTTGTATGCAGTGTCAGTGTGTGCCAGTTTGGATATGGTTCTCCTCAATACAATGAACTTCTAAACAATGCCATAACCTACAAAAGTTCACATATGTAATTCCAAATGGCATGGGGCACATATGGGGAGACTCTGCAGAGATTGGGATTGCTCTCAAGACTGTACTCATTTTCTCATACATAATTAGTGTGTGACAGACCAGTTAATTGGCCTGTAATTGTTACACCAAGCTACTTTGACCTTTGGATTGCTAATGGTTCGGGCTGCAACTGCTTGCAATGCATTTTGGGATGTGCATATGGACGTGTATTGAATGTCAGCCTCTCAAGATGATCTCCTTAGCGGTCTTACTCAAGCATTAATCATAAATTAAAGTGAGTAGGCAGTTACATGAATCATTGGGAAAAAATACATCGTACTGGTGTACATTTAAGAGGTCAGCAAAACTTAAATAAAAGAGTCATGGTTTAAAAACCATGTGTTTGTATGATGAAATCTGGCTGCAAATAGCAAATCCACAGAGATCTCCCATTACCCCCAAAGTACACTGTATATGATATGTATTACAGTACATGAAATAGAATCTCAGATTCATGATCTGGATTATTCAATCATGCCATTTTTGTTTTATAGTATTTAGTAGTATTTTAATTTATCCATGCTCAATGCTAACCTATTAATAATAATCGTCACATTTACATGTATATATCACTACTTTTCTGAGCACTTCACATTGTACCAGTAATCATTATCATATACCCCCGTCATCTGATTTGCTTGCTAATCTGCACATGATATTGCACACTCCGCTCCCTGGGGAGTATTACGGCCAGGCACCATTTTACAAGTGCACACATGCCAATCCAGCCACATCAACGTTCACATCCCACCTGGATGGAGAGTGGCAAATGCAGATTAATGTCTTGCCAAGTGCTGTGGTGGGACTTGAACCGTGAACCATATGAATGATGTGATCCACCTTCCGGTGACATTTCCAGTAGACCACGACACCTCTACACTTGCATACCTGCCAACCACCCCGATTTAGGCGGAGTTCCTCCGCATTTTTCATACCAACTCCGAATTCCGAATGCATGCCTCAAAACTCAGATTTTTTTAAATTTTAAAATATTTTTAAAACAAACGACTGTTGCATAAGACCATACCAAGCGATGTACAAGAACATGCACGCTTCACGTGCGATAAATTTTGAGCGAACGGGTTAGCTTCGACGTGTGATCGTGAATGGTTACTAAACTTGCAAAAGTTTGTCAGCTTTACAATATAATGTCTTCCAATCCCAAGGAATACGCTTGCTTGATGGATTCATGGAGTTTACCGTACCGTACTAACTTTTCAATTGTCTAATCCAGTATTTGGAAGAAGTGTGTCGGGACTATGGTATACAGAGTGAACGCACGCTGCAGTGCGGTACCGGAGGTGAGTCAGTGCCAGTGGAGTGGGGCAGCGATGGCGAGGCGTACCGTACATGTACTGTGTATAGTTTGATCGATGCATGTCAAATGTTGCCGTAACTGAGCTGTTGGACAATCGCTACACCGAATTGAATTCAGCGTACCTGCCAACCCTTCCAAATAATCCGGAATATTCCATTTTCTGGATTTTTAGGACCCCAAAATCCGGAATATTCTGTTTTTTTTTCAAAATTTCGATTTTTTTTTTTTTTTTTTTTTTTTGTTTGTTTGTTTTGGTGTTGCTTAAGCCAAATTAAGCTTGTTTTATCCTTTGACGCGATGTTAGAGTTCACGTATTGCGTGCGTTGAAGGGCTGCATGATTAAATTCTTTTTTTTTTGCACAGATTTACCGCGTATTGCCAGTTACCCTGCCGCTGCAAAAAAAATAGACCCTAAAGTCCTGTGTACCCCCCCCCCCCCCCCCCCAATCTACGGGCTACTACCCCAATCCTTCGGTGGTTCGCGACCTCGTAGTCCATCCAGAAAAATTTACTCCTAATTTCTCTTGTCTCAGGTTGGCAGGTATGCACTTGGGTGAAGTATGCCGCCCCCCCCCCCCCCCTCTCCAATTTTGAACTTAAAAGAGGGGGTCTATATGCTTACAGATTTATCAAGGAACCTTAGTGAAAAGGTTAAGTGTGGAGTTTGGGGTCTTATTGAGATCTTATAATATGGATGACCTAAGCTTCTGTTTATGTGTATCCTGTTATTCTGTTGATTCAGGAACTTTATTTTACCACTCACTAAGCAGGATGCTGTGATTCAACCGTATTTATTTTGATATGAACAAATATAGACAATGTAAGGCCACTCAAGGGCAGACTTTCAAGTTCAGTAGAGTAAAGGTTAAGTACATGTACATGTACTGTATGTCCCTTTTGCTATATGATGATTTTTTAATTTGTATACGACATCTTTTAATACGTGTCGTATACATGTAAATATCCCTATTAAAGTCTGAAAGGGCTAATGTACTGTACATGTAGTCAACCTTACCCAGTAGACAAGTTTGCCAACATATTCTAATGTTATGCATGCTTTTTAAACAAAGTTTGTTCTTGACAACCTGAAAAACTGCAGCGGTTTGCCCGACATAGCAAAAGTATTGAAGTTCCTTCATTAATAACTTGTCACTAGGTTCTCAAGTTCAAAGCTAAATTCATAAATTTAATTATACAAATGTACAATTTTAAAGTAAACCTGTGTATTGGTTCAAGAGAATTTCTTTCAAAATGTGATCTTTCTTTGAGGACAGCATTCTTGAAATGCTGTAAATTGCTGCTGACACTAATAGCCGCACATCAGGGTGATGTTACAGGAAACAACCCATTAAAAATAGGTATATCCTCTCACAAGTGTAGCCTTGGATGCCAGACTTTTGAAGCCAAGCCTTGGGTCTATTACACATGTAGGCTTTTCAATTTTCATATGTGAAATAGTTTACCTACAGGGATGTACATGTAAAATGTATTATAAATTATAGTATTTTAGTTGGTGTGAAAATACATTGTTAATGCTGAGGAGCTATTTCGGTTATTGTGTGGTCCAGGGACAAAAATACTTTAAACATTTTGGGGCTACTTTTCAAGCTTACTTGCATGAAAATAACATTCTTTAATTTGTTTTGCATTGAACTCTATGCAAATTTTTGTGGGCTCTTTTGTCATTTCCGGGGCTAATTTGCCCCCGCCCGAGCCCCCTTGTATTTTTTTCACTGGTGCGGTCAAAATGAGATTTCCAAGCTGTGATTCCCTAGAATTTTTAAAACTTTTCCCCCACCTTTCTAGAGCTTATTTTTAGTACCTGTATTTAAAAAAAAAGTATTCTAGAGCTATTTTAAAGTTTTTAAGAGATCAATTGCCCGCCAGATCCCGTGTATTTTCAAAACTTATTTCACCACACTTTTCCAAAAAGAGAATTTAAGGCAATTATTTGTATTAAATGTAGTTATTTCAATAGTATTGCTCACTCAAAAGACAATCATATTTGGCTTGCACAATCAATAATGCAATGGCTGGAGATTATAATGTCTACTTTTACATGTAGCATGTTATAGCTTGTCTGTAATTTTGTTGAAGTATCAGGCCAATGAGACCATATTTACTCAGATTTGTTAATTATTTGTAGGGCACATTAAATACTGTGAATAAAATACACATACATGTACGATACATGTAAGATAAGGTCAGTCTGCATTTACTAAGTTATCCAATATCCGTTTCTCAACCACAACCAAGTTTATTGGTAGCTGTAATGTAATTTATATGCTCAGTTAATAAAATAAACAAACACTTCTGTACATGGTGTGATAACATCAATATACATACATGTATAGATAGTAATGCACTCGCTAAGAGCATGGCTAAGTCCATGATTATCTTAACATAACTCAGCTCAAAACCACCTGTTAGTGGCTGCAATACCTCCCTCCCCCCTCATTGATTACCCCTGCCCCTTCCTCTCCCCCAGTTACTTTTGATCCCCTGCACCCCTTCCCCCCCCCCCTCCCCCCCCCCCCCTCCCCCCTTGCCCCCTCCCGGGATCTGGCGTACAGGAACTTGCAAGTTCCTCCCAGCGTCATGATCTGCAGACTTTGGCTCAGTCATCATGTGTAACGAAGTATCAGCAAAGTGAAAGCGAGAGTAGGGGGTGATGTGTAGATTATAGAGGACATGATAGTCTCATCGAATGTGCTTCTTTCTCATCGGGACTATCAAACTCACAGCAAAATTTATTGTATGTAGGCGGAAGGCAATTATTCTGCACAGACCCCTCTCAGTATACATACATGCACTTGACATGACAAGAACTTGGAAGTAATTCTTTATACATCTTACTGGTATTCTGTACCGACACATGTGTGTTGATAGCAGTTGCTTTGGTTTTGAAAGAAGTCGCTTCACCAACTACGGATTTGAAATTACTTGTTTTCAAACAGCTTCGTGTTTTAAACAGGATTTGTCATTTTGGGCTTCCTGCGTTGTATTGTGAATGATTTCGGTAGTGGCTGTGTGTATCCTGCAGTTTTCAAGGCAGAAGTGATCATATAGACAAGATAACTTGGAAAGGACAGAGACCGTAATTCCCCACCACTTGTTTCCAGGAAATTGGAATATTGGACTTACACATTTTACAGTGATATCAGGATTCGTCGCCCAAGGATCATCGAGTGAAGTGCTTGATTAGCCAGACAGATATTGGATTAGTATGTGTTAACTGGATCTTCTAATGATGGTAGATTAGTCCTCTCGTCAGGGGACAATGTTTAACTATAACAACGGCAAGTATAATATTTTGTAAGATAGTTCATGTACATGTACATGCACGTACATTGTACATGTTTATTTAAAGTCTAGTGTCTGCAAATGGTTCATTGTCATTTGTTTGCTGCATTAAATGCTCTAAATTACTATTAAATTCAATTCAATTTGAGTTTTATTCAATCTCGTTAAAAAGTCCAAAGACTAAAACATACAAGTTAACTTTGCACATTATTATTGTTGTTATGGTTTCTTCTTATATTTATATCTATTCTTTTTATTATTATTATTTTATTATTATTATTATTATTATTATTATGATAATAAATATTATTATTACTTAATTTCATTATCATTATTATTATTATTATTATGTTAATTATTGTTATTATTATTATTATTGTTTACATGTACATCAGTTATTTATTTTCTCCATACATGTACATACATGTATGGGCATGCAGTTCTTTGAACCTTGCAGTCTGTTCTTCATTCAATTATCTGCTGAGAGCCAAAAGGGAATTACCCCTTGTAAAATAATGTGAGTTAATGCAATTCTGGCTCTCACTAGACTATACAACAAAATTACTCCACATGAATTCTACAAGAACTCAATAAGGTTGGCAATATTTCATGATTGATTATCGCAAACTCTATTACAATCTTGGCGCGTGATCTCATAGGGGGAGCTCTGGGGCTTGAAAGTCTGCTGACGACGAGGCTAGTGTTAATCTCAAGCTGCGACGATGATTCATCGCATCGCATCGCAGGGCGGGCATGACTTAATACACAAACTAGTTCTGCAAATTATGTAACGAGGAATTATTATTATTTTTGGCTCCATGATTAGCCGCGGATCAATTGGTTTGGAGGCCTATTTTTGGTCTAGCACTTGTTCATATTGCCTCTGGGTTCTAATACTAGGAGTGTTGCCATAAAATGTAGGGGTCATGTAAAAACATGTGTTTGTATAATGTGCGTTGCTTAAAACATGTCAAGAGTATGAAGACAATTTCAAGTGTAGGGCTGTAGACCCTTTGTAATAGTGAACATGTACCAGCTATATTTGCATAGACTTCACATACCCATATAGAGGACCAAACGTATGTGTTCATGTGTACAGTATACAGGGTATGTAAAGTTAACAACTAAATTATTCATATTACTCAAGAATGAAAGGTTAGATTGGTTGAATTAGGGTCTTTGTTTAATACCTTTTAGATGCATGCTATAATATATCACATTCTCAACTATTAATGGGGATGAATCATTTTTTCACATATTAATAAACTACAGAACTTGGTAAGGGTATGAATAATTTAGTTGTTACATGTATAATGTGTACATATATACTATATTATACAACACCTACGTGGATCCTTGTCATTTGATTGGAGGATTGTTGGTCACATGATATTCAATAGATGGTATATTGCACGGTCGTGCATTTTTGGTTATATATGCAGACTGCGTACCTCTCAGTCCTGCGCGCGCGTATCCCTGCGTGTATCTGACGCGAAGGCAACCTCAATGTAATCGAGAAGGCTTGACTCCAACTTTAATTTATCTTTAATATAAGGAGTAAAGCATAATTTGTTGATTAACGTTCTATTAGATCTTCTTCGATGTTGTATAAAACAAATAATGAATGTTTTTCATTCGTTCAATAGTGCAAATATTTTCATTCGTTGAAAGATTAACGTTAATTCTATTCAACTCGGCTGACGCCTCGTTGAATAGAATGTTAATCTTTCAACTCATAAAAATATTCGCACTATTGAACTCAAACCATTCATTATTTGTATACTATATTCGCAATGAGTAATATATTTATCATTGTACATATATTACATGTATATACCCGGTACACATAAATTTACATCTTGAGTTTATTCAAGCACTCTTGAGATAGTTTGTGGTTGTGTATATGGAAGTATGAAACTCCATTACAATAAAATTTCTTGGTTTATGACTGCGCGTACTGAGGGACAGTGTAAAGGTAGAATAGAATGTTAATCTTTCAACTCATAAAAATATTCGCACTATTGAACTCAAACCATTCATTATTTGTATACTATATTCGCAATGAGTAATATATTTATCATTGTACATATATTACATGTATATACCCGGTACACATAAATTTACATCTTGAGTTTATTCAAGCACTCTTGAGATAGTTTGTGGTTGTGTATATGGAAGTATGAAACTCCATTACAATAAAATTTCTTGGTTTATGACTGCGCGTACTGAGGGACAGTGTAAAGGTAGAGCAGTAGCAGTACATTCTACATGCATGGCATACACATAGGTCTATACATGTACATGTACGTCTATGCCTATGTTGATCATAACAGTTGATGTTCTCAGGGTTAAAGAGAAGGTTGAGTTCTGGAAAGAGGTGACAAATAATTTGTGAGCAGATTCTTTTTAATTATGCAGGTGTGGAAGAACATCAGAGAAGAAATATTCCTTGAAAATCATGGTTCTTGAAATGCCATAATATTCTAAATATGATATGTGACATAATAAAAATCCTTCTTTTTCGTGTAGTCCCATGTAAATATTTTTGTGTACAGTGCTTGTACCTTTACCAAGACTGGGCCAAACTTCTTCTTATCATTTTGATGACTCCAGATCCTTGCGGTACACACCAATACTCGTACAGTATGCTAGATGATCAACCTTTTCTGATCGATTCCATAACGTTTCTTGCACAATGCAATCGCATTACCAGAACTCAACTTTACCTTTAAAGGGATCGTTTAACAATGCTAAATCTGAGATGAACTGCCCTACATGTACATGTACATGTACATTGTACGTGTTATCAGTGTCTGTGGTAAGGTGTAATATTGAAGCCCAAAAGGCGCTTCAAAATGATCAAGAAGTGCCTCAAAAAAGTAAAAAAGTGAACTGAGTGACCGGTTTTACCATACTCGTTTTCCCCAATAGGCTAGTGTTATGAAAACCGTTTTTGGCAAACACAAAATTTGATTTCGATTCTCAATCATAAATATCTTGATAATCAGACAGGCGATCGGCTTGTAAAAGTCATGGGGTTCCTGACTGACCTAAAGGTTTATAATTATCATTGCAGCATGAGCAAAATCAAGGATTTTTTAAAAGGATCTATTAGACAAAGTTACCGGATCCCTTTAAGCGCAAACCTGTTTTAACATTCTGCTGGTGTAATCCATATCTTATTCATCCAGTCCATGATGACTTGAGGGAAGTGTAAGAGAATAAATCTTTGATAATGAGAAGAGGAGACTCCGGGCATTCCAGGTTCTCATGCATATCAAGTTACTGCAGAACTGAGAACGTTTCTTCTTTTTATCCTTTTGAAATCATTAATAAAATAATTAGGCATTTTAAATTTCCAAAGCCCATATACATGTATGTGTAATACCTACATAAAAGTATGTTGGTGCGCCCAAAATTGAAGTCTGAATCCAAAGTTTTTTGAAGTTTTTACAAAAGGGGGTGGCGTGTATATACATGTACGGACTGTAAAATGTACAATCCGGCCCATCCCCCTTTCTAAAAATGTTATTGTGGAACCAAGTGCATGTAATTACAATGTGGAATACAGATGTAATTACATGTACATGTACATTTGTACATGCCGTAACTGTACTAATGTAGCTACATTGTACAAGTACATGTAGGCTTACATAACGAGGTCCTTGGAACCCTAGAAATTTCATCTACATGTACCTACATGTAGATATATATATCAGAAATCTTTATATAACAGGATTAAACAAAAATAATAGAAAGAGCTGGGACCAGCAAAATCACCTTGTTAAATAACAGAGCTCTTTATAATGAGGTTCCACTGTGTGTACAGTAACACGTATGCCTGCTTTATCCATGAATTATAAATGAATGGGGAATTCCCAAGTCTCTACGCTTAATTTGAAATCAACAGAGTGAAAAGTCCCTGTGAACCACTATCGTTTTAGCGTGTAGAATTACATCTGGTGTACATTCTTTGAGAAGAATGTTGATAAACCAACCTGGTTTTCCCCGAAATATTATCATTTATATCGAGAAGAGAGAGGAAAGAATTACTGTGGAAATGAAAGTCTGCCTGATGGACAAATGTGGAGAGAGAGAGAGAGAGAGAGAGAAATAGAGAGAAAGAGAAATAGAAAGAGAGAGGGGTAGAGAAAGAGGTCTAGAGAGAGAGAAAAAGAGAGAAAGATAGAGAAATAAAGAGAGATGGGAAGGGAGAGAAAGAGAGTTGGCACACAAATACACAATAGAGACATGAATTATACAGAAGAGGGTAAACATGTGGTTTGCTGGTTGAAATGAACTTCATAGAGCGTGTTAAAAAATACTGAATTATATCCGATAATATATAGGAATCTACCATTTGTGTTTAATATTTGTTTGATTTTAAAAACTTCAATTCAGAAAGTCCAGGAAACAGGATATGTTTTTTCCCCTTTCTTTTTTTTTCCTTTCCGATAGAATCAAGTAATATGGAATGAGAAAAACAGTAAATACATGTAGGTTGCCAATGCATGTACTTTGATACATCAATGATGTGCACATTATACATGTACATGTACACTGTACAATGTATTTTATGTCCACATATTGTTTACATATAGCGCCTAACATGTACATGTATATATTTTATGATGAAGAGCATGTACATGTATGTACAGATACCTTGCATGTGCTTTGTGGCATACCATTATGGTGACAAATTCAGGTGTACATTATGGTATGTACATGTAGAACAGAGCTGTGCAGCTTTCAAAGTGTGGATGTGATTGTGAACATACATGAACATGTAAGCCAATAAATAGAAGCACTATTCACATCAAGTGAATATGTATTTTGTGAGATTCATTTGAATAAATTCCATGATGAAAGCTTGCAACCCAAAACTTTTAACTTTGACAAATTAAAGCCCAGGAAAAATGCTGACAGGAGGTATTAACGTTGAATTTCTTTTATTGCATTGCAGAGATGACGGAGGAGGAGGCCGTGTTAGTAGTCGCTAAATGGGACTATGACTCCAAGCAAGACGAGGAGCTGAGCATCAAACGTAACGAGAAACTCAAGCTGATTGACGATTCGAGATCATGGTGGAAGGTAGAGAAACAGAACGGCCAATGTGGCTATGTCCCTTCGAACTACGTCAAGCGAGACAAGCTTGGCCTTGTGGAACGCATCCGCAAGGGGATCTCAGCAAAGCGTGGAGGGAAACCAGTGACGCGACCGATCTCGCCGCGGAACAGCGAAAGCCCGCATCCACACACGGCTCAGCCGGGAAACGAAATGCCATTCTCGCAACCCGCGAGGGTCATGTACCACTACAAAGCCGCACAGGAGGACGAACTCAACCTGAACAAAGGTGAACAAGTGAACGTTCTTGAGAAGTCTGGGGACGGGTGGTGGCGCGGAGAGTGCAATGGACAAAACGGGTGGTTCCCTTCAAATTACGTGAGTGAAGATGACGCGAGTATGCCAAACAGTCATGGTTCCAGCACAAGTTCGAAGGGCGACGACAACTCCATCCCAGACGATTTTGTGCTGGGTGTTACAACTCTGTACGCATTCAAGGGACGAACTGACGAAGAGTTAAACTTTGACGCCAGCGAGCCACTGGACATTATATCAAATCCCTCTGACGACCAGGACTGGTGGAAAGCACGCAACAAGCAAGGTCAGGTCGGACTAGTTCCCAGCAACTATGTGAAGGTTGTAGAGAACGCGGACCCTGTGTGCCCAACAAAATTCTTTATTGAGGACGCTGTACCTCCCAAACCCATCGAAATGAACGACGAGGACAACAGCTTTACCCCTTCGTCCTCCGTTGGATTTTACGATCGGGATTGGTTCCACGGGAAAATTACGAGACAGGATTCAGAAAAGATTCTCGGCTGTCCAGGAGAAAGTGGACTATTCCTCATACGAGAAAGTGAAACAATGGTAAGAGTAGGCTTCTGTCTGTGTAGGATTCTGATTCCTCTAGGTCCAGATTAAATGTAATGCAGTCTTGCAACATCCCTGAGGATGGCTTGCGGGGACTGATCTATGATGCAGATTGAAATTATACATGGACATATTTATTACCATCGTTGGTTTAAAAAAAAATTCTTCTTCTGTCGTTCAAAATTGTTGTACTGTTTTACACAGACAAGACAACATGTGGGATGCATCAATATGTATACTCCCTCTGCAATCGCTCATGGCTTTATTCCATCAAAGATATAGGGTTTTGGTCAGGGATGGTCAAGGGTTTTGGTCCGGGTTGGTCAAAGGCTGAATTTGTTTATTTGGTTCAGTGCGGAGCAGTTTTTTGCCAGAGAGTGTGTTGTACAACCACAAGTATTGTGTAAGATGCTCCCAAAATATTGGACTCATGTGTCAGATGGACCATTTCCAAATACTGTAGCCCTGTTGGTATTTATAATTTTTTTAATGCATCTAATTTTATTAAGAGGAAGTGGTTTTACAACATTTCCAAATCAGAGGGTCTATCGTTTTCTTGCATACCTCTGTTAAATCATAAATATTGAATAATTTGAAGTAGAAGTTAATTTGTTGTCTCTCTTTTATTTTTGCGTTTCCACAGCCCGGTGACTTTGCTGTATCTGTTAAGGCTCCAGAGAGGGTGAAGCATTTTAAAGTCACACGGTCAGATAAGAAGTTCTGCATCGGTCAACGAAAGTTTGAGTCATTAGACGACCTCGTAGACCACTACAAACGCTCGCCCATATTCAGCTCGGACGACGGGGAACTCAAGCTGTATTTAACGCGTCCTAATCAGAGAAATTAACGTTGCAAGTGGTTTGAATTTTTTGCGATGGACGCTGAAACTATCCCCAGCATGAACTGAAAATTAACTGCCTGGGTATGCATGAAAAGTTTTATCTGCCTGCAGAGGGTCTCATTTCTATGTGTGAGAATAAGAAAGAGAGACAGAGAGAGAGGAGAGAGAGAGAGAGAGAGAAAGAGAGAGAGAGAGAGAGAGAGAGAGAGAAAGAGAGTATTTGTGTAAAGGTGAGAGAGAGAGAGAAAGAAAAAAAGCACAGAATAAAGACAATGTGAGAGCGATCAAGACTGGTCCCAACTCGGAGCCTTGGGGCACTCACTGTGATATGATATATACAACAGTGAAGCTCCAACGTACATGTCCTTGCAAAGAACCACATGAAGTATGCATTACATGTACTGGTAGCTCGTTGACTGTTGGTTATGAACAGTAATGGCCTTCTTTCTGATGACATCTTGCTGAAAGCATGGTTGGATATAAGCTGCATACACTGGCTGTGCAATCGCTGCAAGACGTGACTGATCAGAGAATGAAGTGCTGTTGAGGATCACCAAGCTCGTCTTGTCAATGTTGTTTCAGACCTTCAAGGAAACGACAGATGGGAAGCTAATCTTGATCATGGAATCGAGTTATTATTGTCTGAGATCTTCCCTGGAAGAAGAATAAGTATTAACTATCGTATTTGAATTTATACGATAAAGACTTAAGGATATCCTTAATGGGTATACATGTAGGTTAAACTTAACCAGCATCCTCTTGTTTTGGTCACTGCGCTTCATTTCGATGTAATTTCACTTTCTTTTATGATATGCTCTCTCCAATGAATTTACACTCTCTTAACAGGATCAAAAAACTAAATAATCAAGAATTTGTTTCTCCATAGAATATTATTATTATTATTATTATGTCTATCGTGCTATTCAACCTGTGCCTGTGAGGGGAAAGCCAACTAAATCACTGTAACCTTCTGATCTCGCCTCCCAGTAGAACTGATTGGGGTATGCCGGTGTACCAATACACCAACCTTTCTACACTGTTCTGCAAAGAACTTCTGTGCATTCTCAATGTGGGTACATTGTGTAGCTTTGATACAATAAGATTTCTTTTCTCCAGTGTCGTCCAGAGTCATGATGAAATGCGTCACATATTTGTGGTTTCAAAGTAGGAACACTGCCAGATACTATGCTTTGTATGTTGTGCCTCCTCAATTTGTTTATTTTATTTTTGTTTACATTGACTATGTTTTATAAAGCATTTGTATTTTGTTATAAAAACTGCATATCTTGGTTATAATATTTTTTCAGTTTAATTCTCATTTCAGCATGTACCGGTACTTGTTTGTGTGTTGCAAAAGCTCCCGTAGAAATACTCCTATAGTAAAGGAATGTTACAAAAGAGTCATAATCAAGCATAGAGGATATTTCTTTGTAGCACTGGACAAGTATATAAAAACAAACATTGGGAAGAAAAGTCTTTTTGTTTACAATATATCTTGGAGTCAAGTTATTCTATGTCGTCTTGTTCTAATCAAAATGTATCTGTCCTCCTCTGTTTCCTTACAATGAATACTTAAAGATAAGCTTGAGTTCTGGTCATGATAGAAACAAATTCTCACAGAATCCAACAAAACTTTACTGAATGTTTACGGTTACAAATAACTGACATGTGTTGAACGATTTTGGTAGAAAATGTATAGGGACTGAGAAATGAGCATAGAAAAATGAAATTTCCTGCAAGTTTTTATTTTATTTTACTGGTACAAACAATCAATCTACTGCAGCATAAACAATCAATAATGAATTATAGCCATGTTCTCTCAACATAGGATGCCTATACCAGAGCTCAAGCTTATCTTCAAGTGCTAAACGTTATTTGTAAACATCCTTCATTATTTTTATTTTGTTGTCGGTACTCAGAATATCCAATTATTGACTCGTTGACGTGACAGTGTCAGTGAATAAGGAAATGAATTGTAAGTTTCAATAACATCATCAATTTCTTTGAATTGTTTTTTTCTTCTCTCTTTTTCCCCCCTTTTCTTTTTGGCAAGTGTTCAATCCTGTTCATGGTTAGTCTCTGCCATTATTGCCATGGCAACAACCAAGCTTGCCCAAAAACATCTGTGATGTTTGACATTTAACGGTTATATAAACGCCTTCCTTCCAGTGATTCACACTGAAGTATGGAGGTTATCTGGTGTGGAGGGAGGCCCATAAATGATTGTCAAAACTGAATTGAAAAAGAGAGTCAATAGTCATGGTGTCAAATGTATTAAAAGAATAGGAGAAATGTAGTGAATGAACTTTTAAAGCAACCTATTGGAGGTTTGTTATTTAGGAGAGTCAATTTTCGGTCCCAGTCATGCAATTTTTACAATTTGCCATGGTATGAAATTGCTGACTCTAACTTTGGATAAGGTACAACCCCAAAACAGAACAAGGCTGGTAACATTTTGGCTTCATAGTAATAAGCAAATATCCATGTTAGAAATAGTTTGTGCTAAGCTTATATCATTGAAACAGGCCCCATAGTCATCAACATTGTGTATTGATGTATACTGACAATATTTTGACCCTTATCTCTTAAGTTTATTTCAAACAAACACATGTACTTTTAACAAATAACGGATGGATCTAAGATTCACATTGTTGCTGAATTATAATTCCTTTTTTTTTTTTTTTACATATGTGCAACTCAATTTTATGTTGTTGAATGCTTGCAAAAAATAGGAATAATCACTGTTCATAATTAAAAGGCAGTTGATGATTATTCTAGCTAGCTGTATCTTCAATTTTTAAATTTTAAAATATGCTACTTTAAAGCTATTATAAATGCCTTTGTTACTACAAGTTTGCTGCCTATTAAAGACACAGAGTCTACTGCAAAGAAAGTTGGGATACTGGTATATTTGATTTTGACGCTCATTTTATTTTCATGTGAAAAACTTGTGCCCTTCTCGTCATGACCATATCATTCTTAGTTGATATCCTTATCAGTCTTGGTAGATATGATTTCATTCCCTGCATATAAGCGATTGCTAACGAATACTATATCATACACGGTGCTTGCAACACACACGCTCACTCACGTACACAGGCAGACGTTTTAGAAGGTACCCCCCCTTGGTTGATGAGTTATCTCGATGACTGTTCACTTCCCCTTCATGACCCCCTGCAGGGGCCCCCTTTCCTCTTTCTTTAAACCCCTTCCTACAGTGTGGTGGCACATTTTATAGGTCGTTTCCTCTATTAAGGGCAGACAGCATTGCCGCAAGTGGAATGAATAATTCATAGGCTTGCACGTTTACCTACATAAAATATGCATGTTTGGTCTAATTCGTATTCATTTATCAGGGGGAAAAGCGCTACTGAAATTATTTTGTCCGTTTATATTCAGCATAGACGATGAAGACATGTTCAACAAATTATTAATCAAACATGTTTAATGAATGATTCTATCACGAAATGTGTTCAACAAACAATCGATGTCACAAACCACTGAAACCATCTTCAATAAAACATTTAATTATGTGAATTATATGTAAATGCGTACAAACATCAATTGTATAAAATGTGGACGGATAAATGATATCCTTCTATATACATGCAAAGGATTAAAGTGGGGTTACACATTAACTTTCTGCATATTGGGTTAAACAAAATTCAGGTCTGTTTACGTGGGGCCTTTTTTTAATTCTCAAAATTCTTGGGGTCTGGTGTTAAAATTGTGCACCCATGAGATTCCTGTTGGTGTCTTCGTCACTGCGTTAAATCATGCAAAAAACAGCGTAATAAAGCATGCACATCTCTTCAATATATGTTACAAAGTACATATGCATTTTCAAGATGTGCGACTCTAGTATGGTGATGCAAGTTTGGTGTTAAAATTATGGTGTTAGGGTATAGCATCCCAGTGTTAAGTGCTAAAACAGATATTCCAGTGTTAATTCACAGGTTGTTTCTCATCAATTGGTTTACACTTTGTAATCACTGGTGTATAACATCATGCATACTTGGTGTATTAAAGCATTACACTGGTTTTGACACTTAACACCAAACACCTTAACTTGAATTCACCCTCTTAATCAAAGGTGCTACTCAAGTGTATGTATTGTACTGTGACATTGCTGCTTTGGAGAAAAAAATGCCAACTGCGTAGTTCTGAAAAAAAGAAAATCATAGTTTTTAGCTCTGTGACCCTTTTGTGTGTAAAATAGTGTGTACAATTTCTTGTAAATTAGTGTTAAAAGTGTAGAAAAGGTTATTTATTTTGTTGTATATGTGTTGTAACATAAAAAAACACAAATCTTATTGCCCAGGTATCCTGCATAATTATATTCATATTATATATATATTCATGACAGGGATACATCTTTCACAGTGTACATACGAAAGAACGAACATGAAAATGTGACTTAAGAAATAACGCTGCTAATTTTAAGTCAACCCTATGGTGGAGTTTTGGTTCATTTGAAATGCATACTTTTGTCATTTAAACCCAGCAAATTTTGTGGGAATAATAGTAACACGGCTCACACAACTCATTATTGTTTTATTTCTTCTATGTCATTCTAAATGTCATCCTAAAAATGCTTGCAGGGGCCCTCAGGGAGAACTGTATTGATACTGATGAGGCTGCCCTGGGTAAACAAGACATAATATACCGGTAATCCAAATCCAACTTCAGCATTTTGTTTTGTTTTGAGATGTCTAGTTTTTTAAGTGTAGAGGAAACTGACTCTTCAGAAAGAAGTATAATTACGCCAGTCATCATGACTATTGTTCCTTCGATTTCACTTCAGATACATATGTTTGTAATCCACATCCAACTTTGAGTTTTATTTCCCCATATCTTGTTAAATGGGGTTTAATAACTCTTCTAATAGAAATAATACGACACTAGTCATCATATACCATCTCATAACTTCTATTGTATGTTAAATGGATACATTTGTAATCTAAATCTTACTCAAGAATGGTTTGTTTCAATTGTTGAAAATGACTTTCTATTCATTGAAGACATTACAAAGGTCATCATTACTATTGTTTCATCTAGTTATTTCCTCTTCCTCCTACACTTCTACTTTTGAGGATGTCATATATTTTTTTATAGAGAAACACAGAGACTAAATTATGGAGCGGAGGCCGTGGATATCTTACATGTAAACACAGATTTGACATACCGTATATGCTTTTATTATGATTATTTCTTTTCTTTTCTGATGGGGGTGGTGAAATAATGTTGTAAAGTTTTGGCATCTTCTTCGACGACAAAATAACTGTTAATTTGTTTTTTACCCGCATTTTGGGTTATTACTGCTTATAGTGGATGAAGTAAGATAAAATACCGTAGAGGCATTCTGATCATTTTTCTCTTTAGACACCTCTTGACAAGAGTAAATTTACTATCAGAACTTTACTCTGTGAGTCGACACAAATTTACTGTGTTAATCAGCGCATCATTACAATTTATGCTTTACTAAACAGTTTTAAAAATGGAGTTACGCTTACATCTAAAACAATGCATCATCACAAATGTCCAAAAACTTAATAAAAACCTTAACTTTTCGAATAAAGAGATACAAAGTTGTTCTTGCTACATTTGCTCCAAGCTTTATTATATCAAAAGATGTAGGATTCAGCCTTTGTTTGATATTTGCCTATAAGCTGGGTCTGGACTCTGGAGTTTGATATGGTGTTGGGTAAATTTGGATTTAATTATAAAATCATTTAGCATTAGAAATTGACATAGGGGCAATCATCGCTGGAGCTTACAATCAGTTTTACAAACTTACTTTAAAATACATGGAAACATGAGCCCACAGTTTGCCTAACGATCTCTGTGCTAATGTTAGACTATACTGTTGGGAGCAGATATAAGACTATTGTGCAATTTTATATTTCCTTTTTTTGGTGGTTCATGAGACATAGGAATGTTATTTTAGGTTGTTCTTTTTTTAGTCACCTTGTTGTGTTGCTTTCATTCATGTACGTTTCTGACGACTTCATCTAAACAGTGTTATTACTTCAATGAAACATGAATTAAACATGATAAACAGGTTGCAACATACATGTATATTCTGATTCAATGTGTATCTTGTAAATCTAATGTTCATGATTTTGTAATGTTGCAGATTCTTTCTTCTCTCCCCCGAGTTTTTACCCCTTTTTATGTTTGAATTGAAATGCTGATCTGATCATTGTACTGAAGCAACTGCATATACAACTCAGAGAGTAGAACATTATGAAAATAAGAATATATTGATTAACAAAGCTTGCATGTGTTGTGTGTTCAACAAGTTATTTCTGCTATGTTATTACAGATACTCAATTTCCCCTTTTTATGTTTAACGTGTTTATTATTAACATTGCAATAAGTTAAACTCGTATCTCATTATCCAATATCACACAGATTTTGGTTCATAAGTATGAACAAGCTTGGGGTATAAACAGGAAAGTTTGAATGAAAATTGGCAGATTATTTCATTTCAATTGATAAACTATATTGGCCATGTGTATGGCATGACATAAATTGTAATGCTATTTTTGTTCTTTTTTCTGTATTGATATCATATACTTTGTCTATGATTCAAGATAAAGTTTGGTACAGTGAAATAATGAACTATTACCTAGTGCTACGATAGGGTAATAGTATATCAATGACATGATATACATGTATAATTATGATATTTTCTTGTATTGTTCGTGTATGAAACATTAACATGGGAATATAGTCAATTTGATCTGCAGATATTATGAATGTATTTGCAATTATGTGAAATGAATTCTTTGCTTATGTCATACTATTATTATATGCTGATTTTGAATATTATTGTACCATTGAGTGATGATGAATAAAATTTATGTTCATTTTCAAAGGAATTTGCATTTGGATGCCTTCTTCTTATTCTTGTGCCTTTCTTCTAATTCTTGTGCCTTTCTTCTAAAGGTAACATTTGTGTAATGTATTCAGATAGCTGCTTAATATTAGGGTCTATTCACTATGAACATGACGGACAAAGAAAGAGGACAAAATATACAGTTCCTCAGGTAGACAAAGGAACATCCCTTCACTGCTATTATGTAAAAATGAATAAAACAGGTGAATATGCATGTTACACCTGTTCTACATATTTTTACATTATAGCAGTGAAGGGATGTTCCTTTGTCTACCTGAGGAACTGTATATTTTGTCCTCTTTCTTTGTCCGTCATATTCATAGTGATTACTTCTCTGTTGCAAGCTCTTAGATGTCATATTAATATGTCTGCTGAACATAATGGCCCGAATTCACAAAGCAAGGTTTGAGCTCAAACCTCCTTTTGTTTCGCCAAACCTCCGTTTGTTCTTTACAAACCAGGTTTGTAAAAAACGCATCATATGACGTACGAAAACCAAGGTTTATCGACAAACCTCCTTTGTGAATTCGGGCCAAGAAGGACAAGTTAAAAACCTTATTTTTAGAGATGACTTCACTATTTTACTAATTAATTAGCACATATTACCTTATCAGAGCCAGAAGGGCATCAACTCTTTGTTTAAAGACCGTCACCACTACTGGGCCAGAAGGGATTAGACCACACAGAGAGCCATCGAGGTCACTGTGACAGGTGGCTATGTCATTAACTCAGCTCTCATTTAACATAAGAAAAAGAGGATCATGGGGGACCAACAGGCACCGATTGGGGAAGTTTTCTATATAGAGGGAGCAAGTAGCTACAAGTATGGCAGTGTGCCTTTAAGTATATGGTTAACGCCCTTCTGGTTCCAAACAGACGATATGTATATAGCAAAAAGAGGGTTAAACGCTTTACTGTCATTTATTATTGTGACCCAAAAAGGGCATAAAGTAATTATGGTCTTAGAAGTAACTAATTCTCAAAATTCCCCTATTGCTCTTTTATAATCTTATAGGTCTTTTGGTTACTTTTGACAAACTGAAAAACTATGTCACTACCTTTAAGGTTGGTAGAAGATATAGGGCTTGAGAAATGTATTTTCAGGGGGTCTTTTCACGCTCAAATTAGCTACAAAGTGTAAAGAAATTGTAATAAATAAAAAAAAGTCTATTGAGGATGTTAAATATATTTGAATGAGATTTAGAATATTTCTTCAAATTCATATCTTTAAAATATTGCTGTTAATTTCTAATTAGATTTTAACTTTAGGACAAATTATTAAAATCATTACTCAGCTACCTTTAATTAAAGATTATTCATGCCTGAACAAATTGATCACTATACGGTACTTGTTTCCTCTGATAAATAGAGTGTATTTATCACCGTCATTGTCATTACTGACCTAAATATAGGCAATGAATATACACCCATACCCTTGAAAGCAGGAATACAATGATTAGTATGATCACACCTAATTTCCTTTTTTATTTACCATTAATATATGTGGCAACAATAACATTGTGCTAACAAAAACAAACAAAGGATGTTACTTATGTTATGGTGGCGAAACCGTTATGCATTTTCAAAGGAACCTCGTTGTAAACAGAGTTTAATTTTGAGCATTTCAAAAAGGGATTTCATTAAAGTAATAGAAGGAGTGGAGGGAAGGGGAGAAGGAGATGGAGAAGAAGAATGATGATGGTACTAATAAAGACCATACAGAGCTCCGAAGAATTTAAATCACTTTAACACAAACATATATGATCATGAAACAGAATGAAATGTTTTCAAATCATTTTAATACAAATGGCAGTGCTTAACTGAATCCTCAATTTCTCCTAATGGGGTGTTTACAAAAACAACTTATCAAACAGCAGACCTAATCAAAACAATGACTACCGGTAATGTACAACATGGAAATTAAAAGACAAAGACTTGGAACACATTCATTGAAGAAGAAAAAAGGTGACCAATATTGGTGAAAAAGGGACAAGGATTTTGATATCAAACAGAGCCATTACTGCTAGCTTTTTGGCAATGTGTCGATTTGCTCCCCATTAATTTTTAGATCTTTTGTTTATCCTTCCATGTGTGCATCAAGGTAGCTGCGGATTCACTCAGACTAAAAGACTTGATAATTTCCATGCAACAAAATCAATGAAATATTGCTAGAGAATGATGAATGAAATCCCCAAAAGATTCAACGTCTACATCATGTTTTAAAATAAGAAAGTATTATGTAGTGACGGACACAAATTACAGGTACAAACTATTCATAGTTCTAAATGGTAATCAGTTTTCTTGACAATTATTATCTTTAAGCACGTTAAGAAAGATTTTCTACATTTTTAACCTATTATCCTTTTAATTTGAAATTTCCAAAATGTAATTTGGTCCATAGTACATTACAAATGAAGAAGGCGTTCGATACATATCTTTTTAAAAACCTTAATCAAATTATTGTACAGGAAATTTTCAAGCAAAATAACGACCATCTAATGAGTTCCGGATGAGAGATTCGTCTCTAATTTGTTTCATTCTTTGAGAAGCCAAGTTATAAAATGCTGCTGATATTTGATGTGTTTTAAAGGTACCTGTGAAAGTTTGTGAATTATCAATATTGCCTTTGATTGTACTCATAACAATGATTAACATAAAAACTCATGTAAGCAATACGAAAACTACCTTATGTGTAAAAAGGTGTAAGTTTCATTTTCTAATGTATAGAATACAAATTTGACCCTGTTTATTCCAATAGCAAGAGACAATTCTGTATTGCACTATAGGACAAGTTCAATATCGTAGGGCCTGAGTTATCACTGACACTGCACAACTATCATTAGCTACGTTTGCATTGGACTGACTTAGTTTTAAACATTCATTTTGTGAAACCTTGCATTTTGAAACAACCTACTAACAATGATGGAGGTTCACATGGAAACCCTACAAAAATAATTCTCTAATATTTTCAAAAAGGTTTTCGACAACATGAACATGATGAACAAGCAGGTATTGTGACAAGTTGGGGAAACCTCAAAATTAATTGTGTCCACACGGCACATAAGTTCAAGTGAAGACCCCGCTGCTCATAGTTATCATGCTAACCATAAGATTGCTTGTGATTTATAACTGTGAGTAAACTTTAAGGTTCAAAACCATAAAGGCATCCGCACAGTCCTTTACTACAAGATAATCTCAATGTTTAAAACGCAAGCTAAACTTTAGGTTTAATGACTCTCATGTGAACATATTAACTGCAACTCTGATCCCCAAGCTTCCCCCTTCTTGGCACCTCTCGGGCACCCCCAAGTGATCCATGACTCACTTCTTGCTACGGAAGCAGGTGAAACTCTGGCAGGAGGTTACCAAACTCGGCTGCCTTCACCCCAGAGAGGGGGGCAGGGAGGGGGATCATAGGGGAGAGGGGGAAATTGGGGGTGGTGGGGCCGGGTTAACCATAGTCTTCATGAACAGGCTCTTGGTTTATTAGAAAAATAGTTGGGATTAACATTAGGTTGAGGCCCCTTGATTGTCCACTATCTATTATGTATAACTTAATATTTGGCTGTAATTCCTTCTCTTTCTATTTTTCTTAAGCGCTTAGAGACATATTTTGTGATAAGCGCTATACAAATGTTGTTAATTATTATTATTAAGAATGTGACTATGAAGGCCAAATCTTTAAAAAATAACATTTTGGTAAAATCAAGCCAAAAAAGAAATTAATGTTGTTTTAAAACGCTCTTCTGGTTCACAGCAACAATATTGTTGTATTGATAACAAGTGTTTTGTTATTAAATACAAGCTGTGAAAATATCTTCTTTAAAATCAATTTTATAAAGAAAAGAATAACTAAGTGGCAATCTCTCTAGGAATTTTATTTTTTTAGGATTTAGAGGCCAACACTTCCCTAAGACACATGCAACAGCATAGCATTGACTTTCTCCAAGCATTCAGTTTGTATGATTGCTCAAAAATACAATAATGATAATAATAATGACAATAACTATAATAATACTCCTACTACTACTACGTCTACTACTGATAGTAATAATGATAATAATATGCACCATTGATAAAGTACTTAATAAACCATGTTTCTAAGCGCATACAAAGATAATAGGAATGAAACTAGAGAGAGAAAGACAGAGAGAGAGAGAGATTACTATACACCATGTTTTTAAGCGCATAGGAAAATAGGAATGAAATTAGAGAAAGAGAGAGAGAGAGAGATAAAGAGAGAGATTAGATAAGACAGTTTTTAAGATGGTACAGCATGTGGTAGACCAGATTCTGGCCATTTTTAATATTTTACCTTTGAGTGCGTGCGCCTGCGCCCCCCCCCCCCCCCCCCAAACTCATCATTCCCTACAGAAGAATGAAGAATAGTCCAGGCAGTGGACTAGATATGTGGCAGTCTTAAAACATTTAGATACAAGTATTGGTAACTGGTTACAACAATTAAATGAACATGTTTGTATAAATTAAAGGAAAGAAAAAAAAACTTATTTTATAACAAAACATCAGAATAACCGCTCTTTTTCATAACAAGTATAAATTTAGTACAAATGGAAGTCTTTTATTGCAATACAAATAAATTTCCACTACAACTACAATTCAATATAGAAAACTCCTGGCAAAGATTTAAATAAGGTCACTTTGGTAAAATGGCTCTTTGGTCAGTATCTATCAATTCATTTAAACCTGACCTTGGGTCTAAGATTAAAGATTTTAAAGCCCCACTGCACTACTTATAGCAGCTTGCGCCCTCTACATAGCAAACAATGCAAAATCAGAGCCTGTTGGTCCCCCATGATCCCCTTTTTCTTATGTTAATTGAAAGCTGATTTGGTGAGATAACCACCTGTCAGTGACCTTGCAGGGAGGTCTAATCCCCTGGCCAAACTAGTACAGACAGGCTTTGAGTTATTAAGCTTAGACCTCAGACTATTAAACTTCCTTTCTTAAACCCGATATCAAACAAGAGCTTAAACCCAGCGTAGGGTTTACATTTTTAGTAGAACACGGACCTTTGGAACAATGCAACGTAATAAATGTTATACAAATCAGAATACTGCAATATATCTGAATAGAAACCCGTCAAGCAACAGGAAACCACACATAATAGAGTGTGAAGTATTTATTGTAAGTACTTTTGATTGGCAATGAAACTAATATCTTAAAGGGATGAGTCAGTGTGGTCGTCAACAAATTGCAGACTTTCAAAAAATAAACAAAAAGAGCAACTTCTATACCCTTCTGTATTTCCAATGGAAATTATGTTCACTGCCCTGTGAGATAAAGAGTTACAGACTGCAGTACCTCCTTCAAATTAATTGTATCTCATTCAATCGATGGTAACTTTGCAATATCAAACTCTGGATTAATCTCATGTTTCAAATAGATACAGTACATGGTAAGATATATACTATTGATTGCAGCAAGAGTTGAAATAAAACAGATTTTTACGATTGATTGTAAGTCAATTTTTATGCTACCGACAGAGCCCTTGTAATGTGTCATTGTAATGTTGGCACATTACAAGTGATGAGGGACAAGGCCACTGAAATTGATTTTTGTCAAAGTTTTTGCAATCGTGTCATGCAGTTTACAAATAAGATGAAAATGCATTTATTGTTAAAGCCACGCACAAATACATAAATCAAAACATTCTTCAATGGCGATAGACACAGAGGCCTGTATTATACAAAAATATATACCATACATAACCTGAGGTCTAAATTTCCCTTTGTTAAACCTAATTTTAACACTAGGTGTCGGGTTTAACTGAATCAATAGAATACGGACGATCATTAGTGTAAAAACGTGTCCAGCAAACCACATTTCCTTCATAAAATATCATCTTTTGCATACTACTGCCTTAGATTCATAATACAGTCAAACCTGCTTTAGTGACCACCTGAATAGAAAGACCACATTCTTTGTTTCCCTTGAAAATGATTAAGCTTAAATTTCATTGCTTTATTCCCACGTCAAGATAAAAACAATATATATAATCTTAAAAATACAAATATATATAATAAGATATCTAAAGTGGTAGGATCATAAAAAGCACATAAATGGCAAGTTGAAAATGATCCCTATAAAATTTACAAAATAACGATAACTTTAGTACCGGTTTACATTAAAACAAGATCAAAATCAGACAAAAAATCTAATCTAATATTTTCATAGCTGAAAATGATCCCTATAAAATTTACAAAATAACGATAACTTTAGTACCGGTTTACATTAAAACAAGATCAAAATCAGACAAAAAATCTAATCTAATATTTTCATAGCTGAAAATGATCCCTATAAAATTTACAAAATAATGATAACTTTAGTACCAGTTTACATTAAAACAAGATCAAATTCAGACAAAAAATCTAATATAATATTTTCATGTCAATTTATGTTCACGATTCTATAATACAATTCAACAATATGTGGTAATGCATAGAATATAAAAATGTATACATATCTATTACATTATAAACTGAAGAGGTAGATAATTATTAGCTGATGTTTACCACAATATATTCCTAGTAGCAATTGAAAGGAAAACCCAAATCACTGCTTGTCACGCTACCATAATGACAAAATATGACATGACAAAATAGAGGCTAGAAGTCTCACAAATTGCTATCACTGTAATACAAACCCAACAAAATCTTGAAAATCCTCTCTCAAATTTCTCTTTCAAAGTCTTGTGAAAGAAACTAATACGCTGAAATGTAATACATAATCATGCAATCAATTGAAGTCACTTCAAAACAAAGAAAAGTATAAAATAGACTTGTTTCATTTTTGGTTTACTCATTGAAGAGGCTCATCTGTTTAGTGATGTAGCATTGAAGATTTGTTCTGTGTGTACAATCAGTAAGAAAACATTTGGGGAAAACAACTTTATACAAGTTACAACTCTCTGCTCACTCAATACCGGTAGGTTGTTGAAAGAGATAGTTACATCACCAGAAGTTGTTTCTTCTCATGGGTCAAGTCATTTCATGGAGATCAAAATACCGGTAGTTCCCTCTCATAGAGATTGTATGCAGGGATTTAGAACTACAGTCAAACCTGTCTAAAGCGACCGCAAAAGGAAAACACAAAAAGTGTAGACAGGTTCCTTTAGTACATGATTCAATGAGAAACCATTTTCCAGGGAAACAACAAATGTGGCCTTTGTAGACAGGTGGTCACTAAACCAGGTTTGACTGTATTTAGAGCTCCATAATTTCACCTACATGTATGACTGTGTTCGTGTAAGGAGGCATGAGCATGGCTCAACTATCTTTCTCAATATGCTATGGTTCACCCTGATGTGTGCCCTCTGTTGTCAGATACAGTACAGTTTTTGAATGCACTAGATTGCAATATTCTTTATAAATGTATTTTTTAAAACCGATCATATTCCTCTAATAATTCAGGGAATTTTTTAATTTTTTTTTAAAAGAATAAATTTTGGGGGCTACTTTTCAAGCTTGCTTGCATGAAAATAACACTTTTTAATTTATTTTGCATTAAACTCTATGCAAATTTGGTTGGTCTTTTTTTTTACTTTCAGGGGCTCTATTTCCATTCCCATATCAAGCATATCATACTACCAATGGAAAGATTTGCTCATGTAAAGCTCCTATTTTACAATAATGACTGAAGATATAGTAGTTTATAATTTTGGATAAGATCATGATACCGAATATTTATGTAGTCATACATGTGTATACCCGCATCAAATGAAAAAAAAAATTCACCCCAAGTGAGACAAAGTGTGTAGCCTGATTGTAAAACAACCCATATAGTCATAATAAAATAATACATTTAAATTGTGTTAAATCGGGCAGCTAGCCTACGGTAGTGCATGTTTATTGCCGTGATAATTTCCCTGTTCCCCCTCTACCACTCCACACATTTGATATGTCGTGGACACCACATATCTAAGGATATCGGGAGGAATCATCCTCACCTCTCCCCTGCCAGAGTGCTTCACGGCTCGCCCGCTGCAATTTGCTTTCGAAAGTTCCTGTGTCATTTTTTTTGTGATTAGGTTTTTTGCAAAATTAGCCTGTAAACAAGACTTTGCCTTACAAATAAACAATTCCTCCTCTGGTAGGGCAGGTAGAGGGGTTATGGTTGGGATTAGGGTTCGGGTCGGGATTAGGGTTTGGACAAGGGTTAGGTACATTAAGGTTAGGTGGATTAACAGGCCGATTACGGGATAGCATTTCAATTTTTGCTTCCATTAATTTGAGTTTGTTCCAGATGGGTGATGTTAGCCCCCCCCCCCCCCCCCCCCCCCTCTCCATTTCCTCATCTTCCTCTAATTCCTCTACGCCATGATCATCCATGTGGTTTAACTCCCAAACACCAACATCATCTGAACCCGTGTCCATCACCTCTTCATTATCTCCATCCAACCCCGCCCCGTTTACTACCCCTTCCCCAACACCATCTGCACCCATCTCATTCCCCTCCTCTTCACTATCTCCATCCACCCCCGCCCCGTTTACTACTTCTTTTTTGTTAAGATACTAGAACTTTGGAAGTCATCTCATCTCATCTACCAAGGTCAAGGTCTACAAAATTCAACCTTGGAAGTTCTCATTTACTAGTGCACATCACCCTTAATGTCATTATTTATTGGCTTTACACCATATCGTCTCAACAACTGGAGGGCATATTGACTCGAAAAGAACTTAAATGAGTTAACGCCCTTCTTGCCTTTCAGCAGATGACGTGGTCATCCCTGACCCTGAAATTTGACTTCACCTGACCTGCCTTGTGAGTTCATCCCTGACCCTGCAATTTGACCTCACCTGACCTGGCGTGCGAGGTCATCCCTGATAATACAATTTAACCTCATTTGACACACGGTATGAGGTCATCCATGCTTTGATCTCATTTGACTTGCAGCATTAGTTTATCCCTTAGAAGAATCTGGAGAGGTGTTAATACACAATGTGTACTATAGTTGCTTAAATTATTGGAAGACATTAAAGAAATAGTGGAATCATCTGAGCTTGATGGAAATCTCCTCTTCCAAGAAACACCTTAATGGTGATGTACTGCTATTTGACCTCATGTGACCTGTACATAGCATAAGGCCAGTCCATATTTATTCTGTATTTTGACCTCACTTCACCCGCAGTGTGAGGTCATTCCTGAGAAGAATCTGGCAGGCGTTACACAGCTTGTAGTATAATTGGTTACAATATTGAAAGACATCTACTGTACATGTAAGAAATACAAGTATGTTGCATCATCCAAGCTTGATGGGAATCTCTTCAGACAACTTATAGACCCTGTACTGCACTCTGACCTTAATTGACCTGCAAAATGAATTAATTATTACAAGAATGTGCAGAAGCATAACACTATGAGCACTGGAATGGTTTGAATTTTGGAAGACACCTGAGGATTAAGTTGAATCACCTAAACTTGATGAGAATCTCCTCTACAAAAGACCCTGTACTGTGGTTTGACCTGATTTGACCTGTAACATGAGGTCATCCTTGATAATGCACTTTGACCTCATTTGACCTGCAGGGTTAGGTCATCCCTGACCCCAAACTTGACCTTGTTCTCTTCAAAGAGCTCCTGCAGGGCCTGAATGTAGGTGTTCCAGAGATCTTCAATGGCTTTGGATGAGGGCTTCTCCATATTCTCCACAGGAATGGGTTTACCAACTGGAATTGGAAAGGGAAAAGAAAAAGGAAAAGGTTTACTGGTCCTAGAAATGCAAAGTGGAGTAAAGCGATAATGTTTACTAGAGCTGTGGGGCCTTTCACAAAACTTGTCATCAGTGACAAATTACATTTTTTGTTATAAGCTACTGAAATCCTTGCTTCTGATTGGTTATCAGCAGATTTGTCACTGAATTTTGTCATTTGTCATTGAAAAAAGGCTGGAGCTGAGGTAATAATATCCAAATTCCTTTGAAAATAACTTGAGATGTTAATAGAGACTACCGTAAGTGAAAAGAGGCAAATATCAACAACTTTACCCAAGTAAACCAAGTTGCATTATTGTGTGATATCTCCAAGACAGGAGGAGTATTACTATGAATCATCATCATTCTTGCTATCATCATCATGTTCCTCATCATGTTCCTCATCATTGTCATCATCATCATCATCACCACCATCAACATCATCATCATCATCATCATCATCATCATCATCATCATCAGTACCATTAGAAATGCTTTTCATGGCTTTTTATTATGTCAGATATTCACACTGTCACAGTGTTTTTTGATCAAAGCCATCAAGATACTGCATTTACTACCAATAGAGCTGGCATATACATTGTATACCATCATCATTTTGGGGTTAAGAGGTACAGCAGTATAATTTGGTTCAAACTCTAGCATTCGATTGATCTAGGATAGGCTTGAGTCGGTACGGTCGATCACACCGGGACCCGACCGTTGCCGTCGGGTCCCGGTTTCGTTTTTTGAGAACCGACGCTCCGAAAAAAATAATGAAATATGTAAGAAATTGCAGTTTTGCACAACACTAAAATCATTCCACCTTGAAACTTAAGTATTTAATTGTTACCAATCATATTCTAGCTCATCCTGAATCAATCCGAACTGCTGATATAAATATGGGTTGCAAAACAGTTCGCCCCATGGGGTTGTTGTTGCCAGCTGCTAGCTAGCTACTGTACTGGCCGGGTCTCTCGGCAGGATTAATAAATCAGGTTGAAAGAAACATTAATGTTTGAATAAAAAACGGCTTTCTAAAAAGTACTTCTTTACAACATACCGATCAAATAATTTTTAAAAGACAAAATGGATATTATTTCTTTGACTTTGAACACCGCATGCTTCTTTTAAAAGCTGAAAATTACTTGGTAATCACAAGAAGTTTCGATACGGATAGCTGTTGCAAGGCAAGTTCAGACTAGTCTCGGAAAAATGCGCAGTGCTCCTCGTAGTTAGCTGTAATCCGTTTCAGAACGAACCCAAACAAAGACGTGATCGTAGCGAGAAAAAATCATTAAAAACTACGAGAGCACAATTGGAAAGACAACTACTCAAAATTATCGTAAGCAGATACATAACTTGGAGGAATAATACAATAGTTGTCCGAGAAAAGCCACAGAAATAGTGATATTTAAGGAGTTACTATAGGTACTGACTACTGATATGTCCGAATTACACGTTATTTGGTTTCTAGCCTCGTGTTCTAACACGAGGCTAGAAACCAAATAACGCCCTCTGCGGTAAAAAGCAGTATAACAAAGGATTCGAGTATTTGCAGCAAGCCCCTTGCGATAAAAATGTACCCAGTTACTCCTCGATTATCACAATTTCTTTGGCATTTCTTGGGCGATTATTGAATTCTTTGTCCAAGTTATTTATCTGATTATCGTAATTTTGAGCAGTAGTTGTCTTTCCAATTGTGCTCTCGTAGTTTTTAATGATTTTTTTCTCGTTACGATCACGTCTTTGTTTGGGTTCGTTCTGGCACGCATTACAGCTAACAAGGAGCACTGCGCATTTTCCGAGACTAGTCTGAACTTGCCTTGCAACAGCTATCCGTATCGAAACTTCTTGTGATTACCAAGTAATTTTTAGCTTTTAAAAGAAGCATGCGGTGTTCAAAATCAAAGAAAAAATATCTATTTTGTTTTTAAAAATTATTTGATCGGTATGTTGTAAAGGAGTACTTTTTAGAAAGCCGTTTTATTATTCAAACATTAATGTTTTCTGACCCGATTTATTCAACCTGCATGAATCAAAATGGCGGGTCGATCGTTGTCTTTCTATTTTTGCTCCAGTTTTTTTACTTTTAGAGGCACGATAATTACACTAAACATCGCCAATCATGGACACAAATAATGTCAAATGGAAGAATATACCGATCTGTGCCGAGGTATGCATGTGTTGATTTATTTGACTGATAAAAAAGGTCACTTTTAAGGGACATACTGATGATGCGCTTTTTATAGAGGCAAGTGACAAATCCTGCGAGCTGATTTCGGGACACCGGGTCCCGATCGGTGCAAGGCCGTCGGGACCCGGTTTATGAAAATCCCGACATGACTCAGGCCTAATCTGGAACCTATATGAATCAAGGCTACAAAGCATGTATTGATGTACCGTCATATTTATTAGGTCATGGGGAGATCCAGGGGGCGTTTCACAAAGCACTTATTGCAGCGACAAATTTCTGTTTCACAAAGATATGTCTGATGTGCTGCGACAACTAGCTGTAAACCAGCGACAAGTTGAATGAATTTTTGTCGCAACCTTACCTCTTTTACATGTACATGGAAGCAGCGACAGATTTTCAATATGGCTGCCCGTATGGGGATTCTTGTCCAGAGGGCACTGAGAAGGGAGAGGGTGGTAAGAGATGGGCCCACCCTCTCGAGCTCTACAAAGTGTCATTGATGACAGTGTTTTGTTGTCATTGAAAATTTTCGTCACTGTGACAAATATTTATTTGTGAAATATTTTAACGAATTCTGTGTGCTTACCGACTGCGTTAAGTTCTTTCTGGAATTGTGAAAAGATATCAAAGATATGAAAATATGGATATCTACCTATGCAGGGGACCTGTTACATGTACATGCCATCTCTCCTCTTCCCATTAATCAATTTCTGGATATGCCCCTATATCATCTACACTCTTAATAATCAAAATATAGTTCTATCTTTTGTGTGCTTACCGACTGTATTGAGCTCTTTTCTGAAAGGTAGAAAGCCAAAGCTATACTGGAAGACACCCCTCCCGTAGAAGATGGGTACGGCAAAGCCGAAGAACCTGGTCGTCTGCTGCTGTATCCACCGTGTGCGTGATCCCTCTGTGCTTGAAAGCTGATGGTAGAGGTCGTTCTCGCCAAACGTGTAGCATGGAACAAGATGCGCCCTGAAAAAACATACAGGTATATGAACAGATCTAGTGTTGTTAATATCTTGTGGAATAGTCTTTTGGTGCAAGCGTTTTTTTCGGAAATGTTGATTTACAATGGCATTTCAAATAAATTATCCTGTGGTTAATGACTAATAAAATTTCCCAAAGAACTTTAAAAGCATATCAAGATGCTACAGTATTATATACCTCACTTTAGATATCCAGCCATCTGATTGGTCGAAATTGGAGTCGTGATTTTAGCCATTCCCGTTAAGAAACATAAAATGCCAATAACGGTTAATAGTCCAAGACTGAGATCCTTCAAAATTCTGGTTACCATAAAATAGTAAAATTTTGCTGCGATACCCATTGGTTTACGTGTTAAAATTATCTTTGTGTGAGCGCGGACACCATACAGTGCTTTTTGTTGGCAATTCCCAAATGATTGAAAATTTCAGTCATTTTTCAAGTTAGGATTAACAGACAGTGTCTCAGGGATTCTATGATGTTTTAACCAATTTTTACTCAATAAAAGGATAAGGTAGATTTTTGTTTGAATTTGGCATATAAAAGACATATCGACTTTAATACTCAAGGTCGATCTGGCTGCTTTATATGCTCTCGGGAACTAGCAGATCCTACCATGACCCCTAGGCGCGCCTCAGGGTTATGGCAGGATCTTGCCCATTCCCTTGAGCATATAAAAAAGCCAGGTTTCTCAAAGCAGCCGATATCTCTATAACATGAAGCACATATGAGCAAGGAAGCTGATAGTAGAGGTTGTTCTCGCCAAATGTGTAGCACGGAACAAAATGTGCCCTAACAAATAATGAAGATAAGAAGCAAAGATTTTCATCCATTGTCTATAGTAACCTGGATTAGGTCCAGAGGATTGAAGATAAACATTAGTTAGTTAAGGATTGATCATCAGGCAATCATTGCTGGAGTATATGTCATATAACCCCTTTTTATGAGCAGGAATATAGTCAATTTTTTAAATTTTATTTAATAATGTGTTTTTGGTTTGTTTTTTGTGGTTATCTTTGCCTTTAACATTATGCTATGAATGCTTTGGGAACTATGATTGCACAAGGCCTAATTAGGGCTTCATTTATGAACTATTTTGTATTTTTTTGTATCAATGTAATTTTTAACCCAGAATAAAATAAATGAGAATTGAATTGAATTTCTCACCCATGTTGTAGAGCCTTCTTGATAAATCCTTTCCTTTCTTTCAGGCAGACCACATGATTGTCCGCCCGAGCTTCCAGGGCTTCCCCGGCCCCGCCCACTACGATGACGGCCGCGTTCCCGGGCCCTGATTGGCCAAGCAGGTAGTCTATGCTCTCTTTGTGTACATCACACATACCTATGAGTAACAGAGGGAAAGCAGCAGAAAGAAATTTAGAAAAGGGTAGATAAGAAATGAGACAGATATTGTAAAGAGAATCAAAGCTTAGCAATCTCTAAAAAATGTCTTGCCCTGTATGTTAGCAGATCCATGTCGCTGTATTACATTCAAAATACTAGCTTCAAATACAGTCAAACCTGTCTTAGTGGCCACCTCTCTATAAAGGCCACCTGTCTATGGTGGTCGTGTATTGTGTCTCCCTTGGTTAAAAGGCCTTCATAGACAGGTATGATTGTAGTACTTCTACAAACAGTTATTGCAAATATAACTACACTTTTTACACCCAAACAAATGACTGGATGGTATACGGTAATAGATTGAGCATGTGAGAGGGCTTGCATAGAATAGGGCATGCACAGAACCGAACTTCAACCTGGAATCTGTGCGCAGGGTTTCAAGGTATCCTTTATTTTCCTCTTAAAATTTCAACCTAAAATATGCCAAGTACCGTTTTTTTTTTTGAGGATGATATCATCAATACTAGCTGTAAACAACTTATTTTTCAAAGAATTGGTACCCTTTAAAGGCCATGTAGAGGAAATAAGATAGTCTAAACAGGTCCCACTTGCACAGTTTCAGACATCTTTTCTTCCCCAAATGAATTGCTAACAGTCATCTATGACACTTACATTATGAACTATGTGTTTTTCAAGCTGTGTTTATTCAAGCTCAGACAAAAATAAACATCCAAATCTAAAAATAAGATTAGCATGGCAAAATAATGGTGACCTTTGATTGTTATATAAACAGTTTTTCAAAAGAATACTTGGTGCTCATTGAAGTCTATGGGCAAATTAAGAATTTAACAGTTTTTTTTTCAGACAGCATCTTTTTCTGTAACATAAAAGATAGACCATGTTCTATTAAAACTTGCTTTGATCCAATTGACCGACTGACGTATCACACTTTAGTTGAGAACTGGATAGCGATTGTTTGGTTACTCAACGTTATTATTGTCTCTTTATCTGCTTCAATTGCCCTATAACAGTTTAGTAATTTGACGATCTTGATCACTACTTTCTTTTTTTGTTTAATCTGGTATTGTATTGATTGAAATGTATCTATAACTTTATTGTATTACTTGTAAACATGATCAGTTTTGGTCCTTGGACCTTTGAATCATGTATATTTATATGTTTTAAAATGAAATAAATAAATGAGATAAAAGGGATAGTCCTCTGGAGTATGGACACATCCACATAATGAACCCCCTCCTGTGCCAAACCCTTCAGATTGAAAAGAAAATTACACTCTCACTTACCCCCAGCCATCATTAAATCCCTGTGGAGAGGATACATGTACATGACGGAGAGGGTGCACAGATGAGATTTTATTCCAGGGAAGAGGTCACTGAAAGATGTCGCTTCCGCTGCAAAGTTTACAAAGGCGCCGACGCTCATGATGCCGTGGGGATGTACTCCGAAGAGGTAGTTCCGGTTCGGGTCCAGATCCGAAGTTTTCACCAGATGCACCGGGAAGTAGTCGGCCATCTTCTTCCAGATGCGGCCGCGACGCATAAAGTCGCTACGGCGACCGCCCCTTTTGGGCGTGTGTCTGTCATAGTATGCCCAGCCCACCAGCACGAAAGACACCCAGAAAAACCTATGATGGAATTGCAATCGGATCCAGTATTAAACAACAAATTACTTTTTTTTTTTAACTGCCATTACAAACTTGTTGCAAAATAATACTACTATAAATAGAGTGGTGCCTGCAGTTTCATGTAATCGAATGTGCATTTATAGTTTATATCACCATGGTCACTGGATTCAAATACTATTTGGGACTTTACAATGCACACTCTCTGCTCCCCTGGGGAGCATTCCAGACAGTTGACATTCTGCACATGCTTTGCAACTGCACCGATGTTCACACCCTATTGGCTACCCATTTAATTAACACCATTGCTTCTCTATACCTGGGTGGAGAGAAGCAACGAAGATAAAAATGCCTTTCTCAAGGACATAGGTGCTATGTCAGGGCTTGAATCTAAGATCTTTGCATCCTTGGTCAAGTTATTATTATACCACCTGACTATATGGCAACTCTACATGATCAAAATGCCTTATATCTTCCAGTTTAAAACTACTTTTTTGTTTGATGGAGTATAGAGAATGTCACATTTCCTAAATTTCCTTGCTTTATCACTGACCATAACACACAAACATACATCCCTCCCCCAAAAATAGGAAAAAAGAAGAAACACATACACAGAAAAACAAGGAAATAAAGCAAAACAAAGCAAACCAAAGTAAAACAAAGCAAAGCAAAGCAAATCAACAAATGACAAAACTAGACAAAAAAACAATAAAATAAATAAAAAACTTACCTTGTGAAAAGTAGAGCTACAAGAAATATTTGAACGGTAAACCTCAACCACAAGAAGATGAACCACCATATGAGAACTGCTCCAGTCTCCAAACGTCGGTGGAGAGGAGTGTTGAGTGGGGCGAACTTTGGCAACATGTCTGTTGTTTCTTTAAGAGATAATACAGATTCAGGATGAATAAATGTTAAGAAATCATTAGACTGAAAATACAGATTAAGTACCGGGTAAGAATTATAAATGGCATAGAAAAATTAGAAATCATTACACAATACACAATATTTTTTTTCTTCTAGTTTGTTCGGGGCAATGTTCTGCAAGTCACTGTATTTGGGAGACGGTCTCCTATTTAATTGGGATACCAATTTACATTTACATTTGTGGCAAAGGAACCATCTCAGCTCAAATATACATGTACATATGATGAGCAGATTCTTAACAAAAAAATCACCCCTTTTGTCTGTCCAACACCGATGTTGGCTTTTTTGTTGGCATTTTCGTGTTGGTTATATTACGCGCAACCAGCCGGCCCATGTATTGTTATTTATAATTGAATAATGAATTAACGGTCACTATGTTTTTTTGAAAGTGGAGCTGAATTGGTATGATACTATTGGCTAAATTTCACACATTTTGAGGTCTTAAAATTACCTTCATAACAATTTTAGGTTCTAAAAGGGCACTATAAATGTCACAGATAAGAATAAGAGCAATAACCATGCACTTTGAAGGCATTTGTGGTCTGAAAACAGAACTCAACTATCCCTTTAAAAAAATTGTTGTCTATAGAGTCTAGATTTTTTTGTTTTTGAATGATTCACACAAAAAACAATGGGCTCCTGACTGCATAGACAGCAGAGAGGCAAAACTTTGGCCTGAAAAATTGCCATATTTTGGGTATTGTTTACTTATTTTGGGAGCTGAATCTCCAGTATATGGGAGACTGACACCATCTCTTAAAATGGGAGAGCGCCTCCCTAATCAGGCTTGCATCTTGATCCACTGAAAAATTGATTGTGAGAAATCTCATGGATCAAGCAATTAAAAAGAGAGAAAAAGGCTCAAAATGTCATATGATCTAGAAGAAAAACAATGATTATGACAATTTATATTGCACGGATGCATTGTATTGTTATCCTACTCGTAAAGTTGTAGCAGTGCTTCATCACGACCGACCAATGCAATGGCAATGCTGTTAATGTTATAACTTGGATGCCTTGAACTGTTTACTGGCGCCAAGCCGGCGGTCCAGGGACCCAGGCCGACGGAGGCGGGGGAATACGAAAGAGAAAAGTGCTCACACATTCCAGATCTAAAGTTGACCATATCATCATCATACATATTCTGGTGCCCATATTCTACTCTCTCAATAACGTATAGAGTACATTTTGGCGTTTTTAACATGTTAAAGCGTACAATCACTTACCACTACCAGTGCGTTCGGACTTTTAATTCTTCAGGTCCGGAGTTTGATTTATCAAAACAGCTGATCGACACTAGATCCGCGCGGACACGTGAAATTTAGCATGTTCAGTTTATCGTGGCTTCATAGTATAAAGGCAGTCTATATCGCCCGTGTTTCTCCAGTGCGCGCGCAACGAAGGCATGCAACTAAGTGCACGAAATATGGTACCCTGTCGATCGCGCAGTGAACAGAGTAACGAGAATGACGTCACTTTGCAGAAGTTCAGAAGTGAGTATTGAGCTTTGAACTTCTACTTCTACTTCTACGACGATACTCAGCAGGATCCATACGTCAGGATGTAGTGCTGAGGAATAAACTATCTAGTTCTTGGTCTAGATGCTTGGTGGAAGCGCTCCCTTGAAGCCCTCCAGTGAAGTAGCGTCAAGGGTGATCTTTAAAAGTGCATTCCACGCAGTTACTGTCCGAGGGAAAATGAGTTCTGGTAGAGCTGGGTGCGGGATGGGATAGCCAGCAACTTCTTTGAGTGATACTGTCGTGTGTTGCTGGCAATCATGGGGGCTGTTTAATGGTGTGCATTGATGGCTACTGTGTCGTTTTGGATCTTGTACATGAGGTGGAGGCTTGCAGCATTTCTTCTCCTCTCCAGGCTCTCCCATTTCAGATCTTGAATCATGGCCGAGACACTGGCCATACGACGATATCTCTGGAGGGTGAATCTTGCTGCTCGCCTTTGTACCGCCTCGATTTTGGATATATGCTTGTTTGTGTGAGGGTTCCAGACCGAGCAACAGTATTCCAGATGAGGTCTAACAAGAGAGAAGTAGGCTTGTTGGCGGATCTTTTGTGAGGTTTTGCGGAGGTTCCTGCTGACTAGTCCCAGCATCCGATTGGCTCGGGATGTGATGTTGTTCATGTGGCCTTGCCAGGACAAGTTGGATGAGAAAGTCAGTCCTAGATACCGGAGATCTGTTACCAACGCAAGAGGAGTGTCTCCTAGCGTGTATGTCGTGGTGATGGCTTTCCGACGTAGGGAGAATGTGATGTGGTAGCATTTCTCGGTGTTGAATTTCATCTGCCATGTGTTAGCCCATGAATGCAACCTGTTGAGATCTTGTTGTAGGGCTTGGCTATCAGTGACATCAGTGATCGGACGGTATAGAAGACAATCATCAGCAAAGAGTCGGATTTTGGAAGAAATCCCATCTACTATGTCATTGGTGAAGGATATAAGCAGAAGTGGGCCGAGAACTGTGCCCTGCGGTACCCCAGAGGTGACTGGAACCCATTCAGATGACTCTCCATCTACAACAACACGTTGTAACCTTTCAGTTAGGAACACCCTGATCCATCTGATAAGGTTGTCATGGATCCCATAGTGATGGAGCTTATGGAGGAGGCGGTTATGGGGTACACGTTCAAAGGCTTTGGAGAAGTCTAATGCAACTGCATCAACTTGCTCTTCCTGGTCTAGAGAGTGTGCAACATCTTGAGATGTAATGATCAACTGGGTCTCACATGAATGGCCAGGACGAAAGCCATGCTGAACATCATTGAGAATATTATTTTCGTCATAGTGATCCATGATATTGCTGAAAATGACATGTTCAAGCAGTTTACTGCAGATGGACGTGATTGATACAGGGCGGTAGTTGGAGGCCTTGCTCCTGTCTCCTTTCTTGAAAATTGGTGAGATGTTTGCAAGACGCCAGTCAGATGGTACTGTTCCTGTATTTAGAGATTGTTGAAAGATAAAGGTCAGGATCGGTGCAATGTCTTCAGCAAAGAACTTCAAGATCCTTCCTGGTATGCCATCTGGTCCTGTGGCTTTGCTTACATTTATAGCTTTCAGTAGCTTGACAATGCCTTCCACAGAGATTTCAATGCGATCCATTGAAGGAAACACGGGTTGTCTAAGATCTGGAATGTTCGAGTTATCCTCCAGTGTGAAAACTGATTGGAATTGGTCGTTCAGTGCAGTTGCTTTCCCTTTACTGTCTGATACAAGCGTTTCACCACACTTGAGGGATCCAACTCCAGATGACTCTTGCTTTCTGGATTTGATGAACTTCCAGAATGCTTTGTTGTTCTTGTCATCAGGAGAGAACATCTTGTTTTGATAAGTCCAGTAGTTATGACGAAGTTGAGATTGATGATTGATTTTTATTCGACAAGCTTCCAACATACAACAATATACAATAATAACAGATCAAAAATAAGTCAGCTTGAACAGGATAACCCACAAAAGCTCGAGAGCTTATTTCCAGTGGGGTCCCTTACAGACATGTATAAAATTAATAAGTTAAAATAGTAATATTTACAGACAGATAAGAAAATTAAAAGAACTACTTATTAAAGATAATAATAATAATAACAACATTAAACTGATGATAGAAATGATATTAAGTACAAGAAGAAAAAGAAGAAGGAGAAGAAGAAAAAGAGGAGAAGGAAGAAGAGGAAAATAATGATGAATTTGTAGAATTTCTATAACGTACGAAAACATAAGTATATACAACATGAAAAGGTATGAACCGACAGAAGAATAAAAATTTCAATCATATAACATGTCATTCACTTCTCTTCTCTGACTGTCAAGTATTAGGTATTCCTTTAATTTCCTCTTAAAATGATCATAGTTTCCTATTTCTTTTACACCATTGGGAAGGGAATTCCAATGTTTTATGGCATTGTAATAAAACGAATTTCCAATACTACCTACTCTTTCTGGTAAGTTAAAGTTGAATCGTCTATTTCTTGTATTATAATCATGTACGTCAGTAACAAGATCGAAGTTGGATCGAATATAATGATTCGACCTAGTATGATATATTTTATGCACGTGATGCAATGCGAGTTGTTTTGATCTTTGGTCGACTTCAAGAAAACCAGCTTTAGAAAGTTCGCTGTAGCCAACATGAGTTCTTGGACCAGAACAGTTGATAAATCTCACCATTTTGTTCTGTATAATCTTCAACTTCTTTTGATCTGACTTGTTTATGTTACTATACCATGCAGGGTTAGCATAGTCAAATAAACATTGAATAAGAGCAAAACAGAGTGTACGTCTTGCTTTTAAATCCATACAACTTTGATATCTGTACAAAAATTTCAGACGAGAATTTGCTTTTTTTACAACTGATTCTACTAAAGATGAAAATGAAATTGCGCTAGCCAACTCAATGCCTAAATACTTCACAGACTCTTTTCTCTTGATTGCTTGATTATTGTGTGTCACTTTGAATTCAAATGACTTTTTAGAACTACTTTTAGAACAAAATAAAATGCTTTCTGTTTTTCCCAAGTGTAAAGAAAGCTTATTATCAGTCATCCAATCGACACACGTAGACAGCTGTTCACTGAGCTTTTCCTCAATATATTTAGGATCAGGATTTGAATAGAGTAGTACGCTGTCATCTGCGTACAATAATAGTTTGAAGTCTTTTATACAAATACACATATCATTTATATAACTTGAAAATAGAATTGGGCCTAAAATGCTTCCCTGAGGAACACCGCATGTTATAGGCATTAGTTTGGAACGAATATCATGAATGGCCACTACTTGGTGCCGATTGGATAAGTAGGATCTGAACCAATCTAAACTTGCCTTAGCAAAACCCATTAGTTGTAACTTCTTCAATAAGACGCAATGATTAACTGTATCAAAAGCTTTTTGCAGATCAAGGAGCACCATACCAACAAAGCGCCCTTGGGAAGTTTCTCTCCTCAAATAATCAGTCAAATGAATTAGACATGTTTCAGTCGAATAATCATGTCGAAAACCAGATTGAAATTCATAAATTATATCATTTTCTTTGAAGTATCTTTCAATTTGAACACAGACCGATTTTTCTAGAATCTTTGATGCTACGCTTAAAACACTAATAGGTCTATAGTTGCTAACATCAGTTTTATCTTTCTTTTTATAAAGTGGAGTCACTTTTGCTATTTTCATATCTTCTGGAAAAGTACTCGTCAAGATAGATAGGTTCATTAAGTAACTTAGAGGCTTAAATAAAACCTTCGCACCATCTTTTAGAAATTTAGCTGGAATCAAGTCTAACCCAGTACTTTTTGATACATTCAACTTACGTAACTCTTTGAAAACAAATTGTTCACTGATTGGTAATAACTCGAAGCTGTTTTCATGTACACCTTTTCTTTCGTAAAAGTCACGAATACAATCATTGTCTGCGCTGAAAAAGTCTTTGGAAGGGGGGAGTTTGTCTACTAATTTGGCAGCCACATTTGTGAAATGAGAATTGAATTCATCAGCGATGGCCATCTTATCATGACATAATTCCCCATCAGATCTTAATTTTTTCTGATAATCCTTGTACTTAAGCCAATCATCTGGTGTTTTTGAAGCTTTAGCTTTATTGTACAGTCTTGGCTTTCTTCTGACTCCTCTCTTTATGGTGTTTGTGATCCAGGGACTGGTTCTTTTCTTTCCAGACATCTTTTTGGGGATGTAACTCTCCATGAGGTCTCCAATCTCTGTTTTGAAGTCATCCCAGTTCTGCTGTACTGTTCTAGGTTCTGGGCTGCTACGTAGGAAATAAGACTGAAACTTGAGGAGATCTGCACGCATGCCGGTTGTATCAGCTTTATCATACATGAATACTTTCCGAGCTTTCTTCCTTGAAATTGATGGAGTTCGGTTAACTCTAAAGCTCACGATGTCGTGGTCACTGATACCTGCTGTGACTTTGCACTCATCAATGAAGGCTGGGTGGGTAGTGAGAACAAGATCAAGGATGTTCTTTGTAGCGCCTGCTGTTCTGGTAGGCTCTTTGACCATCTGCTCCAAGTAAAAGTCGTTGCATATGTCAAGAAGGCAAGAGCATTTTCTTCCTTCGTTAGCATATAGGGCTTAACTGTGCGGTTGGACCAATCGATGTGAGGTAAGTTGAAGTCACCAGCAACAAGTATGGTCGAGTTTCTCATGCCATGGAGATGTACTGCAGGGATTCAGAGAGGTGTTGGAGGTTTTTTCTGTCCGAGTTGGGAGGCCTATAGAATACTCCTATGAGTAATGGCTTAAAACCTTGAATTTGTAGAGAGATCCACATCAACTCAGTCTGCGATGAACAAAATGCTGCATTCAGTAGCTATGAAAGTATCCCTTATCATGAAGAAGACTCCTCCTTTTCTAGCACATGTCCTATCCTTTCTGTATGTGGTAAAGCCTATTGGAGTGACCTCAGAATTAAGGATGTCTGGTTTTAGATGCGACTCTGTTCCAATGATAACGTCAGGTTTGTGATCGTCTATCATTGCTTCCAAGTGAGGAATTTTGTTGTAAAGTCCATCACAATTTACAAGGATACATTTAATACTTTTGCGGGGACGCATGTTCCTGTCCTTATTTGTAGGTTGTTTGGTATTCGGTGGAGGGCGAGGTTGCAGTACCTTGTTGATAATGGAACATTCATTTAGCTTTTTACAATCATCACAATACCAAGGTTCTGATTGGTTTTGGATTAGTTTGTACTGGTCTCCAGATAAGTTGGCACATTTAATATGATACCTTTTGTTACATAAGTCACATAGCACTGCTCTATGAGATTTGGCAACTGCATTGTGGCATTCTCTACAGGGGTATTTTACTGGGCCTGGGTTAGGTTGGCAATCTCCAGACAGAATTATCATTAAAACTTCAAGTTCCAATTCAGAACGGCCAGAAAACAAAATGAAGTGGAAATTATATTTTGTTCATAGAGATTATTAAAGATAGAATTCCTGATGTTTAACCTGAGCAAAAGTAATCTCGCAAAAATAGACTGATTGTGTCATTGTGAACCCCTAATTTATAACTTCTTTTATCTCACAAAAAGTGGGCCTAGATAAACATTTTGATATATAAAATCATTGATTTTGATAACATGGGCTTATTATAGTTACAGGCAATACATTAAAAGAGCAACAACAACAAATATATTACAAGTCATAATATTGAATGAAGATGAAAATAAAAATGTTCTCCATGACGCCCCCCTGCACCATGCCAAAGAAACCTAGTCTCCCTCCCCCCCCCCCCCCCCATCCGCCTACCTCCTCCACCCCTCCGTACACTTCCTCCCTCCCAAACTATATATACCTGATTTGCGATGGGGAAATACAAATATTGCCTTTAAGCTTTTGATATTAAAAGACAGTGAGTGTGAGTGTAAGAGGGCATATCATGGGATAATAAATATATGTAATTACTAATAATTCGTGTCGTCTCGCTACATTTAGTACCCAAAAATAAACATGGAATAAAAATCAAAAGGAAAAAACCGAATTAGTATCCCAATTCAAAGCAAAACATAAAAACAAAAGCAAAGTTGTATAACCAAGCTATTCCTAAACTGCTACATGACAACCAGGGGCGTAGACAACGGGGGGGGGGGGGGGGGGATGAGGGGGATGCATCCCCCCCCACCTCACAAGGTGGGGGGGATGGCATGTACAATCATCCCCCCAGGTTTTGGGGAATGATATTTGCTTACTTAATAAGTCATAATGATGATAATAATAGTAATAATAATAATGATAACAATTATAATATAAATAATAATAATAATTATGATGATGATAATAATAATCCTCATCATTATTGTAATTGTGTTTATTGTTATTAGCCGCATTCACACGGTGAAAGCCAATTCAGACGGTAAAAAAAAGAAAATCTTACAAGTATTTTGTGGTTATCTTGTGGTTTGGAAACCACAAGATAACCACAAGATTAAACAGGCGCGGATCTACGGGGGGGGGGGGGTTTAGGGGCTTTTAACCCCCCCTTGGGCGGCCCAAAAAACAAAAAAAAAAAAAAAAAGGAAAAAAAAAGAAGAAAAAAAAAGAAGAAAAAAAAGAAAAAAAGAAAGAAAAAAGAACGCACGCTGGAGAGAAACCCTTTCAAGTGCAAATATTGTGAGAAGATATTCAACTCATCTGGTAACTTAACCAAACACATGATAACTCTGGATATAACTGTGTATTTAACTGTTACTTGATTTAAAAAGACGTTATCATGCACTGCTTTTTATGGTCTCCATTGTGTTAATAGATGCCAGGAAAACATCACTTACGGGGTTCAAATAAACACCCCCCAAAAAATCGGTTCGCCGCTTCGCGGCTCGTGGACGATGCTCCGCATCGTCATTATTTTGGTCAACCCCCCTTAGCAAAAAGCTAGATCCGCCCCTAAGTCATCCCCCCAGGTGTACGAACCTGTCTACGCCATTGATGACAACTATATAAACATGTCAATTTCCCCCACTTTTTCAGGTGAAGCGCATAAGGAATTACGTAAAAGTGCTAACTTGTTTTCTTCTAATTTATCTAGTACGGAAAGAAATAACTACATCTTTCCCATACCTTCCAAGTAAATTCACATGTATAAAATTATGCTTATAAGGTTCTTCTTCTTTTTTACAGAATGAACATACCGGTAAATAATAATTATTAGTTTAGTATCAATAAACTTAAATCTATTATATAAGTGAGAATTTGTATACTCAATTCCGTGGAATAATTTAAATTGGAATTCCCTCAAAATAGAAAAAAGGTTCATTTTCATAAAAATTGCAATTATGTATATTTTTTTAATTTATCTCTTACCAGCCTCTGATCGCTTATTTTTTCTTTCACTAATTCTTTGTACATGCATATATTTTTTATAAATAAGTGTGTCTTACTTTATTGTATCCCATTATTTATAACAGTCAATTCATTTATCTTTATCTAGATCTGTTCTTTCTATATTCCGCTTCAAACTTGGAGGAAGTGCATCCTTTATTTTTCTAATTTTCAATAGATCTACCGGTACATTATCCAAATCTTTATTAAGAAAGTAGGTCCCTGACCTTAAATTCCCCATGCTTTCAATTATAATTTTAATTTTCTAATCGAACAAATGTTTTTCATATTCAATTTTTCATCGTATATAATATATTTTCCATCGATTCAAATAAGCTTATTATTCAAACAAAATTTCTTTTTCCTATTTAGTTGTAACTAATAACTTCCAGATGAACTGAGGACCAGGCAATTGTATATAATGCAGTGTACTTATTATACTGTATAGGCCTAGCCTTCAGAGTTAGAGAAATAGAAAGGGCGTGAGAAGGGAAGGGGAGTATCGAGCACTCCATTCTCTAGCTCTTCCCACCATGCTCCTTACCCCCTTACCCCCTTTTTTGTTGTACACTCTTGCCATTCTTTATTATCTGATTATTGTTAATAAATCAATGTTATGAATCTCATAAATAATCTTATAAATAAAAGAAGTCGCGAAACTCAAATGAATCTGATCCTTATAGCTGAGCTACCAGGCTGGTATATTGGAAGTCAAAATGTTCTTCACATGCAGTCACAGGTCGGGACAGGCCATAATGGGCGGGGGGGGGGGGCACGGAGACAAAATGGCAAACCTTTAGGCGCCTGGGAGATATAAGTCGGTATAGAAGTGCATTCCGCCTCCTCCAACAATTCCAACCCTATTGAAGAAAAGAAAAAAAAAAGAGACAATCATAATTATGACTGGCCCCGAAGCTTAGTTCTCGGATGCCATCTAGGAATTATCCTTATAGTTTTGGAAAATTGTAATTGCATCTAGGATTTTTCTTTGTTGCTCCCAAATGCCCATTTTGACCATCTCTACCGGCTTTTTACTCAGCTGATGCAAAGTAAGAGCCGGACTTTTGCGGCCTCTTATCCTCATTTATAAAGAGGAGATAAACAGATATATATATATATAAACATATAAATATTATTTTAACCCACCACAGATTTGTTTTTGTTTTTTTGTTGGGGGGGGGGGGGGGGGGGGTAACCAGGGGCCTGTCCCACCCATTTCTATGGTCCCAACGAAACAATTTTTTGTTTTGTTTTGTACTCAATTTTTAGCCATGGCCGTTGTGATGGCGCCCTTCCAATTTGTGGAAAGGACTTAAGTGATTTTAGCCTGAGCCAATAACATCCTAATTATTCAGGTCGAGCAAGTATAGTGGCGTATAGCTACGGAATCGGGGGTGGGGGGGGGGGGGGGAGTATCCCTGCAATGAAATTATGGAGAGAAAACAATTAAGGAGAAGAGAGAGAGAGAGAGAGAGAGAGAGAGAGAGAGAGAGAGAGAGGGTAGGCCTACAATAGGAAAGACGAGAGGACACCCTTATAGTCATGTCAAGTTGATTTCATTACATAAAAAGTCAAGTTCATCCCCCATTGCCTGGACGTACACAAAGAGGGCTTGGATTGTGGGCTAAAATCTCTTATTCTAACACGTGATCCCTTAGCCTCTTTAGCACAGATTATATTAGTTGGTAACCTTGTGACTCTCAAACTTAAAGAAAGGAGAAGAAGAAAAGGAAGAAGAAAAAAGGATCGACGAGGAACATGATGGGGAGGAAGAAGGAGAGGAGGAGGAGGAGTGGGAGGAGGAGGGGAGGAGTAGTGGGAGGAGGAGGGGAGGAGTAGTGGGAGGAGGAGGGGAGGAGGAGGGGAGGAGGAGGGGAGGAGGAGGGGAGGAGGAGGGGAGGAGAAGGGGGAGGAGCAGATCCGAGGGAGAAGGGAGAGGAGGAGGTGGAAGAGGAGTGAGAGTCGGAGCTAGTGGAGGCGGAGGAGGATGAAGATGATGAAGGAACATGCATTTAGGAAGAGGAGAAAAGAGGCAAAAGTGAACACCAAATCCAAGGCCCTCACAAGTTCTTTACACGTCGGGAGTCGTAATTTACAAAAAAAGAAGAAGAATAGAATACAGAAAGCTGAAAACTGACCATAAGCATTGACTCAAACAGTAAAAACATCATTAATGCAAATTACTACATAATTAAAGAAAACATACATTTTGCGAAAATTGTCACATTAGTTCTGTATGGAGTATTTTGCTCAATGCTATATAATACATACAAATGGAAATACTAATTCAAAGATTTTCTGCTATTATTGTTTTTACACAATTCTATGCGACTCCACTCAGCTCATAACTGTCATAGATTTCTAAACCAAATATGAGACACATTTTTATTTCTGTTCTGCATGCATGCAGGAAAAATGGTTATTGTTGTAGCGCCCCCATTCGATAAAGTAATTACAGCTCCAAAATCACAGAGAGCGAAAGTGAGACGCCCAACCCATATTCTCCGCCGATTTACAGGATAATATTTACGGAATTTCTCACTTTCTGGCCTAATTTTTTTTAGTGGAGACAGGTATGTATTGCCTCTAGTTTTTGGAATTATATGAAAGCATGAGTTTAAGTTATTGTCGTATATATTCAATGTTTCAGTTCATAATCGTTCGTTGGAGTCGACTAATTTTCTACACAGTCTGCACACTCATTTGTCGCGTGTAAAGTCAATGGGGGTTTGAACTTTGATAACAATCGGACGTCGGACAGGGGTGTGATTGTGAATGAAATAAATGCCATTCCACCTCAGTCATACGGTCATGATAGACCCTACCCACAATAGTTTACAGTCAGCTCGTAGTGTTTGATTCGAACATATGTAGAAAAATTGTATTCATTCTTGACTTTAGTTTTAGAGCTGAGAGTGATCGTGAGACAGCAAGACCGTTGGGTCGGACGCTGGTTTCGGGAATGAGGATCGTCCGCATAGAATCTAGACTAAACGAGGATATCCTCGTAAACACGGACAAATCGCGTCCTTAAAGATTAAAAAGTAGACTAAGGATCGTCAGCATTTTCGTGGATGTTTTTTATCTTTGGCACTTTGCGAGTGTAGGGTTCCTGATCCACGCGCTGGCAATGCGAAAAACGGATTCTGCGTAATAAAATACCACCAAGCGCAAGCCCAAGTTCACCATCTACTTTTAAGTTTTATATGGGTTGTCTGTCTACCCAAGGATTTAACGTTCATAATGTTAAAGTCTCTGTATGAAGTAAGAGTGAAATGTATCAAGGAGCATCATCGCAAAATCTTTTTTTTTTCGCATTGCAAAGGCGCGAATCAAAAATAAGAATCGTCCGCGAAAATGTGGAAGATCCTTATTTTTTATCACGCATCTGTCCGCGTTTACGATGACCTGACAATGACAATCTTGTTTATGCAGACGATCCTTATGCTCGGACTAGCGCCCCTACTGATTAGACTAGGGTCAGATATCGTGAGATCAGAATTCATGAAAATAAAATAATCTGAGCAGAGCCTGCACTATTAAAGTTAGTAGAGTAAAGGAGCCGGTTTTCGGCCACTTAAGACAAAATCCTATTTTTTGGACTCTTTACTTCCTATTTATTATCATTTCTTGTTCAAATCATGAAGCAAATATTATTATTATTTAAACAAAAAAAGAATCCCAACAAAAAATCACGAATTGCCATGACAATATTCATTTCAATTTTCACTGTTTTGGAGCCAGTTATCGGCATAGCGAACCTGTTTTCGGCCGCATGTACAAAGTCAATAGGAAGTGCTCCCGCGCGCCATGCGTTTCCGCGCTGATTAATAGCACAAGCGGGCGGAGCAGGTATCCTACGCCGGAGCTCCCGGGTGCTCGCCTGGCCGAAGACAGGCACAGCGGTGATCGGAAGTTGGAATCTGAATTAGACAGACATATCGTGTGTTCGTGGCGGGGTCCGGCTGCATTGATTTAATACATGCGATGAGATATTTTTGAGCTTGCGACTAACACAAAATCGGGCTCTAAATCTGAAAAATACTTGAAATAAAGCTCATTTTATGGTACCCATATTTCATACACGCGTAAGAAACTCAATTTTTCAGATTTGGGTAGCGGGACCGCCGATTACATCGCTAAAATGTGATATTTTAGGATATATTTTCCATTGCAAATGTGGTTCTTCAGTGACTCTGGCATGGTATGGTATGTGTGGGATATGTGATATGCTATTATGCGATGTATTTTAAAGGGATTTTACCATGCGTCCAATGGATCGGCCAAAAACTGGAGCTGGTCGTTTACCGGCTCCTTTACTCTAGATGGATCTAATTCAGATTTGGGTAGCGGGACCGCTGATTACATCGCTAAAATGTGATATTTTAGGATATATTTTCCATTGCAAATGTGGTTCTTCAGTGACTCTGGCATGGTATGGTATGTTTGGGATATGTGATATGCTATTATGCGATGTACATGTATTTTAAAGGGATTTTACCATGCATCCAATGGATCGGCCGAAAACTGGAGCTGGTCGTTTACCGGCTCCTTTACTCTAGATGGATCTAATTCATAATTTGAAGAGAAGGTTGAGTTCTGGGAAGAAGTGAAAATAATTTGTGAGGGTTATCATTGTTATTATGCAAGTGTGGAAGAACGTCAAATAAAACATGTTCCCTGAAAAACATGGCTCTTCAAATGCCTTCATATGGCATGTAAGTGATGTAACGGCATTAAAAACAGTACAGATTTTTATGCCACATGTTCGTGTAGTCCTATATACATCTTTCTGTGTACAGTGCTTGTAACTTTACCAAGACTGGGCCAAATTTCTTATTATTTCGATGATTCCAGAACCCTGCAGTACACAACAATACTATGCTCGATGATCAACTTTTTCTGATCGATTCCACACGGTTTCTTCACAATGCAGTCACATGACCAGAACTCAACTTTATCTTTAACTTATTAGTTTTTGACATGTTGGAACTTGGAAGTTAGATTTGTAAGTTTATAACGGTAGCCTTCTTTCTTATGGACTTCGTGATTTATAAACTATGATATTTGATACCCCCAATCTTCCCACTGCGCTAGTGTACTTTCGCAGCGCCACTAGTCCAGGCGTTCTTCATTCCGTCACACGCATTACCTTTGTTTTTTCTCATTCCCACTCGAACTATGTAGATTAACTTGCGTATGACAGAATGAAGCATGCCTAGTGCGAAACTGCATTCACGCCTCCTTCCTACAATGCAATGGCCTGTGTCTTGCTGTGTGGAGAGCTACATGTACATGCATGTTTACAAACGAAAACACAAATATTACCACAATCACAGTCACCTCTTTCCACAAACCTTGGAAACTACTTTAAGAGTTTGGTAGAAGTCTCTTCTTCTCCTTCTTCTTCTTCCTCCACTCTATCGTCATTAGTCATGTAACAAGGCTTGAAGTCGGTGAACAAGTGTAGAAAAAATATAATTTTTTTACATGAATGACAGAGCTTTGCATACATGTATATTGTGAATCTTGTTGATGTGAATGTCGATGTGATTTACATTACTACATATTTGACCACTGATGGGAGTTCATGATGTTAATCCTGGCTGGAACCTCATGTAACAATCCAGTGTATGAAAAAAAGGATAATTTCACATTGCAGATTTGTTGCTGATTTTATGAAAATAATGATTAGTTTAGTTGAAAAGGGCGCAAGGAGTGTCGCTGAATTCAGCAAAGTTACAGTACAAATGCCACAAAGCACATTGACAATAGATACAATGTAAGTGGCTGAGACTTGAGTACATACTGTACATTATGTATAAAGAAAGGTGCACACAGCGTCAATGGGAGTTGCTAGATTTCATTTGTATAATGAACGAAGCATGTATTTTGATATTGAGCCAACAGTTTGGAATCAAATTTCTAAAACCCCTGATGAAAAGTTATCGTCTGTGATGCAAATTGCTATGTGGGTTGAATGAAAGAAATATATTAAATATCATTGAGCTTTGCCCAGTCATGACAGTCAAACCAGTTGTACAGATGTTTATTTGATTTAAAGCCGGTTTCAAATTTATAAAAGAGAAGAACTTGATAACAGTCTTGATTAAGTGTGACGTGATGAAAGACGGGATGAGAGAGGGAGAGAGAGTTGAGACTGGGAACTTATCTGTGGGAAGTAGGGTTTAAAATGTACTGATCACCTGAACAAATTATTTGTGTATACTGTACATGTACATCACCGTGTAAGTTGGGGCTGTGATCGTATCGGAAGATCGGAGCGACACCCTCGCACCTTTGATTGGTATCAGCAAATTTTGGTTGTTTTTTGTTTTGGACAAAAATGCATGCCCTCATTATAATCCAAGATGGCGGCTCGCATGTTTTGCTTCTTCTCTTAATAGACCAATAATATTAATTTCAAAGTCATGAAAAGGCACTAAATATCAACAAACATTGTCAACAACAAGTCTAAATGACAAAAGAAACCATCTTTGCATGTTTTTTTAGCATTTGATAGCCAAAACCTTGAAAATTTTAAGGCATAAAAAAAACACTTCTGATTATCTTTATTGATCGGCGATCTGAAATTATTATTCGATTTCACCTGATCAGCCAACGATCGCCCCCCCCCCGATCCGATGATCGGTTATAGGGTTACAGATTGTACATGTACATTTTTTTAGAAATCAACTTAAAACACTTATTTTGTTATTGATGACAAGTTGAATCAGGATCCTGCTGCGGCAGTTTACTACATGTAGTCTGTGTGAATGAGGTGTTCATTAGAAGTCACTAAAAAAAAATACAAAAGAAATTTAATTGTGGTTTCTTTACCCATTTCCCCTATTCTCTTTCGTTCAGGAAGCTGTCGGTGCCATTTTGTTGAGACCACCTTGAATTTCAACACCACCAGTTCTTGAGGTCAGAGGAAACGACACACCTGTACGTACTCCAGAGTCCAAAGGAGACTTGATCAAATCTGAGGTTTAACCTGCTCTTGGTTGCAGGAAAGAAAAGTTGATAAATTCTTTTTCACCTCAAGGTAATTATTAGAAAACTATTATTCAGATGCTCAGTAATGAGAATTGAAGTGCAATGTTTGTAGTCATGAACCCTTGTCAGTTGTGCGTTACAGTGTCTGCACTGTGAGACTAGTCTCCGTACTTTAGCTGCTCCCGACACAGCCAGAGACTTACAGAGAGCTAGGCTCTGCTCAAGGTTTTAGAAATCATGGTACCTGTAAAGTGTCAAATTTGAGTCTGCCCTTGCAGACTATGCTCACTGTTACATCCCAGTTAATCCACCAAACTTGCAAAACCAACTCATGATCATGATTGACAAATATTGGCCATTCAGGGAAATATAGTTTTTCTGTTTGGTCGCTTCTCGGTCTAGTGTCAGTCTTGTAGGTTTGACTGGGGTATTGATGGTGTTTAATAGGGAGGTACATGTAGTGCCATTTTGTGAAGCAGGATCGACCATAGGGTAGGCAAAAAGGTTGGAACTTGGAAGTGCATGTACCAACTTGTTTAACAAATGCATTGTATACCATTCATACGCTACACAGATATGTACACGTAAAATGACAAAACAATCAGCCGAAAGCTTGCGTGCAGCACATTAATGACATTTTAAGTCCCTTCCACATGCCAAAGACATTTCTGCACCAACTGTTGCCGACCCAGCCAGTCAGACAGACCCCTGGCTCTACTGTCAGCCAACGGTTGGGGTTGCTCCACTTTTTTTGGCAGCTGTTCGAAAGATGGGGGAATTTGAACTGACAGTGGTGGATTAATAGGGGATTGGAATTAATTATGAAGTCATTCTTTAATGGCTTGTATCTGGGCGATAGTAGAGAGGCCCAGTCACTTTGTATCAAGTACCTACATGTACATTGTAGCCTATCATCTATACATACTACATGTAGTTTAACTTTGTTTTATAATGAATACAAAATTCTTGTTCTTATAGATTTCTAAGTTTCTAGGGAAAGTTATTTCCAGTCAGAATGAAATGTTGTAGAACAAAACAAAAACTGTGCAGTTTAGTGTAATGGATTTTTGCTAGTGTGAACATCATATTACAAAACTTGTTTTTAATTTAATACAGGTTTCCACATTAATAATTACATTGTACTGAGCCCTATGTAAACATCTTGAGAATGTTGGGGTCCAAACTTCAATTTTAGGTGCCACTGTGTCCCGGTGCGCCTTCAAGCATCAAGCTCAGCTTAATATCATAATGTGAAACAGAGGTTTTTCACTGAAAACTCGATAAAGAATGAAGGTCCATTCTCATAGGAAAATTACATGTATAACTGTACATTGTAATTTCAAATGAAAACCATACAAGTGGGCAGGGCTTGTCATTAATGAGTGTGCTTTGATATCACTGGTGCCAGCTGTTTATAAAGTTTGTAGTTAATGTGGATTTCTACATGTACTAATGATAATAAAAAACAACAACAACACCATTAATATACAGTACTTGTATAATGCATGTATATGTACAGTACATGTACATATCATATTATGAAGTAATGTCTCTATGCGCCTAAAAAGAACTACATGTACAGTATACCGGGTACCTAAATGTACATGTACATTGCACATACATGTACATAAACATACGAATGTACATGCTCATGTACATGTACATGTAAATAAATGTACGGCATGATAGCTCATTTTGACCCAAAACTTGTCCACAATATAATTCAACTGTTTGCTTCTCAGTTCATAAAGAGTAGACAATAAAAAAGGCGAGCCTTGGGATTCAAAATCCCCTAAGGCTTGGTGAATTTTGAATTTCAATGAGGACTTCCCGTTCGTTCGAGAGGAATACTCAAATGCACGTACATGTACATGTATATAATTGTATACATGTTCCTCAAAATTTCCTTGTTTGTAGACAAAGGATCAAAGTAAGAACTTAGAATGTACATGTACAGTAGGCATATCTCAAAAGTTTATTTATGAATTATGATCCTTAATCATGTATGCTTTGTGACCACGAAAAGTATACATGTAACACTGATTTATAATGTATGAGCACTGTACAGCGTATTTATCTGTAACATACAGAATACCATAGAAACGAAGGTCCTTGATCGTGATAACAAAACAGATTTTGCTCTCAGGAAATACTAGGCTTCCTGGTTTCGTATTACAACTTAAAAACAATTTCAAGCTGAAGAAAGTTAGTTGCACATTTTCTGAGGAAAGAGTAGTGACCCTACATTTGGCCTAACTTTTATACAGGATACAGGTTAGGGTTTGAATGTAATTACATGTACATGTACACATAGGTTTATTAGGGTTAGGTTTAGCAGGGCAGGGCCCAGTCTTATAACGAGTAGCAATTGATCCAAATTAATCGCAAGTTCTCTAATCAATCACAAGCTCGCAGTCTCCTATCTCTTATACGTACATGTACATATTGTAGTTGCGATTAATATCAATTGCAAATACATACATGTATCGTCGCCTGGCTGGCAGAAGGGCGTTAGCACTAAATCGCCTCAAACTTTTATAAAACTGACTTGTTTCCGGAAAAAAATTGTGGCCGTGTTCTACTATAACATTTCAATTAGTCTTTTAAGTTTTAAACCAATTTTTGGGACGGAAAGCAGTTTAAATATTAAACAAATCTTTAAATGCGAATAATTCGAAAAGTAGTTTTCGATTCACTCGCGCGCTAACGCCCTTCTGCCAGCCTGGCGACGATATTATAAGTTACAATCAATCGCAACTGTTTAAAAAGACTGGGCCCTGACAGGGGCTCTGTAGGAAATCTTCAGACCAAGTCGGCACGAATTAGCTTCATGATAAATTTGTGTCAAGCTGTGGGTTTAGTAAATTTACAATGTATGAACAGAACTTCTGTCTAGTATTAAAAAAAAAATGTGTGTGTGTGTGTGTTTCTGGGACTTTAAATGTACATAAATTATACACTATATAATCACATGTACATGTAGATCGACATTCCACTCCCCCTTCTGAACTGATTTTGTACTCTGGAAAAGGTACAGTTAGTAAAATTCTTGCCTCTAAATTTCTCAGTGCCCATTGATGCCAGACTTGAATATATTGTAGTGGTGGTCATTGTTTGCTAGAGTACATTTCAAACACTTTAACACAGGTCACAATCGAATAGAGTTCTAAGGAACTCTCTTTGATTGTCCTCATTACAACAAAAGGGGCACAGTTTCAATGGATGAATAGACTGAGTTTGCGTTGTATAAATAATAGCATTAAATAGCTTTGAGCAACTTCTGTATTTAACTTACACTTTACTAAGTACATTTTGACAGCTCATGGATATTTAAAAAAGAAAAAGAAAAGAAATATGAGCATAAATTGTGGAAAAAATAGCCAGAGGCTGGAGACAACTCTCCCTCAAAATCCTTGAAGAGCTTGCGAACACACAGGTCAACAATAAACATGCTTGTTTTCAAAGATAAGTCTACTAGAGCTGCTATAAGGCCTACAATAAAAACTTTTTGTATTGCCCTTTGCGACCGACCCAAAAATCTGAAAATCTACGGTCGGCATTTTAACCGTTTTTTAGATTTAAAAAAAATAATGAATACAAAAATATGTATTTTGTTTGTTCAAAAGGGAAATAAATGAATAAAATCTAATTATTCCAAAATTCTCACTCGTGCAAACCATGGATAATTATGAGGTGAAAAAGATATCAATGGAATGATGACGCTGAAACGCATGTATGAGAGCATTAAAAACTGAGAAATATCAGCCAAAAGAGGGCGGGAAAAAAACAACAAAAACAACAAAAACATTCAAATCTGAAAAATATTGGCCCAAAGAGGGCAACAAAAAAAAAAAGTTAAAAAAAGTTAAAAAATCTGACCGACCGACCCATGTTTTGGCACCCAAAGGGAAATACAACAAGTTTTTATTTTAGGCCTAAGGATGATCATAAGTAAAAGCAGAAACATGACAGAACAGATGGGTAAACGTTTGAGGAAAATCTTAAGAAAGTTAATTTAGAAAGTTACATGTATAAATGTATAAAGTTTGAAAAGTAGGAATTGAAAAAATGCAAATTGGCAACTTTGTGATGTACACTTTCTTCCCATTTGTTCTGTGCTGAAAAATCACAAATTTCAATTTTCTTCACAATACTATGTCCCAAACTACATGTACATCTACATGTACAATGTAGTTACAAGCAGAATTTACAAAAACTATTATGGTACTGGTATACTAGCACAGTACAACCTACAGTGTACATGTACATGTATATTGGGTGCATATTTCCTGACCATAACCTATTTGTGAATTAGATCAGCTTAATAACACAGGAAATAAAGAATAATGAATGGAGATTAAGAGAAATGGAATGTTTCCAGTTCAGAGAGCAAGCTTATTCAACCAAGCAGGATTATTTGATTTCCTGTCGTCACAAAAAAAAAAGAGTTATCTTTGAATAGATATTTACAGGCCTAATATATGGCCTACACAATGCACATCATCAGATATCCAATCAACAAATTAGTGGGTGGATGTTTGTCTTGTTAAAGGTACTACTTAATATTTTAAATGATAAAAGAAATGATAAATTTATGACCTTATTTACAGTGTAGCCATAAAAGTGTTTACAATTTATCAAAAAGTTTCAAATGGTGATATTGGTCAGATTAAAACACACACAAAAGAATTTCTTGATATGTTTTGCTTTTATTTTCTTCATTGGATCAGCCATGACTCAATGTGTGAAATTTGTCATTCTTTACACATGTACATATTAATGTACAGGTATGTATAAAGAACTTTTAAATGTACTATAATCTCACATGTACAATGTACATGACATTGTACAGTATAGTGCATCAATTGTGCATGTGTGCAAAGTTGATTACATAATGTACACGTACACATACATTTATACAATGTATACCTGTACACCTACAAATGTATGCACTTTACAATACACGAGGCCACACCTACAATGAATGGGTCTGTTTAGCCTTCCACTTTTGTGCAGGGGAGGTTTAGAGTGTAAATAAAAGGTGCACATTGTTCCCGTCAAATGGCTTAGGCTTAGCTTGGCCTGTGCATCAGTGTATGATTGTGGAATATAATGTTTGTCTTCGAATGTGCTGATCAATTCAAATGACCCTGAATAGCATGGATCTGCTACATTGTATGTGTATACATGTACAATGTTGCAGAACATGTTAACCTTTTGACCTCTGTGACATCTGATTCCTGTTTACTTGGTACATTTGCTTTTGTGTGAACAAAAGATGATATTTATTTATTTCTCTAGAATCTATTTGCACTGTATGATGTAATGCAGTTGTAAAATGAATAATAATTTTATTGCAGGGTGCTACAAGAAGGAAATGGTACATATTCACCATGTACTTGTACATGTGTGTACCGACTGTGTTTGTACTATGAACGTTGCAGAGTTGGAACACCCCAAACATGAAAACATTATGGTGTAGAGTTACAGTATATAGGCACATACATGTACATGTACATTGTGCCAACAAGATACAACTGTGCATAATGTGTATGCCAATAAAAAGTCAAGTACGCCAATGAAACGTCAAGGACAGTATGTATTTCCTTTCACTTCCCAGCATATTTACAAAATGCACCCGTGTACATGTACACGGTACAATGGTATGATTTGTATCAGTGCATTATAATACACATGATTATTTCGACACAGCTACGACTCATCACTCCTCCCTCTGTCTCTGAGATGTTCTGTGCATGATGTATGAGTGAGATAACCAATGATTCATCCCCCTCTCCTGTTTATTCACTCCACAACTGACTTCTGCTGGAATAAAGCTATAGAGCATGATACATGTACCACATAGGCTACACTGCACATACTCATGTACAGTACATTGTAGGCCTGTATTGTACTTGGGTTTGACTCAAAGTGTTACTCACACTTTTTCCGGGTAAAACTAAATTGATTCTTCGCTGTCATGTTGAGTGTACAAATACAATTGATTAACTCTTTATGCAGTTATTGGCATTGGGGCATTGGTTACATACAAATGTATGTGTCATATATTTGGAGCCATAAGAGCATTAAACACAAGAGTTAATGCCTTCTGACTCTCACCAATTATTGTGCCTACACAGCCTACAACGTACATGAACATAATGACTTCATGAGAATCTTGGCTTATCGTTTAAATACTGATGGTATTTTATCTCTTAAGCCAGAGGTTGCTAATTCTATTAATATGTTTTAATATGATGATCATTGAGTGTGTATTCATACTGTTGGCCTGTTTTTATGTGTGTACCAGTACAAATATCACCTTGAATTGTTATTTTAAAAAAATTGTGACCTGAAAAAAGAAGGGATGTTTTATAGGACAGACATTTTCTATACAATTCAAATTAAGTGAACATTAATGAAGTGTATTGACAAATTGGAAGTTGTCCTAACGTCCCTCTTTGATCGAATAATGATCATGAAAAAGTTTCAGCAATGTTCTTATTTTCTTTATTCTAAAACAAATTAATTAACAATCATGTACAATGTCCTTGTACATGTACATTGTCCTTGTACATGTACATTGTACTTCCCTGACCATATTGAAGTGGAAAATACATCTACACATTTACATATATACATGTAGTAACTTTTAATGACCAACTGACTCAATACAAAGCAGACATTGGATAAGAAAAAGAAATGTTTGTATACAGTATATATTGTATACAAAAAATAAATTAGGTTCAAGTTAAGTCCTCCTTAATGGGTACAGAGTCCATTCAGAAAAGATTTGAATACATTTGCCATCAAGATAAGATGCTAGGTGTGTTCATAGGAAAATAATCTGTTAATTAATTGACAACTAATGACTAATCTCAGAAACCGCTGCTTGATTGTAATGGTTCTAATCGCACTGTGATTGTCAAGTTTAAATATAGAGATAAGATCACCCTTAAATACATGTAAGTACCTGGTACAATGTATCTTGTGTAGTGGATACATGTACACTGTACTGTATATTATGATATCTTCATGCAGCACTGTTCCTGTATTTTGGGGGAATATGCATCAAATTGATCAATACTCTCTGAAAAGTGGTATTTTTTTCTTATCTCTGTCATTTTATGTTTTAAAAAAGAATAAAAAAATTTAAAAAATTCAACCTTTTAATCTTGTACAAGAGATTTTCCATTCAAGCAGTTAGTGAGTTCACGTACATGTATGAGCATCGTACAGAAGAATGCATTATGATTTAATAAAGAGAAACAATTGCTATGCCTTGCTGAATGAATTGCCTCATTTATATGGAAGCATTCATTCATTTGATTGCATCAGAAGGGTTTCGACTTGTATCATCTGACTTTCAAAAGATAATATAATTATAATGATGCTCTCTCTCTCTGCACTGTCCATACCACATTAGTACAGACTACAGTAATAAGGGATGACCAAGACATTGCCAATTGACCAGCTCTACTGTGCATAAACCTGATGACTGGGTAGTGATTTAGATATCTAATATTCAGTACGTCAGGGGATGACTCATCATCATTGAGATGCTGAACTTATCTTGGGATAGTCCCACAGGTGTGAGATGAGCGGTGGAGGGAGGAGGAGGCGAAGAGGAGAGAGGGAGAGGGGGAGGGAGGTGGGGGAGGAGGAGAGGGAAGGGGAGGGAAGGAAGGGAAGAAAGGGAAGGAGAGAGAAGGGAGGAATGGGAAGGAGAGGGGGAGGGAGGGAGGAAGGGAAGAGGGAGGGAGGGAGGGAGGGAAGGAAGGAAGGAGGGAGAGAAAGAGGGAGATAAAGGGAGAGAGGGAGGGAGGGAGGGAAGGAGAGAGAGGGAGGTGAGAGAGAGAGTGGTAGGGAAGGAGAGAGAGGGAGGGAAGGAGAAAGAGAGGGAGGGGAGGGGGTTGGAGGACAGATTTAAATTGAGATGGAAAGAGGTCTGAAGAAAGTGACGGAATAGAAAGAGAGGGGGAAAGAAAAGGGAAATAGGATATGTGGGTGGAGGGGGGGGGGGGGGGGGGGTGTAGACCAGGATTTTTTAATATCCAGGGGTTGATGTTGTTCAGGTACTTAAATAGATGTAGATCAATGTTGTCCATTGTTCATGAGCGTGTTTATTTTCAAAAGTCCATCTTTATGATTTAAAAAAAAAATGTTAATCAGTCAAAATGGATATAACTGGATCATGTACATGTAAGTTGCTAGACAAGCCTTCTGGGGGCCTTCAGTGAATACAACAAAAACCACTGTACATGTAAATAAACACATAGTTTTATATCTAGGTTAATTACATGTATATCCAAGAATACCAGGATATTGTTTTAATGCATTGAACTACTTTTCTTTCAATGTCACCCAAGATAATTAAATTCTCTTATTTCCATGATGTACATGTAAGTAGTGAAAGGATATCATTTTGTTGTTAAACCTCATAAAAATGCAAAGCCATAAGCCTGCAATTATGGAGTACCAGATTTCCTGCCTTCTACATAAATTATTTGTTGTATCTTTTTACAACTTTGTTTAATTGGTCAAACAAGGAAATCGTGAGAAAGATTTGTCACATGATACACAGAGCGAAATGTAATGTACATGTACATGGGACTTTCCCCTTTCTACATTAACTGCAATAGGGAGAGAGGGAAGTGAGTTTATACAAAGGGTTTGATTGACCTTACAAATGTGAGGGTTGTATTTTTATCCTAACATTAACCGTAAATATATTTTAAGAAATAAAGCCTGGATGGTGCAACTGTTGCTGAAGCAAATTTCAGATCAAGAGTGAATCAACAATTCTTTTTCTCTCCCAAGATCCAGAATGTTCCGTGAATGATTCATGAGACAAATTCATGCAGTCTGTACAGTACATGACTCTAATGTGATCACGAATGTACAGTAAGTGAGATACAATTTCTAGTTTCATTACCGCTGTATGCCATCGTGTGGTGCATCAGTGAGAAGTGGCTGTTTAGCAATGCAGTGTGATGTTAACCCGAGATACTCAGCGTGAGTCATGCACCTTGCAACTCTGGCTCTGCCAGGTTCAAAGTCACTAGGGTGCGAGCACGTTCACGTTGGAAGAAAATGGTGATTTAGAAACGTGTTTTTAGTGCGTTTAAAAGCAGGAGAAGCTGTTTATAAAGTCAATGTACAATGTAGTGATGAGTGTAGTGTGTAGTTTATAATAATTCCTCAAATGTTTCTTCTAAACACATGGGAGTACCACAAGGTTCTATCCTAGGTACTCTACTGTTTTTAATTTACATTATTGATCTTACACATTCTTCTAAAAACAACATTGTTCCTATTATTTGTGACAAGTTCACAAGCACAAATCGGCGCCTTCAACTGCACCTCGATGTTAAATGAAAGTCCTTCCCCGCGTGGGTTTTCGGCAAAAAAATTGTCCCTCAAATAGGGGTGCGCCTTATACACAGGTGCGCCTTATACACAGAGATTTTCGGTATGTATTTACAATGCTTTGTACAAGTACACATACATGTATATTGACAGTCACACAGCATGTAATTTGAACTGTAGCGCATTTGAGAGTCATGTTCGAGAGGAAGATGTACATTTGAAACCAAGACTATTTCCTTTTTTTCTCTTTCGAGACCCATTAGAGAGGAAATTGAAAAAAAATACTATGTTGAAGAGCTCGTCAATGATATTCATTTTAAGTACATAGTCCTTTCTGTGTTCATCAAAAGAAATGTAAAGGCATGTTTACTTGAATAATAATACCCTGAGGAACAGCAGTCTCAGATATTAAACCATATTTCCTGCTTAATTATAATTATGTTTATCCATTATGACAGTGAAGACGTGGTCCATAAAAACAGGTAGTTAATTAATGAATTCAAATTTTGGGGGGGTAGGGGGGAAAGAAGGAGCAACAAAGATACAACCCCTAAACACTGTCAAAATGAACCCTCCGCAAAATAGTGGGGAGCTCCTCCTTGTACTGTACATCTTCCCTAAATCAATGACATTGGCCGCTCTTTATATCAAATTATCATGGTAATTCAATCTGCAATTTCCTTGCATTATTATACCTCATCAAGGCTAAATTTCATTGCATTATGATCATTTGTTTGGTAGGATCCATTATGAAATAGTCTGCCACTATCAGACTAGTTTGAAGGCACAAACTCTTGTGAGTCATATTGTGAAACAGTCTGAACTTTGAGACTATCTAGACAACACAGGACTCTCTTGCACTCCATAGGACGTGTACTCGCACTGTTCCTGACACGGTCAATGATTGATAGAGCTAGTCTCAGCTCAAGGCTTTATAGAATTGTGTTCAAGTATCAAATTAGAGTCTGTTCCTGCAGACTATGATCGGACACCCACATATATTTACTTGAATAGTGAGTGATACACAGAGGGCGAAGGAACAATTAGGTCATTTTCAAAACCATCGGGAAGATGCGCTTGGAATTATATTCTGGAATGACTCATAAATGGGAGGCAATTGTATACTGAATAGCAGAGTTCATTGTAATTATTCTGAGTCCACCCACTCTCTTGGAAATTTCACTTGTGGAATACAAGTCAAGCCAATTTGAAATTGGTAATTGTTGTTATCGCCAAACCAGAATAATTTAATTAGATGATTAACTTTAAATGTATTTCTTGAACCAATTTTCTTTGAAATATTGACAAAAATGTAACTCTTCAGTCTTGATTTATATACAGTGCAAGAAGGATTTGATAAATGTAGGGCGACTAGGGCAAACATGTACATTACATGTTAAATATTTCACATTTTCACTTCACTTTCTCCCACGGTTACTCAATGTTTTTACCATGTCCCTTTAAATTTGTAGGCCTATCCCTCTTTAAAAGATACAAAGTTTTCATGTAAGCTTTGGATCAGCTGGTCGAAATTGAATGATTCCTCCTAGATCAAAGATATGATTCGTTAATCCTGCCGTGTTTCTTTCCAAAACCGAAGCAATCCCGGGATGTCCCAAACGGTCTTCCCTCAGCTGCGACAGCCAGCATCCCATGGTTGGAGTCTAGGAGAGACAGTCAAAAGACGATCATCCGTGAAAGTGGGCCTGCCATCTCCATGTCGGCAGTGATGATTCATAGGGAAAGAGGTCAAACACCACTTGACGTGACGCAACGAGATGCGATTCAGTGGTGGTGGTATGGGGGGGGGGGGGGAGCAGACGATGGCATAGGATGCAGATAGCTTGTTCAGACTGGTGGAGAGGTATACATAACTTTTGTATTAAAAGAAACGTTATATAGAATAAAGCATCATACATATGTACATGTACATTATACAGTAGGCTTGCGGGTGCACCATGTGAGAGAGAGGGAGGATTGTGGAGTCCTGAAAAGGACTCTCTGTAATCTTTCTTGAGGGTGTGTAGTCTTGAAAAGGACTACTGTATATCTACATCACCATGCAAGCCGATACTTACAAGCAGCATCTACATGTAGCATCATACATGTATTGAAGAGAAAAAGGGCGTACATGCTTGATAACAACATTATGTAAAGAAAGTTGTTTTGAAGAGGTCTGTTGACTACATATGACTTGACTGGCAGCTGGCTAATCATCAATGCACTTATTAAAGATAAGCCCCATCCAGTTATACATGTTTTGTACGCTCAATGCAATTCCAAAGTTCAGAGAGGTCGGGCCCTGGTTCTGTATCGAGTTTTAAAAAAAGAAAGATGCTCAAAATGTGCGTTTCACTATGTGATGTTTCATTCATTCAGACTATGTGTGTGTATGAAAAATAATGTCACGTACATGTAGATATACGTTTTTTGTGAAGCTATGCAATGAATTTAGGTCGTCTGAACTGGGGGAGGCTGCAGACAGTTTCACGCTGGGCTAAAATAATGTTCTTACATGTACATGCGTTTCACTGTGTGATGTTTTATTCAGACTAGGAAAATTAATGTCATGTACATGTACATGTAGCTATTAGGTTTTCGTATAGCCATGCAGTGGATTTTGGTAGTCTGAACTGGGGAGAGGTTGCAGACGGTTTCACGCTGGGTTCCAATAAGTCAAGATCCTCCGCTCTGGTAATGCACCCTTTTAGTTCAATTAGGCTAAGAATGTTATTTGAAGGTTGGGCACCCTTCACCTATCTGTAGTGTTGAGTGTGATGTCCTGCAGGGTCATAGTGGGAGAGTACAGTTTTATACCACTTGCTGAGAGCCAAAAGGGCGCTAAAGGTTCTTTCCCATGTGCCACCATAAACAGCGGCGGTTTTCAATCATAACAGCATCGCATATTTGAGATGTTACATGTACATGTATGATGTATCTTGTTTTTACCTGACTGCTAAGAAAGCATGTGTACATGTATGCAACCAGGGGACCAATGGCTTTAAGTCCTCTCCGAGGGACTTGGTAACGAGGATTAATGCCTAAAGCAAAGAGTATGAGTGCATTGACTTGGTTTTGAACCCATGACCTACCAGTTACAAGACCACTGCTCTACCACTAAGCCATCATGCCTCCAAAGTACATGTACCTAGTATGCTTAGGAACTTGTTTTTTCATAATCAAATACCATTCATTTTACACATAAGAAAATATACAGGTACCGTTGTGAGTGTGAACAAGTCTAGAGTGCAATAGAAAACAATATGGGTCAATGCCCTTCTGGTTTTCAAATACACAATACTTTTCATATCTAGAGTGTACCATGAAGATTGCACCTGCATACATGTACCCTTTAGTCTGGATGCTGGAGAAAAGGGGTGCGGTTGATATGACCATGCAGAAAGGGGGGGGGGGGGGAGGAAAGTGTACTCATTATTCTTCTTCATTTCTCTGTACTTTTTCCCCATTAATACAATTTTTGTTGAATTCTTCATGTCAAATCAGAATTTTCAAGTCCAAACTACCACATTTTTGTCAACGCAAACTCCCAAGTTTTCAAACTCTTCAATAAATGCCTGTGCAGTCAAACCAACAGTACGACAGTTCATGCACTATACCTTGGATATATACAGTGGGTGTACATTGGAATTTGCATTAGAAATGTCTAGTGCAGGACACAATCGTCAGGGAGCTAATGGCAAGATCATAATAAAACACAGTGCATGCTAGAGTAAACTGAATGCTAGAGAATTATCCTATTTTTCAAAGGTTTTTGTTCTCTCTCCTTGACTGGCATAACAATGCAAATTGCTGATAAATGACTAAGTAAACCACAGCTCTTCTTTTTCTTTCTTTTCCATTCTTTTCCATTTGTGGTGCAAATTGCCAAATACAAGTACATGTACAAGAAGGATTTATTTTTTTATTATTTATAGTGTTTTTATGTTTTAATCTACATGTATATAGCCTGCATGTAACCTGTAAATAGAAAATAAAAAATAATATAATGAAATGTAAAGTCAAACCAAGAAGTTGGTCAAACCTGCTTCAGCGACCACCTGTACATAATTGCTTCCCTTCTAAATGGTTTCTCATTGAAACATGCACTAAATGAACCTGTAGCTAAAGAGTACCTGCCGATAAAGACCTCATGTCCTCATGATCGATCTTTATAGACAGATTTCACTGTACATGTAGTTTGATCTGAAGGAGCATGCTAAAGAGCTCACACAATTCCCCCCTTCGACCCCCCCCCCCCTCTCCCCTCTCTCTCCTCTCTAGCCCAGTTATGGAATTTTATCCTGAACCCTATTTGACAAATCACTATTAAAATCAAAGTCACTCAATAACAATAAACTTAATTAGTTCCCTATACATTGTACATGTAGTTTCTACTGGCCATTGATTTGATATTGAAAAACAATAATCCCCCTTCAGACAAGCAAAAATTCCTATACCAAAAACGTACCAAAAACGTACCAAAAAAGTGCATGTAATTGTTTTTTTCTTCTTTCAGTCTGAATGTTGTACAGCCCCAGGTATAACAAAAGGTTGTATATCGAAGTGGAGGTTTGAGCATCATTTCATAGAAAACTTGATAGAATACTTGATAGAGAATCATAATCCACTTATAAAACCGATGTCGATAAAACCCCAAAAATACTTCATACTAGTTTCGTATAAACTTCTCATAGTGTGAACATCCCCCTTTCTTTAGTGATGATTCGTTATACAACGTTTCTTCATACAAGTTTCGGATAAACTTCTCATAGTGTGAACACTAAACAGGCTGTTTGTCCTTCATTGGTCTGCTGTATTGTACGTCCTTGCACTGAAAAGACCTCTAGAGCAGGAACTGGTGTCTGGTTTCGTATTTCCTCAAGGTGCTCGCTAATCGTTTCTTTTTGGCAATCATGTGTCTTCCACCTTGATTGATGAGTGTGAAGGGCCAGGTAGACTGGAGTTCATGAAGATTAAAAAGGTCTATTCACATCCATATCTATTCCAGTGCCAGGTACACGAACATGTAGTTCGAGAGTTTCGGCAAGTGCAAGTTGGAGATTAAAGCCACACTGTCCTACTTGTTGCTACTTGCTCCCTCTATATAGAAAACAATGCCTAATCGGTGACTATTGGTCCCCCATGATCCTCTTTTTCTTATGTTAATTGAGAGCTGAGTTAATGAGATAACCATCTGTCCAGTGACCTTGCAGGGTGGTCCTATCCCTCCTATAAACTAGTACAGATCAGCTTTAAAGCCTGAACCGAAACCCTACCGAAAAATTTGCAATATTATAACATTTTTGGGACCGCAAGGAAGTTACATGTATATTTTCCCGTGTGATCATATTTTCCCTTGTGATCATATTTTCCCTCAGGGGTATGTGCTTTTAATGAAAAAATACTTCCCCTCAGGATAATATAATCCCCTTCAGCATTTATAAAGGAAACGTTATAAATTATTATACACCCTACCAGTCAATATATGTATACTTTTAGCGGACATTGCCGCTCATTCAACTGGCTGCCTTTTCTATGTGTGATAAAAGCCCTAAGTAGAATGAGGTTCATGATTCGCATGTATTCCAAACACATGTCCACTTTTAAAATTAATTGAGACCCAATACTAAACATGTTCAATGTAGCACTTAATAAATGGAAAGCGTTTACTTACCACTGTTTTTTATTATTATTTATTTATCATTACCGGTATTATTTTTGGTATATATATTTTCTTTTTCCTTCTTCTTCTACCACTTAAAAGAATATATCGTTATATGATAAGGTGTGGCAATCTCTCAAGCATTAAGCTTTAATTGTCATACCGATGTACATGTAGGCTTCTGTATTGTTTACAATTGCAAATATGTACATGTATAATGATTGTAATCCAGTGTTTACTACCGTGATGGTCATGATCATACTATGTAAACTGTTGAACCATGCAGAAATAAATAAAATAAATAAATATACCATATTGGTTGACCAGTTCCAATCAAATTTCAATCTGATTCACTCTGTTGCCAATTTCAAATTTGACAAGGATATTGCAATTGGTCTGCCATCTGTTTGCATTGCATAATATCAAACTCAAAGCACACACCTCAAATGTGAATCAGAGTTGGGTTTACAAAGGCTATTGTTCCTGACATCAAGTTCTAATAATAGAACTCTGTGGAAACATATATAGGCTGACAGACAATTGTTTTCAAAACAGTTTAGAGAAGGACTGTACTGAGTATTTTGTGCGCATGAACTTGAAGAAGGAAAGAGTAGAAGAAACGTCTTTATAGTGAGGTAGGGTCTATTTTATATTGCTAATGTATTTTCTGTTGAGAAACGGAAGGGTGTAAAATGATATGTGTACAGAGTGAGAGTCTTTCTGACTTTTTAAAGTACATGTAGATGCCACATCTCTTTGCTTTGAAGAAGATTCATTTAATTAAACAAATAACGACATGATTGCCTTTGATATTAGTATTAATTTTCTGGTAAACATTTGGATTATTAAAATAAAACCACACACACATTAATATTGGAATGGTTTCACTTGTTCTTTTGATTAGTTGTAATATTGCAAACTGTCAATGACAGTGCCAGAAAATATTCACAATTGAGCATGTTTATTGATGTACATGTACAATATTTATTGTACATGTACATGTACATAATAATTGTTTTATTAAAAAAAAATCTTTATGTATTTTGTTTAAATTTGTTATGAATATTATAATCATCATTATTATTATTATTATTACTTTTTTAATAGTCTTTTTAAAGAGAATAATTATTATAATTACTATTTTCATTAAGTATTCGGCATCACCCGATACTAAAAGAAAAAGAGAAGGTATTTTGATTATATCGAGAACTTGCCAATTTCCTTTCATTGAAAAGTCCACTTTCACAATGAGGAAACTCCACTCCATATCCTCTCGACCGATAACAAAAGTAGTTCATTTAGGGAATTCCCACACTGAAAATACAATGCATAAAAGCAAACAAAGTACCATGAGCATTCATTGATTGAGCATTGTGCCATGGATTTACATTACTGTATTATTAAATATTAATGTTGTATGAATATTTGCGGACGAATATGAACATTATTCGTACACAGGATTTTATTTGAATGTAGGTTGAATTTCCAATTTTCGTTGTTGTTGTTGTTGTTGTCGCCATCACTTGATTCATTATTTTACGGAAAATCAAATTATAATGAAAGAGTTTGCTGTTAACGTACAGGTACATGTACATGCTTATACTAGTACAGTCCAACCTGCTTTAGTGACCGCCTGTCTACAAAGACCACATTTCTTGTTTCCCTTAAAAATGGTTTCTCATTGAAACATGTACTAAAGGAACCTGTCTACAAAGACCACTTTTGTGTTTCCCTTGGGCGATCGCTATAGACAGGTTTGACTGTACTTGATTTAATATGATACCCTCTTGGAGAAATGATGGCAAAGTGATGAACACAACACGCAGAATATTTACTAGAAACAAAATGACATCCACTTACAAATTGAATTATAATTTAAGCCATCATTATTTGTGAATGAGGAGGAGTGGCTCATTTGCTCTAGATAGATTCCAATGACTGTCCTGGACTTTAAGATATGGAGAATATGTTTTAGACACACCCAACAGAAGATTTGCCTGTCATTATAATGTTATCTACATGTAAATCATGGCACAGTGTACATTTGTACTCACTAAACATACTTCATGTCCAGATGAGTGCACTTGTCCAGAAGACTCCAGACTATTGTTATCTACCGATGTATTTCTAAAGACTTATTCTCATATTTCAACTTGATAACTCTTGGGACCATTGACCTGTCAAGCCTGAATAGGCTTTTAATTTAATGATGGTGGTCGTTTTATTCTTCTTATTTTATATGAATTCATTTAATGTACATGTACATTGTATTTTACCGTGAAATGCTTTGTGTATGTATTTAATGTTTTGCATGTTTTTTAGACTGAAGAACAAATGAAGAATGAACTTTATGGTAAGACAAACAACAGCAACAACAACATTATGCTAAAATACAATAACCCAGTATAATGTGCTTCATAGTTCTTTATCTTTTAACAAAAAAAGTTCTTATACATCTAAGATAATACACATAGGGGTTTCTGTTGCAAGCAGCTATTTTTACTCACCCCACGTGCCATTCTTTCATTTTCATGTTACATGTACAATGTATATGGCAGTTATTTTTCTGGGCTGTTTAATCCATTTTATTTCATTTCATTTTTATCACATATTTGGGTAGTTTACTGCATATTTGTAAATGATGCTCAGTTTCATTTTGCCAGGGACAGATTCTACAAAAAGAATAAAGCCCCCAATTTTCCTTTTTGTTTTGTCACTGGGTTTAATATACTGTACATGTAATAATTAATAACTCTAATGACATGACAGCCAAGCCAAAGTTCAAAATTCAGTTATAAAGAAGAGCTCGAAAAGAAAACCCAATTTTTCCCCCTCAGGCTAAGTACATGTACGTGTCCATGTTTACAAGTCGTAGGGCCCTTGTACCGTTCTGACAGTCACTATATAAACGTGCCGGTTCAGAGCCAGAAGGGGGATTACTGTGTAGAAAAATAGAAAATGATATGAGAATAATGCCCTTTTGTTTCCAAACACATACATCTACAGTATATAGTCTGGAGTCAGAAGGATGGTTAACTCACATGCTTTATCACAGAGTTAACGCCCTTTTGGCTCTAAACAGACAATATTTTGTTTGCTTGACTACAAAATGGAGTTGTTATGTGCTTTTTATCATTTTCTCTTTGTAGTATGAGTGATTCCATGCACCTTGAACCCTCGCTGGTTCATTTTATTTGTTTAGAGCATGACCATGTCATAAAAAAAATGGCGTTCCAAAGCATTATTAGGGAATTCACAGTTACATGTACATGTACATATCAATATAAATTTATGATTATGAGTACGACCGTACCGTGCATAATTGTGATGCCTGTATATACAGTACATTGCATTAAATGGTAATAAATGTCTTGTACACATGTGACTCTCCCATATTCATAAGCCTGAATTTACTTTGATGAATATAATTTATATCTACTGAAAAAAAGAAAAATGATTTGTATAATTTTTTTTTGTCTGAAGATTGATTCCTTTTTTTAATGGTGTTGAAAAAGAAAAATGAAAAAAGCAAAACAATAAACAATCAAAGTTTGTAATACACTTGTACAGTACATTATTAATGACCTTTGTCTCATCTTTTTAGATCATTGTAATCAACAGTTGACTGGCATATTTTTAAGCAAAATCCAAGCAACTCTGTGAATAAGAAGAAGTTAATTTTAACTGGTAGTGGTAGGTTTATACACATGTAGATGGTGAATGTAGAACATTTCAGTGAATTTCCTGGCAATGTTTGAGCCATTTTGTACCTTTAAACATTTAAGGGATCATTGACAAAGAGCTGTGATTCACTGCGATGACAGTTGGATCGTATAGATTTCACTAGACACATGAGCTGCATCCACACACACCCATTTTATAACCGAGAGGAATGGTTTGATGTTAGTAAACTTGAGTGTGATATACAGTATATGGGGTTCTAGACACTTGCATGTATCAACAATAAAGCCTTGTCTTACTTAAAGTTTTGGTCATGGTTTTCAACTTTTATATATTTTTTTATAGATAGTTAAGTTAGGGATTTTGGTTACAAAACTTTGAATTTACTCAAAGCTATGAACAACGAGCGATCTTATGTCGTTTTTAAAACTTTGAATACACTTTGCTTCTGTTGCTTGTGAACCCTCTTTGTTGTTAGTACATCGTTGTTTATAACTTTGAACATGGCTAATATGATGTAAAACTATGACATTCCTGTGTGAACATTGCTAATATGACTAGAAAGAATTACCTTACTTTTATAATCTATTTAAATACCCAGCTGTTTCTCTTTCATTTTTGCTATTAAGATTACACACATTCGCGCAACAAACTTTCCAACCGCACACCAGGATAAAAGGGCTCAAATTGTGACGATATGCTGTAATTGTTTCCTGTATTCTATTAAGCGAAACCCACTCTTCATAAAAAAAAAATTAATGATTGCTCCTAAGCAATTATTGTAACTGTGACCAAGATGGGTCTTATTGTATTTTCATTTGTATTATATTTTGAAGTTACCCGCACACTTGCACTTCGTACACACACAAACGCACCAGCATCACACATGCAGTTGTTCATCCTCCAAATTTTCGGTACTTTACATAATACGTATCGTTAAATGAATTCGCACGCGCACACTCCCGATATTCTTGTCGACGATATAAACGAGAGCAAATACTACACACCCCAAGAATTCAAAAATTCATTTTCTTACAAACCAGACAATATTTCACTTTTACATATAAACTCCAGAAGTCTGAACAAAAATTTCGAATACGTTGAAAACCTTTTACACTCTTTAAATAATTTTGCATTTTCCGTCATTGGAATAAGTGAGACATGGTTACATCAGAATTCTCCAGATATGTTCAATTTGCCTAATTATAAGTTGATTAGGGCGGACCGCAAAGGAAGAAGAGGTGGCGGTGTTGCGTTTTATATTACACAAAACATAAACTTCAAAATCCGTTCAGATATTAAACTAACACAAGCAGAATCTTTATTTATCGAAATTAATAATTCAAACACCAAAAATGTCATCATAGGTTTGATTTATAGACCCCCTGATTCTAATTGTGATTTATTCTGTGACGAACTGGATTTTCATCTTCATAAAATAGGGGATGAAAATAAACACAATTTTATCCTTGGTGACTTTAACATCAACTTCTCACCCTCATCTGATAACAGTAACTCAACCAATTGTATGCAGTTGATGCATTCATACGGCTTTTTTTCGATTATTAATAAACCCACCAGAATAAATCCACATTCATCAACTCAGATTGACAATATTTTTTCAAACGTACATAACAACAAAACCATCGGTGGAATATTGTGTTCTGAAGTGTCGGATCACCTACCCATATTTTTAACTTGTGAATGCAAACTATCTGGCCGTAAATCATTTGATGAGCTATTATATCGCAAAGAATCCAAACGTAATATAGAATTGCTGAAACAGGATTTATTTTTCGAGGGATGGGCTGAGGTATATAGTGTAAATGATGTCAATACTGCATATAAACATTTTAGTAACAAATTGCAATATTATTATGAAAAGAATATTCCTTTAGGCAAAATGAGTAATAAGCGAAATAAACCCAGGAATCCTTGGATAACAAAAGGTTTATTGAAATCAATACAAACACGCAATCGCCTCTACAAATCACATTTACACAATCCAACTGACACTAACCTAAACACATATAAAATTTATCGAAACAAATTAACAAAACTTATCCGTACATCCCGTAGATCGCATTTTTCTAATAAAATAAAAAAGGCCAGTTCAAACACAACTGCAACTTGGAAAATTATCAAAGAGGTAATGGGAAAAAAAACAAATCCCCCACCCACGGATAATATCACATTAAATGGCACTAAAATACATGATCCTAGTCTTCATGCAAATTCATTTAACTCATTTTTTACGAATATCGGCCCTGAACTCGCCAGCAAAATTAATAGAACTCACGCTCACTTTAAAGACTATCTTTCCAATCAAAACCAAGAGTATCTCTTTTTAAATCCGACAAATCCTAGCGAAATTATTAACATTACCCAATCTCTTAACAACTCAAAATCGCACGGTTTTGATAAAATAAGTATGTCTCTCCTAAAAGAAATAATGTATCCACTTGCAAAGCCTTTAACTCACATATTTAATCACTCGTTATCGCAAGGTGTTTTCCCTGATCTATTAAAACTAGCTAAAGTCAACCCCATTCTCAAAAAAGATGATCCTCACGAAATAAGTAACTATCGTCCAATTTCCCTACTTCCAAGTATATCCAAAGTCTTAGAAAAGATCGTTCATAATAGGCTACACAAATTTATCACTAAACACAAAATACTCAATTCAAATCAATATGGCTTCAGAAAAAATTACTCAACTGACTTAGCATTAATTCAAATTTATGACAAAATTACAAGTGCCATAGCTAATAAAGAGCATGTTATAGGTATATTCTGTGACTTGAGTAAAGCATTTGATACGCTCAATCACGCTATTCTACTCTCCAAACTCAGTCATTATGGAATTCGGGGTCAGCCACTCTTATGGTTTAAAGATTATTTAACAAACAGAAGACAATATGTTACATTTAATAATTATGATTCTGATCCTCTTTTAATTCAATGCGGTGTTCCTCAAGGCTCCATCTTAGGTCCACTGTTATTTCTTCTTTATGTAAATGATATTATCAATACATCCCCCCTTCTTTCTTTTATCTTATTTGCCGATGATACAAATATCTTTTATTCCCATAAAGATCTTAATATGTTAAACAATACTTTGAATTATGAAATTAACAAAGTATCCGATTGGTTTAAATCCAATAAACTTTCACTTAATACAAAAAAGACTCATTTCATGTATTTTAAACATCATTCTCATAATACAGAAACACCTATATATATTAAAATCGATGGTATGCTACTAGAGAAGAAAACTAATTCCAAGTTTTTGGGTGTCCTTATAGATGAAGCCTTGACTTGGAATGATCATTTACACCAAGTTACAATGTGCATTTCCAAAAGTATTGGAATAATCTCCAAGTTAAAGTTTCTTCTACCCCATGCAACCTTATTTCTACTATATAATTCGCTAGTTCTCCCGTATATAACATATTGTAATAGTGTATGGGCAAATTGTGGTTCGACAAAAATTAATTCTATTTTCAAACTGCAAAAGAAAGCCATACGTATTTGTACAGGTTCGCATTTCTTAGCTCACACTGATCCTTTATTCTATAAACTTAAAACACTAAAAATTTTCGATCTGAACACTACTCAAGAAGCAGTTATTATGTTTAAGTACATTAATAATCTGCTTCCACCATCCTTTGATAACATGTTTAGGTTTAATAATTCCGTTCATTCATACTCTACTCGCATATCTGGAAACTTCCATCTTACAAACCCCAAATTATCAATAACACACAAATCTGTTAGACATTCTGGCCCGGACATTTGGAATGATTTACCCGACAACATAAAGTCTTGTTCAACCATCTACTCCTTAAAAGCTACACTTAAACGACAAATAATACAATCATATGCTCCCCTCTCTTTAAATTAGTATAACAAAACCGTGACTTATTTATTCTTTATCATGCAACTGCTCACTGCACCTGCACTTGCACCGCACCCTCTTGGTCACTCAGTTTTTTCGAAGAGAGTTATGTCGCCAATTCTTTTACGAGGCCGCCATCCATTTCCAGCCTAACCGCTCACGATGGTGGTCTCCTGCGTTCCAAATTACCCCTCTAATTTATTGAAAATATTTCATATTTCTTATGTTATTGTATGCTTCGTACATGTTTATCGAATTATATAATTGTACATGATTTTTCATTTAATTACTTTTGTAAACATTGTATTCATTGTATTTGTTATTGTTCGAAATTTTGTACTTTGACTTTGAATTTGTATATTTTTGAACGCAGAAATAAAATCAATCAAACAAACAAAACAAATAATGCAACCAACTGTTCTCATACAGTTAACACCTGAATTCTTCATACATGTACATGTATAATTGTACATGTACCCTTTACTAAGTTTCTTTAATTTTTAAAGTATGTGAAATTTGATTCATCCCAATTCATGTTACTTGAAAATGTGACATATTAAAGTTTACATCTAAAAATATTCAACTAAGGCTCTAATTCAACCAGTCCACTTCTCGTTCTTCAGTCACAAAAAACACAAACAAAAACATCTAATTAAGTACAAGTTCGCCGACAAGTCATTGAAACGAATGTATTGAATTTAACACGTGTTCACACAACAGATAAACCAAGAAATCACATTATCCCCAATTGCCAGAATAGGTTGGTTTGGCAGTGTGACCGAGTTTAAGTTGCTGGTGTGAACACCCCTCTAGTATGTTAATGTGTGTCCCATGAGATTGACAGTGCTTTGTGTTAATGTGGGTCCCACCATGGTCCGAACCTGACAATGACAGATGATATCCAGGGCTGGGATTTCCATGTAGAATCGTGCTCGGGAAATGGGGGAAAAACATTCTTGTGAACTCCACAAAAAACTGGTCCAATGTTACAGTATTCAATGCTGCAGTATTAATGTGTAAATGTATGTACCAATTGCAGTGTATGTATGAAATGTATACAGAAATGGAAGGTCCCAACATTGTGTAGAAGTATTTTCACTTTTTAATCACCCTTGAAGTGGCTGTTTACAATTCAGTTCGTTTGACTGATAGTCATGTCTTTCTAAAATAAACCTTGATTGAGATACCGGTACATTGAATTGAAGGGAAAAGGAAGAGGAAGAAATATTGAAAAAATGATGATGGAAACATGAGATCATGAATAATCTTTGTATAGTGTCATGTACATGTACATGCTGTCATAAAATCTTGAGCTAGCACACAAATGTGATGGATTTCATATCACTGCAATACCCAATCAAATACTGTTTTCAGGACTATTGAAAGTGCATTTGTAGGAGCTCAATTCTCTCATTCTAAGAAACCTCCAATCATATTGAAACCTACTTCTTGCCTAGCGAATTGGAGAGTTTTTGAGACCAGTTTCACATGGATGTATTTACAATTTTATAGGTCACAGTGTCTAAGAGCTTGTTCAGACTTTGGTAAACTTTTAGAAAACTCGTATAAAGAAACGTTGTATATTAAGAATCATTGTAAAGTTATTTTCTCGGATTTTGAAAGAATGTTTGGCTGTCCCAAGGACTATCAAAATTCAATATATTATAAATTTCTTTCTTTTGTGTACCAGGTTCTACATTCACTGCTGCAAATTTAAGAAAGAGAAACCAAATTTCCAGGGTCTTATATCTTTGATAAAAATTAAGTCTAAATCTGAATATGTAATTGCAGCCAAATATGGCAAGTTAAGCCTCCATTTTAAAAAGTTTATATTTGAGTTGTAGTGGACTATATGTTTTTGTCATTTCACATTCCTGTACATGATTGTAAATAGCCAGTTGGCTTTTATGTTATTTTTGAGTACCCAATAAAAAAAGAAAGAAAAAAAAAAGAAAAAAAAAAAAAGAATCATTGTATATCAACATCATGTAAAAGAACTAGTTTTGAAGAGGTCAGTCGACATGACAGCCAGCCAATCACCAGGGTGCGCTCGCAATAGGCCAGGGAAAACATTAATATTTATTTTTCGGGGGCTACTTTTCAAGCTTGCCTGCATAAAAATAACACTCTAAAATTTGTTTTGCATTGAACTCTATGCAAATTTACGGGCGCTCTTTTGGGCATTTCTTTGGCAAATTCGCCGTGAGTCCCCGTGTATTTTTTTCACTGCAATAAACCCCGTCCAAGTTATACAATTTCATACAACATACAGATGAGAATGGGACCCTGATTCGTATTAATTGGGTTTTCATTCAAAACAATGCTCAAACATGCTTTTCACAATGGTTTGTAATAATATGTTCAGACTGGACATTAAACAACGTGTACATACATGTCATATAGCTACCGGTATACGGTTTTTGTACAACCATATGATGAATGTTTGTAGTGTGAATGAGGGCCAGCTACAATATTGTCATGAGAATAGAAACCTGCCAGGATGTAAATTGATGCCTGAAAAGCAATACTAAAAGTCTCGGAATGTGAAGTAAACAGATCTTCTTCCTTCCCAGTTGATTTAACATGATTCTAGATGTTCATATCATACTATTTTTTTAACTCATTCTGGTTGTTTACAGACTGTGAATACTGAATATCAATTAAAGCCCATTTACAGTTTGATATGGAAAAATAAATACAATGCAATAAATGCAGTGTCAAGGAATAATAAACAGGGATGAAAAAAATACATGTACTGTAGGTGCTGTATGCATAATATGCAACAAAGGACCTATATACTGTAGTAATCATTTTAATAAGAGCCATCTTATGCTGCAGGGGTTATATGAGGCAATTTAATGCCTATAAACGAGGCTAAAAGGGAAATTTTCACAGTGATAAGGAAACAGTTTGATTCTGTTGAGAGATACACACACTATTAAAAGCTAATATCAATTTTAAGTCCATAAATAGTATCCAACCTTCTAAGAGCTTCTTACTTTTACCTGGCTTTGAGAAGAAGGCTGTACCAGCTACATGTATGTATAGTCAATGGCAATAATGGGCTACTTGCAGCCAACTATATTCATTTTATGATTTGATATCTGTGAAATTCTATCTTCTGTCTTTACTAAAGCTTAATATAACCAAGTTAGCGTCAATGTTTTATAACATTAATATTTATTTTTGTTCTCCTCTTGTTCTCATTGTTCTACAGGTCACCTGACAGACAGATTTTATGGACACAGGAGGTAAGAAAAGATGCTATGACAGTCAAACCTGTTTTAATGACCACCTGTATAGAAAGACCACCTGTTTATAAAGACCAAACTTTTTTATTTTCCTTGAAAAGAAAATCTCATTGAAGCCTTGACTAAGGGAACCTGTACATAAAGATCACCTGCCCATAAAGACCACTTGTCGTTTCTCCATTGAGTGGTCTTTGTGTACAGGTTTCACTGTAGGATGACCACTCAAGGGCAACAAGAAAAATTGTCATTATATGCAGGTGGTCTTTGTGTACATGTTACTGTAGTACATGTTTCAATGATAAACCATTTTCAAAGGGAAAAAAAATTGGTCTTTATAGACAGGTGGTAGTCTTTCTAAACAGGTGGTCACTAAAGTTGGTTTGACTTAAGGGCATTATAAATAAAATGCAGTTAAACCCCAGTCAATCCAATGAGACCAACACTAGACCAAATTTCAGCTCAAACAAAAAAATAACATAACTCCAATGACCATAAAATGGTTGGCTTCGAGTTGGTCTGAGGGGTGTTTCCACTAAGCCTTTTTTCAATGACAAACGACAAAAGTCGGTCACAAATCTGCTGATAACCAATCAGAAGCAAGGATTTCACTAGCTTATCGGTATAACAAAAACTGTCACTTGTCTTATTTTGTCACTGATGACAAATTTTTTGTGAAATGTGCCCCTGGTCTTAGTTTGGTGGTGCGAATGAGGTGTACATTGTATACAGGGCTAGTACCATTTGACCAACAACAACAATAATGAAGTGTATGTTAAAAAGATATTGAATATCATTGTCTCAGGAGTTACCTAAAATCAAGCCAATTTATTATAATGAGTCTTGAGCACTGAGTTTATTTTAAAGAATATGAAAAAAGGGCAATATTGTTTCAACTTAGCTTGACAAATTTAAAAGTCCAAGACCTCCATAGAGTGGTGAAGTTTGACGTCATCAAAAATCTATTTTTAGAATTTCTCAATTTTTTCTTCATATTCCAAAAGAACATAAAAAATAATGTCCAAATGTCGAAAACCAATTGGGAGCCAGAGCATATAACACTGAGTTCCCATAGGACATATATTTATTCAGATGGTCATATCTCAGCCAATACTTAACATATTCAATTGGTTGTCGACATTTGGACATTATTTTTTATGTTCTTTCGGAATATGAAGAAAAAATTGAGAAATTCTAAAAATAGATTTATATGACGTCACAGCTTCGGTACTCTATCCCCCACCCCCCTCTCTCTCTCTCCCACACACCTTTTCATCCTTGTATATCTTTGTCTATTAGTTGCTCTCTTTATATCTCAACATAAACCCCAACTTAACCTGGGGCCCGTTTTATAAAACTTTTTATCAATAACAAATGCTAAATCTCTATGACAAATTTGCTCTCAGCCAATCAGATGCCATGATTTCAGTAGCTTATAACAGTAGCTTGTAACTTGTTATTGATATCAAGTTTTATGAAACGGGGTCTAGCTCACTGTGAAATTATTGTCCTCTTCTGCAGGTAACGGAGAGGGGCTGAACTGCTCCAACGCCAGGCCGGTCAAGCTCGTGGTCGTAGGAGATGGTGCCGTCGGAAAGACCTGTATGCTCTGGTCCTACACAAGAAATGCATTCCCTAAAGAATATGTTCCCACAGTGTAAGTGAGGGTTGGGAGGTTGGGGGGGGATGGGGAGGGGGGAGGGGGATGGGAGAGATAATGAGATGTGGCAGGAGGAGGGGGGGGGGGGTGGGGGTTGAATAGGAGGCAGCATAGAAATAGTACGGGTGTAGGAGAGGAGAGGAAGAGGGATAGGGAGACTACACCGTATGCTCTGGTCCTAAACAAGAAATACATTTCTTGATTAATAATTATTATTAACTAGTGTTGTAACATCACAGATATCTCCAATTCTATTTAGCCGCCAGTCAAAACTGGACGGTTTTCGGTTAAATGATTGATTTTAAATAAAATAAAAAATAAAAAAAAAATATTAAAAAAATAATTTAAAAAAAACGTGGAAGGACTTTCATTGCGAGGGGCAGTTGAAGGCGCCGATTTGTGCTTGTGAGCTTGTCACAAATAATAGTAACAATGTTGTTTTAGAAGAATGTGTAAGATCATTAATGTAAATTAAAAACAGTAGAGGACCTAAGATAGAACCTTGTGGTACGCCGTGTGTAATAGAAGAAAAATTGGAGGAATTATTATTATAAACTACATATTGAGATCTATTACAAAGATTACTTTCAAACGAAGATGACAGACAAATTGGAGTGTTGTTCTAGTTTCCGAGAGGTGAGTCAAAACATTGATTACTGAGCTGGGAGACATTGCCAGGCATAGTGCCAGGTGGAGGGGCATAAATCAAAAACTGTTTGACTACAGCACTATTATTAACAAGGATGCAGGTGGGGAAGTGGTGGTTGGAGGAGGAGGAGGAGGACGTGAAGGGGGGGGGGGGGGGGGGGGTGTGACTTTGACCTGGGTGGAACCTGCTGGAGTAGGAGAGGGATTAGAACTGGACCTAAGTTCTCTGGTCCTGCACACATCATGATACATTCCAGAAATTTATGATTCGCACATCCCTCTCACACTTTCCTTGTTCTAGTGTTGCTAGGTGAATGGAAAGGGGGTGAGGGAAGGAGGGGCAATGTTACAATACCCAGAAATGCAAAATGACCATTATTATTTAATGGCTCTCTTTCATGTGGTGGTAAGAAGATCCCTTATAACAGTGCTTGGTAATTCCATGTCGTGTGAACAAATTGAAAGCAAACCTGACACTCGGTTATATCTGTCGTTTGCAGGCATTGAGTGTGTGTGGAGAGAGATTTATGCCAACGATAAGACGCTGAGATTGAATCTAGTTTCATTTTCTGATCGCACTTAGGAGGTGTTTCCTAATGAAAACAAGGATCAGGTTTGCGATTAATTCCATGTTAAAGAATCATGTGAGAGATATTGAAGGAGAAAGGGGAAAAAGAGGGAGTGATGGAGGGAGAGAGAGGGAGGAGAAGCAAATAAAGAAAGATAGAACATGAATGGGAGAAAGAGAGAGTGAGATAAATATAAAAAATAAGATACCGGGTATATAAAACATGAATGGGGGGGGGGGGGGGAGGAGGGGGGGGGGGGGGGGGGGGAGAGAAATTGCGAGATTTTTGAGGGGTGGGGGAGAAGAGAAATTTTGAGATTTTTTTTTTGAGGGGGGGGGGGAGGAGATAGCAAATGATCTAGAGGCACAGAGAGAAACAGAGTAAATATGTGTTCTTAACACAAAAAATATGTCCAAAATCTGTCATTTATTGCAGGCTGGTATTGATAGTGGTAAAACCCCAGTGTTCAAGTAACAATAACAAAATATATATATTGAAAAAGAATGTATTTTAAGATGAAAATGGTTTAGTTTAAATACTACTTATTTCTTAACAATTTCTGGTTTAGTACAGTTTCAGTTTAGTTATAGGCATTACAGATTCACCCCAAAATCCTAGACTTAGAAATACCCTATGTACATGGTAAATTCTGAGGTTTTCCTTTAAAATGCAATGTAAACATGTTGCAGTTAATCACAACTTTGCAGTTTTGATATTGGCAATACTGCAACATGGTCTGTCATAATGCAGCAATGCAATTTTCTGTGGGGTTGTCAAGATGAATTGTAAATAAGTATTGCCACATCTTCATACTCTTATGAAAGATATTGCTTTTTATGATTGAAAATCGCTATCCATATTTGAAAAGGGGACACAATAGGCAATTTTCGAACTGTAATCAAATTTAATGCATAAATCTTTGTTAAATGCCTCATTACAAATTATTTTATTCACCTTTTACAAATAAATTTATTTTAATATTCAGAATGCAAATTGCATGCATTAGTTGTTACTAGGTAGGACAAACATTATGCCTTGCCCTACCTAACAACACAGAATGGGTGCAATTCGCATTCTGACTATTGAAATGCAATTATTTGTAACGGGTGCATGAAACAGTTTATATTGAGGCACTTTACAAAAATGTATGCATTTAACTAGATTACATTACCAAAATAGCTTATTCTATGTGATACATATTTTTTCATGACAATCTGGCCTGATGAGAATTTAAATTGAATATGATTGAAAAATCTTCCAAGATTATATAGACAAGAGTTGATGACGATACTTCTGCTACACTTGGTCTCTTTTACATGCAGCCCTGAATCAGTGATTAAGATGATTCAAAGCATTTTTTTTTTCTTCATGAAACAGTACTAATGTACCATCTTTTCTTCTTGTTTGTATATTTTTTATATTTTGTAGGTTTGATAACTTTTCACAACTAATGAAAGTTGGAGATGAGAATGTGAATCTAGGATTGTGGGATACGGCGGGGCAAGAAGACTACGACAGATTGAGACCACTCTCATATCCACAGGTAAAAATATAGGAATATATCCAAGTAAAATAGTATTCAAATATTTAATGGTTATGAATAATGCCTCAGTCACACCTTTGCATATTTGACTTGCGTATTGCTGCATATTTATGGCAAGCGGTTTTAACATTTATTCCTATTTCTTGATATCAAGAATTCAATTTTTAATATCAAGAAATAGGAATAAATGTTAAAATGGCTTGCTATAAATACACAGCAATACGTAAGCCAAATACAGTAGGTGTGACTGACGCATTAGGCTTGGACCTCTCTCATACCCACATGTAAATGAATAGGAATAAAAAATAAAAAATAGTATAGTAATCCTAAGTTGGACTTAACAATTATGGAAAGCCGTTAGCATCTTTGAGAATTTTGTGTAAATGTTATTTAAAAAGGCATAAAATGTTGATTCATATGATTCATATTTTCTATTATCAAGGAGTTTTTATGTTCTTGATGTGGAATTTATGAAAAGTCTAAAATAATTTTCGGTTTTTAACATATTTTATTTCAAGGCTGCAAATGGCTCTCCATGATTTTTAAGTCCAACTTAGAGTTAAGTTTGACTTAGGATCTTTGTGAAACACCCTCCTGGAGTAAAATGGAAAATGTTTTTGAAAAAAGAAAAGAAAATGAAACAGGAACAGAGGATGAATAGGAGCAAAGAGGGAAAAACCCCATCTACTTCTTTTTGGTTGAGAGTGAATCTGTAAGATGATAACTAAGATCCTTTACTGCATTTCTCTTTGAAAACTGATAACAAGGTATCTCATTTCCCCTGTAATACAAGAACAAAGGAGTTCCCATATACCTGTACAGTGCATTAAATGTACAAAGTGAACATAATCTCAGTACATGCAAGGTATGGCTTGTGTTATGAAGATTGTGAGAAGAGTAGAACAGCATTCAGCTGCAAGAAAATATATTTAAAATAATGAAGAATTGATATCAATCACAACTTATTTCTGATTGATATCAATCGCAACTATGTACATAAGAGATAGGGACTGCAAACTTGTGTGATTGTTTGGTGGATTTGCGATTGATTTTGATCAATCACAACTCTTCATAAGACAGTATGATCAGTTGTATTTGCTTGTAAGTATGGATCAATGAAGTGAATACTTTGTATTCAAATCTATTTATATGCAATCTATGCAATCTAAACCAGAATGAATAGGATTTTGTTTTTATCCCCCATATTCCTCCTTCCTTGTTACACTGGGAAAGCAATTGGTCAGGTGGTAGGCCAACGTCTGCGATTCGCACGACCTTCTTACGATTCCTCGTTGGCACCATACTGATCACATCTAAACTAAGCTTGATATCAACTACAACTTTGTTTAAGAGAAGGATATCGTGTTATCTGTTTTGGATTTCTAAGAGGATTTGAGCAAGGTTTGCGGTTACACCACATTCTTTTTTACAGGATTAACTTGCCCTGAAAAGGACACACTCATGCTCTATCTCCATGTTACAATAGTTTCAATAAGGTTGTACCTATCGTACATGAGTGGGCCCTTTTCAGGGCCAAATATTAATCCGCGTGGGAAGAATATGTTGTGTAATCGCAAACCTCTCTCCAATCTATCATCACCATGAAAGCCTTCATAGATGAGGACTTACATGTATGATCAATTTGATCGATTGCATCCTTTGAGTAGACAAGGCATGGTACTTCAGACATAAATTCATGTTGCATTGATGTTGCATTTGATAATTAATAGTCACTACCGGTATTTGACTTGAGAAGCTAATTTTCTATTTGTCCCTTCCTCTCTCCTCTCTAAATTTCATTCCCACCTACAGACAGATATATTCTTAGTATGTTACAATGTAGTTGGTGTTGCATCACAAGCAAATGTAGCAACCAAATGGATACCTGAGTTACAGCATCACGCACCAGGTGTTCCTTTTATCTTAGTCGGTAAGTACGGTGTCAGGTAAATTATTTTAATTTAGTATTGTTTCAATTCAAACTAGAACCATTTCAATAAAACCAGAACATTCTACAAAATTCAACTTTTGTATACTGGTATTGTAAACCACAGTAATTTTCCAATATTGTGAAATCTTCAGAAATAATGCCCACAAGAGGGCGCTAGACCTCTGACTATACAAGAGCCCTTTTTTTTGTAAAACTTACTTTTTTAAGACTTACAGGGAATTTATTTCTACCCCTGTGCACTAAACAAGGTACAGGATTCAAATCCTGATCCCAGCACTCATGCCCTTTGACAAGATATTAATCTACATTTGCCACTCTCCACCCAGGTGAGGTTAAAGGTAAAGACCAGTAATGGAAACGCCCCAATTTCAAAAAATGAAATGGAAGCTCTTATTACCAATCATGTGAAAGAATATGTTTTGACTAATACATGATGATAACAATTTTGCTGGGAAACCGCCTACTAATTGATATATTTGGTAAATTAGTTTATCTACATGTTCTGTGAGAGATAAACGCACGTGTCGCGCATGTACATCTTGTATACAGTGCTTGTAATTTTACGAAGACTGGGCCATATTTCTTATCATTTTGATGATTCCAGAACCTTGCAGTACACACCAATACTTATATGCTAGATGATCAACCTTTTCTGATCGATTCCACAACGTTTCTTTCACAATGCAATCGCATGACCATAACTGGTCTTTACCTTTAATGATATTTGTGTACTCTACAAACAGGAGAGTTGTCCTTGACTGCATCACAATCCACTGAACAAATTGCCAGTTTGAGATTTGCACGGATTTAGTGATGTCATATATTTCAGACCTTGATATCACTGTGATTATTGGTCCAATTTATGTCAAACTTTCACCCTTCTGTTTCTCTTATTCGTCAAATGGTAGGCTTTCTAGGAAGACTAAACTGATTCCTAAGTGAATTGGTACTAATATTAATATATAGCTCACTGATCCTTCCGTATTTTGATTATGGTGATGTTATTTACAGTGCAGCTTTCAGGAAATATACAGGATCGCCTTCAAAAATTGCAAAATATGGCAGGCCGGATTATACTTAAAATAAAACCTGAATCTCATGTCTCTGTTTTGGAAATGCATAACGCTCTTAATTGGCAACTCTTGGACAAAAGAAGAAATCATCATTCCCTTGTTCTTATGTATCAAATTATAAATAATCTAACCCCCAAGTATTTAAGAAATGAATTTGAGTTGAGAACCCATTCCTACCCTTCCCGAATTGGAGCTCAAATAAAATTATCCAAACCGAGAACAAATTACCTCAAAAGATCATTCAAGTACAGAAACGCAAAGGCCTACAACACACTTCCTCCTCATATCAAATCGTCCCCTAGTGTTAATACATTCAAATCTAAGATTGCAGAACTGTTACAGTAGCACATGGTCCCCCCCCTCATTATCTTGTTATGATTACTTGTTTTTTATGAAATGTTTTTTTTTTTTCCTTTATTTTATATTACTTTTTTTTTTCTTTCTTCAAAATGTATTTACTGTTGTTCATAAATGTATTTATGTTCTGTTTTGTTTATGTAATTGTTCCGGACCCCACGGAAGACCAGCTTTCCCATGTCGGGTTAGCTGAATGTGGGCTATCCACCGTATTTTTATGCATTTTTGCTATGTTTTTATACGGAAAGAAAATCTACTACTACTACTTTCACACAAATTAGATTATTACAAAGGTTCAATTGCCTTTTGATGTGATGCGATTAACGTTACTTGACTTTATCTTCTCAGGTACCAAATTTGATATTAGGGACAAATTTATTTCAACGTCCGCCATTCTGTTTCTGTTATTCTTCTACTGTCACACAAATTAACTAACTACATGTCAAGGGGTCAGTGACACAAAGACGTAACTCCATTTTGGCCATTTTGAGAAAAGGGGTTTATGTGTCACTGAGCACTTAGGCCTTAAGGAGTAAAGCCTATTTTTCACTAGCCATTGACTTTAATGGGGTGTTGGATGGAGTTAAGTCTTTGTATTTCCTGGAATGCCCACATTTTTCTGAACATTTGATATCAAATACTAATTTTGGCAAAATATGGAGTTACGTCTTTGTGTTACTGAACCCTTGATTTACTAATGTTAGATTGCCCTTTGATGTGATACAATGATTACCATAACTTGATTTCATATATCTTCTCAGGCACCAAAATAGATCTGAGGGACGCCCCTGACCATGTCATCTCCCCTGCAGACAAGGGCAAACTACCCTTCAGGAAAGAACAAGGGGTGAGGGAAGCCAAGAAACTAGGAGCAGTAGCCTACATGGAATGCTCAGCTTTAACACAGAAAGGCCTTAAGGATGTAAGTAGCCAGAACTGTGTAGTGGTAGTTATTTTACCTGATTGCTAGAAAAGCATAAATGCTTGTTAGTAAGCAACCAGAAGACCGACAGCTTTGGGTTCTCTCCGAAAGACCTGGTAATGAGGATTAAAAAGCCTTACCAAAGGGCACTAGCGCATCGACTTGGTTTCGAACTCGGGTCGCCAGATTACAAGACCACTGCTCTACCGACTGAGCTATCGCGCCTCCTCCCACATTTGCTCCGGCAACATTAGAGTAGTGTCGTCCAGGTTACTGGTTCTAAACAACACAGCCTGCTATGAGGTTCACTGAGAAATTTTTCAAGGCAACGGGCTGGAGTAGGGTAAATTCAGTGTTTGGGGCTGGTGTGATCACGACACCATTGTCCAGTATAACATACTTCGGAACTCTATACTGTAAGCCATTTTGGAGGAAGCACCTGTACAAATGAACCCTGAAAAAATCCACAGAAATCCATTAAACATGGAGAAGTCCAACTTTAAGCATTTTACAATAATCACTGCCAAAGTGATGGAGGTGCTTCATGAACACCCTTCATTTGCCCTCTTTGAAACAAATATTTCCACCTGTGAATCATAGGAAAATCATCTCTCAGATAAAAACTTGTAAAAGCCCTTGAAAGAAAAAAAAAAGGGATTTTTAGGGCTGCCTCTGACCATTGACCCCTGACCTGGTACCCATACAAGATGTGACCTATCCCATGAGAGACTGGCTACTTTGATTTACAGCACAGGTGGCCTTTATAGAGAGGTTTGACTGTATATCTTTGATAACATACAGCTCAGAGCAATGAGCCACTTCAGAGTTACAATTTATTGGGTCCTTTTTTTCCTCCTCAGATCAGTGGAATTCCAACACTTATGCCATCCAAATACATATAGCCTTCTCACATTAGCTTTATGAGTCTGACTTGGGAACAATTTAAAGAACATTCATTGTTATCATTACCAGTCAAACGGAATGGGACTAGCATTTGTTGTTGTTGATGAGATAACAAATTGCTCTAATATATACACCATTCTCATCTTATCTATAATTCATTTCAATAATATTTTCGACTGAGTTAATATCTGTTTATAGTTAGGTAAACCATTTACAAACAAAATGATGGTACAACTCACTCTAATTTCTATGACACATGCAGAAACCTGATAGTAAAAGAGATTTTATGTGTTTTTTACCCTCCTCTCAAACCCTTTTTCTCTCCCCTCTCCAGGTCTTTGAGAAGGCTGTAATGACAGTGCTGAACCCTCCCAAGCCAAGGAGTAACAAAAAACCCTTATGTCGTATCATTTGAGTCCAGCATAGCGCCATCTATTGGCACTCCCATGTACAGTCCTTTTTTTTCTTCTTCGTTCCATCATCTATAACAGCTGTGGTCCACTTCCGTTTCACGTCTTCTGTATCTAATCTCTCTGCTGCACATCGGTGGTGGCGTACGCAGAGCGAAAACTTTCGAGAATCGTTCAGTGGACTCGTATGCAGGAGAAAGAAGGGCCTCGTTTGGACTTTGTACAGAAATAATTTATCTTCCATAAAAATGGTTGATAAATACTTCTCCGAGGCTCTTCTTTCTCCTCTATATTGGGACGGATAAGCTGAATTTTGTAGCAGCTTGGAATTGTTGACTAATATGCTTCTTGTTGCCCGTTTCCATGGCAACGAGATGCAGCTCATCATGCATCGTGACCATTATACTAATAGGGGGAGTGTATGCTTCCTTGAGGAAAGCCACATTGGAGCTTATTGTGTTATTAATCTTTATTTTATTTGGGGGAAGCACCTCGGGAGAAATGCCTTCAAGATGAATTGAAATACTTTATTTGTTGAATCCCTTTTCTTAACAAGCAGCCAATCTGGGGCCCGTTTCACAAAGCCTTTTTTCAATGACAAATGTCAAAAATCAGTGACAAATCTGCTGATAACCAATCAGAAGCAAGGATTTCAGTAGCTTATAACAACAACTGTTATTTGTCACTGATGACAAGTTTTGTGAAACGCCCCCCTGAATCAGGTGTTGATCAAAGAGTGATGCGAGTTTAGAGAAAATATGCCTAGGCTTATATTTATTCCTAGCAACAGTTATGTATTCCTTGATATTATTGGTAGCGATGTATTAGACTTTTGATGGTCCATGCATCGGCAAGTCCAAATCATTTGGTCATTTAGTGTCCCTCATGTCACCAATTTTATGGAATTATGAACATGAAATTGACATCAGAAGAATAATTTACTTTCTATTTAGTCTGATGCAAGCTCCATTAGGGTTTGCAAATTGATGGAATAGTCAGGTACATGATGCACAATACATAAACTCTTCTGTGATCTGTAATGTATGGGACAATGATAGCTTGGATTTGCTGACATACGGACCATACAACCTAAACCTTCAAATTTTCATCCAGACAATAAATTTAAGGTAGATACATAAATCCTGCTGCCACTTCTACGATAAACATTCTCATCTGTCTGTACATTGTTATCCCAACAACTTTTGACATACGTGGGACTAGGACCATTTGTTGTGTGTAATGGTCTGTCGTTTTATACTTCGCTATGCATTTATAAAGGATGAGAACAAGTTTTTGTTGATATATCAGGATAAAGACCATCAAAATCTTTGCATTCTCACACAAAATGGAATTCTCGAGTCTAAGAAAGCAATTTTTAAATTAACTTATAAATATCTATACATCTATATATATATAAATATATATATATCTGTTGTAAAAAAATAATATGCATGATTTTCTTCCACCTTTAAATGTTCAAATGGTCACTAGAATATCACTTTTCATTGAGAAAATACCGGTATTGATTAATAGTGTTAGCTATATGTATTAGTCCTCTACACTCGAGTTTATATTCTTTGTATATATACGTACCGTATCCCTCTTTCTCTCTCCCTGTATCTTATTTTCTAAGTGTCTCTCTCTTTTTGTGTACCCACAACAACTTGTAAGGTATTGATGATTTTGATGGCATTTGGGTTCGGTGAAGAAAATGGTACACTTTTGAATGACATTTTATAAAACGGTTGAAAAAATGAAAAAAGTGTTCTTTAATGACCCCAGAATAAGTTATAGTTGGTCATGACATCCTTTAGCATCTAAACTGTCCTGAAAAGCCTTTTCTGTATTAAACTTTCAGGACTACCCGGGGCCGACCTTGCAAGTAAATAGTAGATTGGTCAATTATGGGTTATCAATGAATATTAGTGAGGCACATAGAAAGCAAATGCAAGAACTACACCCGAGCTTTGGAAGAAACTAACCCTCTGTAAAATCGCCAGGTTTGATTCTTTGGTGTAAAGGCACGCAAGGAGGCAGACCTACACAATGGTGTGATAACATTTTTTAGCCTTATTCATATATGTGTAAATATCTACTACAATGATTTGAATGAAGTAATTATAGACAAAATTGGAGGGAGAAAATGGGAAAGGAGAAAAGCAGAAATATTGTGAAGATATACGTGTGTGCCTGTTGATGTATAGTGAAAATTGAAGTGGATTTTTTTTTGCCCAAACTTTGATAAGAAACACATCTGTCAATTGTAGCAAGTGTTGTTGTTTTTATTCTCTTTCTGTGTGAAATTGTGAATTTGAATATGCATTCTTTAATGGAAATATTATTAATGATATAATTGTGATGCTCTAAGAATTAATTTCCTTTTTTAAAACAAATTTTGTTGTGCAGGCACAGAAAAAGTGATGATTTTTGTATTTTTGTTTTGTACAGGCACGAAAGATTTGTTAGATTTGCAAGGGAATGGAGTTTTAGTGAGTTAATTTGATTGAGTTGATCCTGGGACCCACTGATTAGGTGTTCAGGGCTGTAACCACAAGGCCACATCTAACCTAGCCACATCACTGCTTATTGTTTTTTGTTTTTTAATGTAGACTTTATTTGTATAATATATTCAGTTCTTATATAATGGTACCAATAATGTTTGAATTAGTGAGTACAGTAAAAAATAATGCACCTCCAGAAATTCTTTCTTCTTTGTTTTTTTTGCATTTATCACGTTTATGTTTTCAAGAACGATTGTAATTGCAGCGATTCAAGTTTTATTGAATTGTATGAACTCTGATGGCTTAGGAAAATGAAGCGGCATGAAAAAAACGTGTCAGGAATGCAAAATGCATAATTTCTTATTCCACCGAGGTAGAACCATATAACAGAGCTAGTAAGCCAGTCTACTTCCTTGATTGGACGTATCATTTCTAAAAAAATGTCATTGAAGCTTTTAAAATTACGACTTTTCATCAACAGATGCTCTAACTATGTGTATATTATGTATTTTGCGTGCTTAACGCGTCTTTTCGTGCTAATACAGTTCGCTAAGCTGTGGTTAAACCTCACAAGTCATTCCTTCTTCTTTTTTTTCACAGATTAATTATGTCAAACACCAAAAAAAAAAATAGATCCTCCATTTTTCTATTCTTTCTTTTCCTTGTTAGGTATGGCATTTCAATGATCAATTTTGTATATTTTTAGTTCTTTTATTTTTAGTATAATGCTTCGTAAAAATATGTTTTTTCTAAAAAAAATCACGCCTGTTCTTCCAAACACTTTCTTTTCTTTTCTTTTTTTCTTTTACTAGTTACTGGAATTTCTTGGGAAGATAAGTTACGCCAGTTTCGTGTTATGTGTCGAGTTCTGATGAAGTATATTAGAATGAAAATTTGTGTATGGGGAATTAGTTTCGAAAGAAGTGCTTGTAAGTCTAGTAGACATACAACAGAATTGTTAATGGACATTAAATCTAGATTGTCTTTTTTACCTATTATGAAATTGACCATGTGAAGATTCACTTCAGCATCTTTTTGCGAAACAGTCAGAAGGACAAGTTGGCAGGCATCACGTTATAGCACGTGTTACCGGTAATTTGAATACAAGCATTTCAGTCGCATTTCGAACTTGAATCGTTAAAACTATTTTGTGAGCTGCTATCCAGAAAATATGTACATGTATATTATGGATGCTGATACCGATTTTAATGTATGCTGCATGATAAATAGCTATACACAAGGGAGCATCTCACAAAATGTTTTATTCATCTGTTTTTACATATCCTTTTAGGACTGGTACGATATCACCGATAACGAAAACCATGAAATTGTTTCCAAATCGGTCTCATGAAGTTCATGTGGGAAAGGGGTTTGATATTTTAGTCGTATGTTTCGGCTCACCAATTTACGCTAATGAGAATGGATGGAAACAGGTACTTCAATATAAGTACCAGAAATCTGACAGGTAATGTCTGTGACTCATAAGGAATAAACATAGAGATTTAAAAGCTTTATTATGTACTGGCATCTGTCTTTTCCACAATTCTCTTAATGAACTTGCTAGCTCTTTAACATTGTATCCACTATAATCTGCACTGTGTATATTTAGTGAACATTTTGTAAATTTAACATTTTGAAAATGATTCAGTTTTAATATATTCTTCTGTAGAGCTGAGAAAGGGGATCCAAACTTTGCAGTTTTAGAGCTGACAGGGCTCTTCAAAGACTTTTGAACAATTTGTTCGAAGAATTCTTTTGAAGGATAAAATCTTTGAAGAAAATGTATGGATGTTTTGAAGAATTTCTTAGACTTTTTTTAAAACACTTTTTTTTTAAAGGAAATTAATGGTATTGTTGGAGAATTAAAGCCATGTCAGTTTCTGAAATCTGTGTGAGAAACCAAAGAGCTTGTATCGAATCTCATGTCACTTAATTGGCTGCTGTACACCTGTGTATGAAAATCACTTCTAGATGAGATATATGTTAAGGTGTTTTGAAACCCTTTTGCTCTTCATTCCACTAGAGTTCAAATCTGATGCGAGATTCAAGCTTGGTTTATGTAAAGTATATCAAAGGAAGTTAGAGTGAGGTCAAAGTTTTCCCCTTGGGTCGACACGACCAACGTCCTTACGTCTGGTCTGGTCGAACTGCAGTTATACCTCGGTCACACCGCCAAACCGACTCAAGACTGTCTTTTCAGTGTGACTATGGGTACAATTCAGGCATTTGAATGTAGAAAGCACATCATTATTCATAGCAACTCCTATTACAAAACTTCAAAGCTCATTTGGTTTTCTACCTGGGAAGTATAGACTCTAAAACTTGGTGGTATTACTAAAATAATTTGGAGTTGACCAAATCCTCCACTTGAATGATAGCAACTTAACCAGATATCATAAAGATGTGTATAATGTGTAATTGTGTATTGTAATCTATTCTTGTATATAATACAGAGATACGACGGGGGAAAAGTCAGTATACCAAATGCACCAAATGGATAGATGGTGCTGTTTGGGGCCGTGTTCCTCCCCTTTTTGTATGCCTCCAACCATTTTTTTAAGATGAAATTGTAAGGTGATGGGCACAATTATTATTTTTTATTTTTTGGCAGTTTACATGTAGCAAGAAAATGTGTGGCTGATGTTTTAATTATGTATGTTGATAATTGATGATGAATATGTTAATAAATGCCTGGTCTTTAACGCAGGAATTCAATTATGGAAATTGGGGAAATTGGAAATGGTATTTTGTTCTGTGCGAGTGTGATGATGAAAGCTTATGAAAGGACACATAATATAGAAGCCAAAGTTTTTGAGATACATGTAAGATGATATTTTACAATTCATAGAAAAGATTAGATAGAACAAATCTTTTTGACAGATGATCAAAATAAAAGTGAGAACAGATATGAGACAGAAAACTTTGTTTTTAGATTTTATTACATAATGAAAAATTGGATATTATACATCATATTTTGTACATAAATGACATTTCTTCTTAGTATTTGTTTTATGAACATTAGTACTCCCAGTTCTACAAGTAAAAAAAAGAAGATGTCTGTTATGTAGCCAAAAGGGCGTTAACCCTGTTTGAAATGATATGAACTAATAATGCCCTTAAACGGACAACAACAAAAAGTTATATACACAACATGAATGATACATTCAATATCGAGATCATGAAATATGAACCACGTTTTCTTCTTAAGCTCTCATTATTCTCTCTACTATTCCTCATCAAGATTCTACATTGCGGGCTGGCTGCAAGAAGGCCGTAAGGAGCCGCCACTGACATTTTGTCAACCGAGGGCTAAAAGGGCGTAAATGGTAAAATAATCTAGAGTTAATTGTCCTTCTGGATCCAAACGGATGATTTTTTATCAAACCTTATTAGGTTGGGGCAATAAGGGTATAACTCCAATTGGCAGTGTTGTGTGCAGTCTTGTTTTTAGAAATTCCTCACCCTGTGAAAAGGATTCTAGGAAATTAAAAATGTAGAAAAATAGCACCTTTGCATTATCCTTCTGTGAGTCTTGACGCTCTAGGGCTGCTGATAATATCCGCACTTCTTCAGAAGTGCATAGGGACGTTGTATCCCTATGTGATATGCGTTACAAGAGAATGGTTCATTATCATTTGTTATTAATTCTAACCTTGTTTAACCACTATCAAGCTGATTCTGCACTTTAGGAACAGGGATAATATATCTCAAATTTTAGATACATGTAGATGAGATTAGAATAAACCTGATTTGGGCCCTGTTTCATAAAAACTTGTTATCAATACAAAATGCTAAATTTCTGAAGAGATAAAGAAATCCTGTTTAATCCAAACAGACGACATCAATTTGATGAAAAATAGTAGAGAAAATAGAGAATTACGTGTATTCCTCCACTTTCTATAATCTTCCACATTACAAGTACATAATTTATTTAATATATAGTCATCGAGGTGTATAAAGAGTGTATTGCTATGGGGGTAATACATTCTACATAACACAACGGCAGTTTGTATTATCATTTATATGTTCATATCACACTAAAAATACTCTGCACTACATAGCATAGCACTAACACCAGATTTAACACCAGTAGAAAGAAGATCGATACACCCTGGTGTTAAAAATGAAAATTTTCTAATCGATGTTTGAAAGAGCATACATATACTGTATATATATATATATATAAATTTTGAAATCATTCCTCTACAATTTTGAAAGAGAAAAATAGACATCTGCCTAGAGCATGCTTGGGGCAAGACTAGTGATTGTATGAATAGTCTCACATCAAGACAAAGCAGAAATAGCACTGATGACTTCATCTGTTACAAATATTTGATACTCGTATGTTTCATCAGCTACGCATATGCAGAATTAAACACCAAATTTGAAGAAGAATATAATCGGTGTCAGAAATGGTCCATAAATGTAAATGCCCGATCTAAGAAAAGTTTGAAAGCACTCCAAACCTATGACACCGTATAATCAACATTTATCAGCAAAGGTCATTTAAATAGAATTAAAAGTTTGGTCAAACTTTTTTTAGGTATTAACAGCACAGCGAGACATTTGAGGTTAAATTGGTACTCGAAGCAAAAGTAGGAAAAAAAAGAAGCTTTGAAATAAGTATGCAAAGGATTTAAAGACTTGTACAGGAGCACACATTTTAAACCGAACACTTTCGTAACACCAAAGGTGCCCCTTTTCACCAGAGGTTTATATAATAGTTGCTTAACCTTACACCGGTCTCAGGAAATATGGTGTAACACAATTCTACTTTTGACAAAAAAAGTGAAGACTTTCACATGAGAAGAAATATTAACTATTTTGATCCCAAAAGCTCAAATTACACCAAGTAATTTGACAGAACAGAACAAAAAGAATTAAACTGACAGAAAAGGGCATTTTTTCCATCAAGTCATTTTGGTTATGACAAAACATCATCTCACATTGACCACATTGAGTTTTATAAATTAATAAGAAACTAGTTTGAGTTCAGAGAGATTAATCATAATCTCAAAAAGCGGTGATTATTCAAATCGATTCCTCACTCTGGCAGGCGTGACGAAACTTTAAAATAATTTTAGAAGAAATCACACCACAAATATCCCACATTTTTAAAGCAGAACGGCCACAAACTATGCCACGTACTGCAACCATGGTGCAAGCTTTAGCCCTTTAAAAACAAAACAAACAAGTACCCTTCTACATCTTAGCACACATGAACTGTTAAAAAGAAGGGGGCAAAAATGTTTTTAAAATTAGCCAATCAATGCTTTCCCTTCAAGGAGCTAAACCCAAAAGCTCTCTAAACTACAACTATCCTTTTATATGTGATCACTAAAGAATGCAGGCAACATTGACCATCCGATTTAACAAGTTTCATCAATTGTACGCTACGAACCTCTAGATAGTCCCACTATAGTATATACAACAAAAGTGTCGTGAAAATGAACAACTCTAATAATAATTCACAAATGAGCCAGCACAGAGCCTTAACTTCTCCTGTAAAATTCATTAATGAAAATGATTTATATGGTGCAAAATATCCACATAGGTCTTATTATGATCCATCTACACACAAAATTCTACTTATCTGTGGTCTTATAAAGACCATAATCATATATTTTGAGAGGCATAGAGGAATTAACTGAGTGTTTATTGATATAAGTTAACACCGTTATGACTCTTAAGCTGACTAACTAACAGTCTAAAACCACTAAACATACTAATCAAAACTTGATAGGCAATTTACACTATTCAAACAAAACAAAGTGCTACGAACTAAAAACAGCGAAAAACGATAAAAGTGAAACATACTAGTGCCTTGACATAATATGTAGCTACTTGATATAAATACATGAAAAAGACTACAACTACATGTAAAAAATGCAATCAAACATGATTTTCATGAGCAAAGAAAAGTGCATGGGGTGCATAGTGATAAATACAATGTTATGAGGCAGGAAATTGCAGAAGGTTCCAACAAGAATAGCAGTTGGGTCGCTGAGATAGCAAATAAATAAAGCATCTTCATCTCAAGGGATGAAATTGTCTTTCTCCTTGTAAAATCTAAGATTTGGAATGAGTTTTGAAGAAGAGAAGAAAAAAAAATCTTTATCCTATAATACCCTTTCTCTCTAAATTTCAATACTCTGTAGCTTAATATATTTCACAAAGCTCTGCATGGGCATTTTAGCCAGTTTTTTGTCTGAAAATATGCCAAACAATGTCTTCACAACAAAGTTTTAATGACTTGGAGTATATTTACAATACTTGTACGATGGCAAAAAGGTAGGTTAATGATGATCTTTTGCAATTTACAGGTACATGTACAGGATACATCACAATTGGGGGAGGGGTAGTTCCGTTCATTGGACTATGCATTCACTTCACCCTAGGAAAGAACATTTTCTCTATAGGGTATTACAAACAAGTTTCAGGCAGGTCATTTAAAATTTAGTTTCATCATTATGAAAAAGTCATTTAACCGGAGTTTTGCTTCCAAAAGATTGAAGAATCTCTACATTTTTACATAGTGGAAAGTTGTGTAACCCTATCTTTACTTCCAACAGAAAATTCTAAATACATGAAGGAAATTTGATCTACTATTGGTCCATTTTGCTTTAGTTTGAGCATGGTTAAAGTGCATCATAGCTTGAAAATGTCCAGCTTGTTGTCCACAGATATTCAACAACTAACCAAAATTAGTAAAATGCCTAGTATACTTGATATTAAGCTAGTTGTTTGCTAAAATTTGTTTTAAAAAAAAAGAAATCTTTTGTGTCACCAAGGAAAGCAGGGTAAAACAAATGGGAGTACCAAAGTGCTAACGTCATATTCTCTTGTCGTCCAGGTTACTGGTTCTAAACCACAGAGCCTGCACATGAGGTTCACCACGACATCATTCAAGCAACGGGCTGGAGCAGGGCTATTTTAAGTGTTTGGGGCTGGTGTGATCACCACACCATTGTTTAGCACAAAATTGTTTGGACCAGCAACCTTGACGACTGGGCCAGTACGACGTCACACCTCAGTACTCTATTTGAGTGCAAATTATAAACTATAACCTATAACAAAAATTCTTCAAAAGCATGGCATTGCAATATTGCTAATTGTTTCTTTCTTTTCTGAGCAAACTTAAAAAGGAGGTAGATAGTAGAGGAAAAAAATACTGTAAAATGATAGCGATTTCAGACACATTGTTACCCTGAATAACTAGCTCACTTGTTCAAAAATTTGTACATCATGTTATATTGGGGAGGGGGAAGGAATCACCAAGAAAAAAAATAACCTCCAAAACAGCCTAGTTGCAAACTTTTGCATTAATGGTGTAAACAAAAAGGAATTTTTGTTGTTGCAACAGATGGTGTTTTGAGCACTCAAGATTAGAAAGGGCATTGTTGCCCAAAATAAAATCCCCTTGGAATTTACATTCTGTAATATGCAACTAAGTATGAATATTGTATATTCTTGACTCCATTGTGCTACCAATAATTCCATGGATATTTTCCAAACATTTGAGATCTCATTATTTGTATCTTGTAATGATCTGATGAAATTCAACTTTTCAACATTTCTCTCATTCACTTTACTTTCCATGGATAGAAAATTCAAGTAGAAATACATAACAGAATATTTTACAATCAAGTTCTCAAATCATCTGCCACAAATCATATGCAATCAAGAAATACAAGAGAATTCATTTGAAAATCAGAAGCCTATGGTGCGCAATACACAGCTTAAAGTTGGTCATCCATGTACAACATTCAATTTCTTTCTATTTTGTTACAAATCACAAAATACTTAGAACCTTTTGCCTACCTCGTAACGAAATTCAGATTAAAAAAAAACGCTGTTACTAACAGCAACATGTAGTATTAGTTTCCCTGAGTTTATAGCGTACCAATATGGCACATTATCACTTCTCCTCTTCCTCAACTGTTTAGTATTTACAACAACAAAACCAAAGATAATAGAAGACGAGAGCAGATAGATTTATAAACATTTCAATCAAAATGTGAGAAAATAGCAACCAAAATACAGTCGACCTGTCTTCAGTGACCATCCTCCCTATTTACGGTACAGGTTTCCTGTCTATATGGGTTCTTTTATGCGGAGTTCCACTGACATGAAATATGAGTTGCTGGACCTGTGTGGAACCTGTCTACAGTGGTCACGTTTACAGCTTCCTCAGAGTGGCCATTATAGACAGGTTTCGTTATACCAAGTTAACACTAAATCTATGCACTTCTACACTTCTAAACCACTTCATTATGTGCCGTTTACAAAATTGACTGAATTCTTGATTTCTTTATTCATATTTTTGTTTAGGGCAACCGAAAGATTTTTTTAGGCTTTTGAAATTTAAAACTAAATTCTTACACCTTACACCAATGGAAACACTAGCACTATATTCACATTGGTGTATGGTGCATGGTGTAGGTGTTATGTTACTCTTGATCAAGACAAGCGAAAAAGCTCTACTTTTTAAACAACTTAAACACTCCTGGTGTTGGCGTTAACTGGACATAACATTGGATGGGATTATGCCCATATTATTCACTTAGAAATGACAATTTTGGTTGAGAAAGGTGACAGAATCCACCTGGATAAATGGGATCAATCCTTCACTGAATAGGGACTCTGGCTATTCAATGTCGCCTATCTTTGTTCCGGTGATCTTGAGGCAGCAGACAGCAAGAAACTGTGGGAACAATCACTTGGCTTGAGAAAGTCCACAGGAGTGGACGAAAGCTTGCCAACTACATTGCAAGGCAGGTAGAAGCTTAGACTACATGTTATGATTATCCTAAACAATGTCAGGTTTCTTTATCACATTACATATACGCGTTGGCCATCACACTCGATATTCAAAATTTCTAAGAAACCACTTTGTTTGAAGTTTATTCATCATTCCAAACTCAACTTGCTAATTCATAATTTCTAACCTCAAACATTTTGCTTTCAATTTTAAGGGACTCAATTTAAGAATATTACACTGTATTTATACAAATGTTGAGAGTCGGAGCGGCATTGACTCACTTTGTTTTGTGCACAGTTAATGCCCTTCTGGCTCTCCACAGACAATATATGATACACATATTTTTTCTTCAGATATCAAGAAGGGTGCCATTTCAGATTGCTTTCCGGGAGAATGCCCTTCGACGCTCAACATATGTCACATAAAATATTGTCATACATCACAAATTAACCATTATTAAAGGGAGAGTCCACCCTGATATTAAGTTGGTTCTAAATCTAATGCAAGTTAACATTTAATATATCTTAAATCTTAAGTATGTTGCCTTGAGCATCTCTAGAGATGGATATGTTGCGCTTTATAAATATTGTTATTATTATTATTATTAATAGAGACAGAAATACTGGGAGGAACTGGTCAGTGAAAGTTTGAACAAATTCAGTCTTGACACAAGACTGCACTTGCGATAAGTTATAATCGTTTCCATGGAAACATAAGGACTGGCGCGGAACAGCTTAAAATAATAGCACATTTAATAGATACATCTGTCTTACACTGTATTACGCTTGACAGATCTAGATCTAGATCTGTTCCTTCTCTCGCTACAGATTTCAAGCACAAAGAGAATAAACAAAAGCACAAACAAAAGAGACAAAAACTCCCTCTTTTGTCGAACATCATCAAAGCAATGCATAGGAGAACAAACATCAGTATTAGCTGCATAATTCTGTACAAATATCATAAACCTACATGGAGTTCATAATAACATTCAATAGGCACCCGTCAGTTCGTATTTTTTGTTTTTTTGTTCTTAGTCTGTTTAATCACTGAATATATACACTGTATGTGATACAGATAAGAGATACAGAGAATCGCATCAATATAAATACCTGATAAAATAATTTCCCCCTCTTCACCACAACTCTGAGCAATGCCCATGGTTGGATGCTTCATGTTTATACACACGTTAACACGCTAAAAGGCAGAATGTCGGTTGAGAGTCAGAGAGATGTTAGTCAATTATTTGGGACTAACGCTCTTCTAGCTCTCCAGATCCTAAGTGTGATGTTCCAGGAACAGTATTATTAGTCTGGTCCAACTTTTCTGGCCCTTATTGGTATCCGCAATAATTATATCAATCCATGTCCATTAACAAATGGCAGAAAACGATCTTCCTGTGCTTTTTAACCTGCAAGGACTATATGACCCTGTATGTAATATCTAAAACTTATGTAGATAGATATCCTCCGGTTAAGTTTCTTCTTCAAACATATTTCTTCACTGAGGTACGCTGAAGAGTTGATGACTTGATTAAATGCACCAAAAATCCATGCCATAGATTCTTATCAACCTGAAATTGGGAAAGAATGATGAAAATGTGATTTCTAGATAATTATTCTATGGAAAATGGGAAGATTTCTGGATTGGATTGAGCGGAAGTTGGAAAAAAGAGTGCCATTTGTAGACTAAACTGCTCCTGGTTTAATACACTATGTCTGTTTAAAGCCAGAAGGGCCTAACTTTGTGTCCAAGTAAATGAATTATCGCCCTCCTGGCTTTAAACAGACTATTTTGATCTATTTTGTGTACTTGATAACGGTGCTGTGCGTGTGAAAGTGAAACATGGGCTGTGATAGTCTTTGTGTTTATGAGTCACTGCTAGCTGTTGATCCTGACGTGGTGAATATTATCCTCTCGCTCCTGTTTCTCCATGAGTTTCATGAAGTTATACCGCTGGAAGAAAAGGTCCCTGGCGAAGGCATATAGCTCTAAGTCCAGAGGGTTCACCGCCCGCACCCCCTCCACCTCTGAGTCCTGTATTGGTGAGGCGTTTGCTATGGTCAGATTGGCCTGATAGAGGGGGGTGTTGAAGTTCATCTTAAACGTCCTCTCAAACAAGTACTGTGACTCTCGCTGGAATTCTGTCAACCCAAAGAAAGCCATGCTCTCCAGGTTTGCCTTTGCACTGGACAACATGACAAGGTTCCGCTCCTGCGTCGACATCCCCGTCTTGTTATAGCAATTGACGAGCTTAAGGTCCGCGAGCATGCGCGTTTGTCTATTGTTGGCCATGTTGGACGGGCAGGCCATGAACTCTTGCAGCGACACGCCCATCCACGTACTGCTTTCGAAGCACCGTGGGATCTCTTCCTCCGATGCGACGTGTCCACCGCACATGTGGCGCGTCATCTTCCATGTGGCCCCCCGCTGCGTGTGCCTCCATTCACTGATGTACCTTGAAACGGGGTTGCGTACCATGGTGATGTAGAAATATCTGCAGTGATACAAGAAAAAGAAAAAAAATCGATCAAAAAGAAATCGTCATCGAGAAGTGACATCTCTTTCAATGAGAATACAGTCAAACCTATCTATAGCGACTGCCAAAGGGAAACACAAAAAGTGGTCTTTGTAGACAGGTTCCTTTAGTAAATGATTCAATGAGAAACCATTTTCAAGGGAAACAACAAATGTGGTCTTTGTAGACAGGTGGTCACTAAAGCAGGTTTGACTGTATTAGGAAACGAACTCCTGCAGATAATCATGAAATAATCAAATTTTGAAAGGATATTGTAGGAAGAGAAGTGATATGATACATAAAAGTGCTTTTAAAAGTGTCAATTGCAAACAGCCTCAAATGATCTCTGTCTAAATATGTATCAAAACTATTTTAGGTATGAGGCAGTCAGCCCACTATAAAGACTGTTAACCAGACAAAATGTTGCCTTTTGTCACTTATTTATGGTGTAAATTCTACATTTTGCCTTCGTAGTTTTTATCACATCATTTATGAACAGGGATTAAGCGAACCAAACTTTATCCTGACTCAACCCCTGAATATTGCTTCTCGCCATTCATTTACATGATCAGTTTAGCTAAGGTCGGCTTTTGAGGCTGTATATAATCATCAAATCTGGGGCCCGTTTCATAAAACTTGTTATCTCTAACAAATGCTGGATTTCTATGACAAATTTGCTCTCAGCCAATCAGATGCCATGATTTGAGTAGCTTATAACAGTAGCTTGTAACTTGTTATTGATATTAAGTTTTATGAAACAGGGCCCTGGACAGCACCTCAGGGAACCTTACCTCCTCCTGATTTTAATCCTCTCCTTCTTATCCATTGCTTCTGGTACACAGCCCTGCAGCTCTGTCCAGTCCGCATGAAGGCCACAAAGCCAGCCTGTGGACATCCTGCTGAAGAGCCATATCTGGTGCTTGCTCGAAGGACGGTAACAGGAACATCGCTTGTGGGTCTTGATGCACTCGCACGGCGAGCTCAGGTCCAGGTTCCGCGTCAGGTGCTTCCCGAGGGTTGTCCCGCCCGTCTTCTGCATGTGCAGAAAGACGATGACATCATTGCCGTTGATGTGGAAGATCAGGTCGCGGTCCAGGACATCGTCGGGGAAGTTCTGGTGATGGTACTCTGACGGTTGGTGTAGCTGGGTGGAGGTGATGGACAGGGAGTGTCGGCCCGTGGCGTAGTGGACATACTTATGCTCCGTCGAGCAGTTGTAGATGATCAGGGCCAGAGTCAGGAGCAGGGACAAGACAAAGCCGTATCGCCACTTGCGCAGGATCGTTGGGAACGGTTGCATGACAGGGGAGACGTCTGGATCACGATTATCGATCAAAACATCTAACACGCGCCCTCGCATGGGGGAAAACAAATCATATGTCGCGACCCCTGTTCGGTACAACTGTTCTGGCTGAAGTGCACACTAACAACTACTAATTAGTTGCAAACTTGTTTCTCGTAGCTATTAGAGGAAAATGTTTCAACTGTGCCTCAAGATATAGAAATCAACTTCTGAAGAAAATAAATCACTTCATTCAAGATAAAACCAAGGCATAGCTTCAAAGCTTGATCAAGTTTGGTCCAAGGTTATCCACAGTACAATTTCTAGCTTTTTACAAACCACCTGCATAACTTCTCTGCACCACTCTTAAGAGCCGCCCAACTGCATCGAGGGGTTGTACTTTTCTTGCTGAATTCCGATGCTACGACGACCTCATCAAAGTCAGCCTAGTTCGTCCATCCACAAGCATTCCGCTGGCCTTGTTCGAATCATACAGCGCCGGATCCGCGAAGCCATTCATGAATGCTGCAAGGATGCGTAAGGGCTTGGCATCGTCTCACCTAGCGAGGGAGTCCTATGAACGAAACGAGCAATCAATTGGATGCCTTGCTATGCCGAGCTCACCGCCGCATTGCTCCGATCAAAATGAAGTTTGTTGGAGGCGTCCCGCTGTGAAGTTATATAATTGGCAATCTGTGCAGAGAGGTGAGAGAAGAAAAGAAGGTTGATCGACTTAGAGTGAGAAAAATAAAACAGCTTTATTGAAAGTACATTGAAGGCGGGCATGGCAAGGATGAGTTTGGCTTCGGTCTTTATGATGCCAAATTGAGAGAGGGCTGGCTCACTAGCTTGCCAATGATCGGCTTACGATGGAGAGAGGAATGAGAGACTGATATCGGTTCAGTATGAACTCTTGCAGCCAGGGGAGATTTTTTGCCATGAGAGCTAAATATAGTCCACTATATGCAACACTACAAATAAAATAAAAAAGAGTAAAGCATTGGTTATCCCAGAGAGAACAAGTTTACCCAGTATATTTTATTTGATCTTTATATGTCCCTGTTCCCTCCAATTTTTACCCACCTTCTCTCTCTCTCTAACTCTTGATCCTCGTCATACCCTGTATCTCCATCCCTCACTCACAATCTCTCCCTGAATCTCTTTCTTCCACTCTCCATCTCTATTTCTATCTCTCTCTCAGTTTCTATCTGCCTGTCTGTCTGTCCGTCTCTCTCCCCTCTTTCTGTTCCTCCATCCTTCCAATCTTTGTTTCTCTCTCAGTATTTTCACTTCAAGTTCTCCTTGTCCAAATCTTTCTGACTCAATCTCTCTACATGCCTTTCAAATGTATCTCCAGTTCTGCTTCTCACAATCTCTCTCCATATCTTACATCATCACATACACCTGACTATTAAAGTCTTGCCCTTTTCCTTTCACATTTTCTTTCTTTCTTCCATCAGCCTTCCCTCTTCTTTCACCCATCCTGATCTCATCAACCCCCATCTCTCTTCTCCATTTTCTCTCTGCTCTTTACCAAAATCTGACATCACTCACTCACTTGCTCATTTCATTATCGCTCTCATCTAAATTAGAGTGCTGCACTATTTTCCTCCACGTCATGAATATGCGAGCGATATTGATCAAGATGGCCAGATCATCAATCATAAGCACCCCAAAAATTGATCACCATACTTCTTCATCTTGCTCTAAGACGTGGCCTGTTCCCATTGGACTGTTTCCTCAAAACCAGACGGTTCTGCACTCAAGAAATGCTTGTGAAGTTCAGGAATGGTTCATGCTGCGAACTCGTTGAATCCCAACTGATCCAGCTTGTGAACGTTTGTATTTTGTGAATTTTACTTGCCTTGAAAATAGCTCTTGTTTACGAATGACTAAGGTTTCATCTTGTGAAAGTTTGGGGTTTCGCTGTATCCACGACCGGTACCACTCCACCCTTTCCCAATAACACATTGAGTGCAGCAGAACAGTAGGGGGCAGTGGGACAGCTAGCATGCAATATAGTTAGTACATGGGACTACATAGTACATCTTAACCACATTTCATCTCATTTAGAAATGAGCCCCATAAAAAGGGTCCGTTCCCTCTGCTCTATCTTCAATGACCTTTCCCCAATCCCAACCCCTTTCCTATATGACACTGCACAGCATCAGCACAGAAAATGCGATCCAACACAACGCGGTAATCAGTGAGTGGCACCACAGCTCAAATACATTTCAAAACAAGTCCCATGTCATTGAATATTGGATCTGAATATTGAAACCCGCTATGAAAACACCGTAGATAGGGCAAGAAGGAGGGTTCATTACCTCGCTTTGTTATTCCCCTTGTCTAGAGGAGACAATATCCTGGGGCTGATACAAACCCACTAGCCCATTAGCCCTCGGGCCACTTGAATAAGATCATGTGCAAGCGCATTCAAGTCACGCACATACCGAAAGTTGGTATGCACAGCCAGCATTACAATCTTTGATTCTAAAACATTGCAAACGGGTGAAAATCTGTTTTCGAGCACAGGTCAACAAAACCTACAAGAAGTCACCTTGGTAAACAAATAATTAACTTAGAATTACATAACAATAGAATTTCTATAATCAAAAATCTTTATAGAAATATAAAATTCTCCTATTCATCAATCTGAGTTTGGACACAAACTATTCAAAGTTCATTTCATCATGACTTTAATAAACGAAAACAAAATGATATAAAGCTTGATGAAAATTTAAAATCTGGTAGACTTATAGAAAATGACAGCACAATTTATGTATGGGACTATGCATAGTATCGGTAAGCCAAACGGATTCAGTAGCGAATATATCAATGTCTATTATGCATTTTTTTTTCTGTAAAAATCAATTGGCATAATGTTATTACTATGATATTCATTACTTTTATTATATTCATTCATTACTATCATTATATTCATTCATTATTATCATTATAAATCATCATCTTTATCATGATTATTGTCATAATTTTTGTCAGTATACTTATATTATTCCATTACATTATGATATACTTAAGCAGTCTTTAGCATCAAAGGAAAATTTCATAGGGTTCTGCAAGAAATCAAAATTCCATCATAATCAGAACTCACAACTAGTTTCAAATCTAGATTTTTTTTTCCATCTTTGAACATGGCTCCAGATTTAAAATTACCCTCTTGCCTTCCTATTACTGTCACCCAGCTTCAGAAGTAAATTATCTCTCGCAATCATGCATGTTTGATTTATTTGCATCCGTCCAATGAATCTCTGGGGTCACAGATGCTTCGGTGGCATCATACTTGTCTCATTTCATTATTTTATTTCTTCCATTTCTCCATAATAATCCATAATCCATTAAGCTTCTTGGAACACTTTTAACTTCTGTTCATTTCTGTCTGTCTCTGCATCTTTAAGAGATTACTTTTTGAAAATTCACCACTAATATAATGAGTTCTTTGATTTGTAACACTCCCATCCCCCTCTTAACAGCTCCTCTACTTGTAAAATCCTCTTCATGACACCCAATTTCTAAGAAATATACTTTCAGACATAAATGTCTTTTTTATTTCCGTCTATAAACTGAACGTGCGAGGCAATCATTTCCTAAGCACAGGAGACACTGCAGGAATAGGAATGAGCACTCTGCTTCAGAGAAATGAGAAGTCAATGGGGAGATTTAAAAAACCAATTAGAAACAAAATACAAGAAGGAAACAAACAGGTAAATAACACACTAAGTGGATATTGAAGTTGTTTTTCTTAAATAATTTTTTTTGTTCCTTTTCATTTTTAAAGAAAATGACTTCAGAGAATTGATTTCGGAAATTATCATGCAATTTGTTTCATTTGGATGATTTTAAGTCCTCAGAAATCGTACAGTGAGTCCTGTTTACTAACCAAAGCCATAAGCGCAATTGCATGGCCAGAAGTCGATGTTACCTTTAAAGGAAAGTGGTAAGCTGTGTAGCTAATAGGCCTGCAGTCTAAAGGGAGCCCATATCATTTGAAATCTTAATCTAAACTGACTGATTGCATTTATTATACATTAATCTTAATGACGCATTCATCTCCGAGACGATCTTGGAATTCTTCAGCCAGAATTTCCAGAGCGAGAGTGTGTTGTTTATTGTAACCCCTTTTATTCTATTCATGTGTCTCTTCAGATTATATCAGCATCAGAGCTTTCAAACAAAATTTAAGAACTATTGTTAAAGCTGTTCATATTTGCTAGGGGATAACTTTGGTTATTTTTACATATTGTCCCAGGTAGCAAATATAGAATCATTATTTTAGCTGGTTTCACAAACTGACATATGTGCAAAGGCTTAATTTAAACAATCAATGTGAATATTACGACTCTGATATAGTCAAATTTCAATCAATGAACTTCATTGATATGCATGTACATTGTATTACTAGAATGTTATCTTGATTGCCATGATCTAAGAGGCCATTTCCATGATGTAACCAAATTCAATGCATACAACTTTGTGAAGGGCCTCAATATGAATGATTCCATTCACCTGTTCTGAATAATTGTATCTCAATAGTCAGTATATGAATCGCAAGGTAGGTGTTGCTAGGTAGGACAAGCTAGAAACCAACTTGACAATTTCCTTTCCAATGACATAATCTCACTTTTGATGTGTTGATAGTGTCACCGAACGGTGTGGCATATAATAGGCATGGCCGCATATTGACACACACTGTCAGCCTCGTGTAGCCATCCCTAACTGACGGCCTGTGACAGGGAGTTGGGGGCGACCATTACATGGATGAGGGCGACAAACATCATTAACCAAGCGGCAAACAAGCTGCCTCGTTTTCGTCAAGGTCTGAATAAGACGGGTGGCTAGAAATTAATGAGGTTTACCGATCGTAGAGCTTTGAAAATCTAATAAAGAGAATAATCTCCTGTAGCCCTTTCGACCTTCATTAGATACTTTCACATGTCTATGACGACGATGTGGTGATTGGTCAAGGGGAGGAAAAAGGTTCCAAATCACTCCACTGTCAGTTATTTAACGTAAGATTAAGTGTTGGACATTTGTTCTCATTAAAAAGGTGATCGGCAGAAAAAAATAGCGTACACAGGCAGGAATGTTGAGCAACACAACTCTGGAAGTCTCCAAAACTGCTCTTGCAAATAAAATAGTGGTGTTTCGTAAGAGTAAAAGAGTTGATACAAAAATTAAACCACTGCAGAGCTAAATCAAAACAAATAAATATAACAAATAGTGAGAGATAGATAGATAGATAGAGTGAGAGAGAGAGAGAGAGAGAGAGAGAGACAGAGAGAGAGAGAGAGAGAGAGACAGAGAGAGAGACAGAGAGAGAGAGAGAGAGAGAGAGAAGGGGGAGAGACAGAGAGAGTGAGAGAGAGACAGAGAGAGTGAGAGAGAGAGAGACAGAGACAGAGAGAGAAAAACAGACGTAGACAGACAAAGAAAGAGACAGCTATGTAGGCAAACAGAGATTGGAACAGGAAAAGGCAGGAAAAAGGCAACATGAAATGAAACAGGTAGGACTATGATTAATCACTCCCATTGTCGGCTCACCCAGGTGTGCCCAGGTGTGCCAGCTAGTACACTACCTAGCATCCAGGGTAGGGGCCGTCATGCATGGGAATGATCTAGGAATGGAGAGAGAGAAGGAGAGAGAAGGAGAGAGAAAAGAGAGGGAGGGGAGGAGGAGAGAGAGAGGGGGAGGAAGGGGAGAGAGGGGGAGGAAGGGGAGAGAGGGGGAGGAAGGGGAGAGAGAGAGAGAGAGAGGAGAGAGGGAGAGGGACGGAGAGAGAGAAAGTGAAGTAAAGAAGAAAAGAACAGAAAAGAGAGAGAAGAGGTGGAAAGAGATAGAGAGAAAGAGAGGAAATATGAGGTGCATCAGAGAGAGAGAGAGAGGGGGGGGGGGGGGGGGGGGGGAGGGGGTAGAAAGGAGAAAGGGAAAGAGAGGAGGGAAAGGGAAAGGGGAAAGATACAAAGAAAGAAAAAGGGAACCTACATGTAGGATATGTAAGGGGCGTTAGAATCAATTTGCCCATGTCCTTGGCAAAGAGAATGACTCAGATGTCAGTGGGGCAGGAGCAGGTGTGTTCAAGACCCTGTTCTCACTAGAAAATTAAGTGTCTCCTTAGATGGACCATCCTTGGTAAGACTATTGTTTCATTCAAGTGAACTACACAAGGTACGTTGGTCCGCAGGCAGAGTAAACCTCCAAGGTCACATCAGCAGTGGTTGTGACTCTTGTGAGAATAATGGAAACATTTCTGAACCATTCTTACATTGTAAGTCATACGATGCGTTCTGTATAGAAATACATCTAGATCTAATTTGAGAGATAGAGCATAAACAAATGTATTGTTTGTACACAGGACCTATCCAAATAAGTTATTTTTGGAATTTGCTTCCATAACCTACATGTATGGTCATATCTGAGTGTGAACCAGGTTCAGTATGACAAGGCAAAGAGGAGAATCGTATACTACTAGTATTTCTGGTCTAGACAATCCTGGGGTCCTATTCACAGTTGGCTGTAGGGATCTGGCATGGGGTCTATAGATACAGTAAAGTGAAGAATGAACATAACATATTGTCTCATTAAACATTTGTAAATATTTAACTTGTTGTCATGGTTACAGCATTGATTTTACATCATCTATGATAATCTTCATCATCAGTCCTGATAAACTAAATCTGCTTCAACATCATGCCGTTTATTCTGTACATAATTGTTAATTATATTTCCAGGTTTTACTAATCAACAATCAATTTATACTACGACAAACCTTGCTCAAATCAATAACTTGTACGACACTTATTACCTTATTACCCTGTCTGTATATGATTTGTGGCATTAAAATTATGCCCCCACCCTCAACAGACAATACATAGAGAAATGACACCGATTCTACCCCCCCCCCCCTTCCCAGGGGATGAAATCAATAAATATGCTCATTATTTACATTCAACTTTCTGTCCTACAGTCAATAGTACTGGAGACCAACTATGATTCATGCAATTGTTATTATTCATTCATGATAATTGCATGTGCATGACATGACTAATAAAACAATATATGGATCTATTGCAAGGCCCCCCCCCCCTTCCAAGCTTGGACATATCACTGCCTACACTCGCTCCTATTACCTCATTATTACCATCATCAATCATTATTAGCTTGTCTCTCCGTGCATAATACCAATAATCTTGTCCCACTATTGGAAGCTCACGATGTGATACAAAATTTATTTGACCAATCCATTACTCTCCAGTACTGAACTCGTGCTATTCATTCAACCTACTTTGTGTAATATCTGGCAACTTCAGCACTGTTTGTCAGCATTCATCTGTAGTTAATTGAGCAATAATCTAGTTTAAAGTGGTAAATGAAAAGTGCACATTGTTACAGGCTATACATAATTTGGTCAAAAGCCTTTTAGAGGTAAAAGCCTTTTAGAGGTAAAAGCCTTTTAGAGGTCAAAGCTCAAATAGTTCCCTCATTGTTTGATGAATAAAAAGATTTTGTTCACTATAATTTATATCATATCTTCCCACTTCAGTATAATTTGGTAAGCATTATACTGCAGTAAATTAATGTGTAACAATTGATTTAAACAAAACTGCTGAAAATGGCAAATTCTTAAGGATTTCAGTGTTGGTGAAAATTAAAGAGGTCAAAGCATACTTCATTAATGTATGGATCCCCATATCATGTAGAACACCACTGCTATCAAAAAAGTCAATTCAGAGTTATTACAGCTGATTGAAGAAAATTGATTATAAATATTGGGTCTTAGAAGTTAGTATGAGGCACTGGGTTATATAATCATACATTTGGGAAACGTGTACAAAACAAGCTCTGCTTTTAATTGTTAGAAAATGGTACATCTATGTCAAAAAAATAGATGATGCATATGGTCACTGCATGTACTCATCAGAGAGGTCCACACAACTCTAATTCTGAATACTCATTTTGCATTCCTGTGTGAACAGTTGTCACTGTTAGTGGATCGTTGTTTATAACTTTATGGTTCGCATACTTATAGTTTTTAAAGCCTATCTGCACTAGGTTGGCCAGGAAGGATTAGACCACTCTGCAAGGTCACTGACAGGTGGTTATCTCATCAAATCAGCTCTCACTTGACATACAAAAAGAGGATCATGGGGGATCAAAGGTCACCGATTAGGCAATGTGTGCTATATAGAGGGCGCAAGTAGCTATAAGTAGTACAGTGGGGCTTTAAACCTACTCAGGTCCCATGTGAACACAGCTACTAACTCTTCCTCCTTTTGACGCTCTCTCTCCCCATCACTCTTCAAGTCATCATAAATACTATGGGGATCGGTTGCCATCTGGCCCTCGCGCTACAGATCATTAACAGGGCTTGTGGCAGAAAATCTGTGTCATGTCAAAAATGGGTATTTTTTATTTATTGATTAAACACAGAAAATCTGGAGCTCATCTCAATCAGAAAAGGAGCGCATCAGGGGGGGGGGGGAGGGGCGTTTCACTAAACTTTTTGTTAAAAGCTACTGAAATCCTTGCTTCTGATTGGTTATCAGCAGATTTGTCACTGATTTTTGACATTTGTCATGGAAAAAAGCTTTGTGAAACAGGTCCCTGGTTTGTCAGGTTTAGGCAATGATTCAGAAGGTATACAGTATAGTTGGTAGAGCGTTTTTAGTTCTATTTCTACCAAAAACACACCAAGTTTAGAATTCTAGGCTTAGAAGAATGAAAAATCTGTAACAAAAAGGGAAGCTCATCTCAATCAGAAAAAGACGGCGTCTGGTTGTTCAGGTTTGGGCATCGATTCAGAAAGTATACACTATAGTTGGTAGAGCACTTTTAGTTCTCTTTCTAACATATACACAACAAATTTAGAATTCTATTTCTAGGCTTAGAGAAAAATGGAACAAGAAAGGCCTGTGGGAAATGTATGGATCTATATGTCACACTATTCATCACAAGAAATAATGAATACAACTGCATGGGGCAAAACAAAATTGCTCTTAGTGACCTAAATCTTTATCTGTTTATTGATTATTTTGCTCTCAAAGCAGAGATGTGTACCTAATAAAACAACTGGGGTAGTAGAACAAGGAGAGGAACAGAACAACTGCAAGGTAGGGGTAACAGACCAAACATCTAAATGCTGTTGTTTGTTGAAAATAAAACGGAAATGGATGTATCTTGCAAGGAAGGCAATGCGTTACAGATATAATTTGGATTGAAGTTACAATACGATTTTGATTTGCCAACTTGAAACATGGATTTCTTTACAATCGTCTGAAAAGTAAATGAACAAAAACTTGTCTATACTGAATCATGACATTGGTCAAGAAGATGACTAATGTGAAAGTGAATACCGGTAGGTGTAATATTTAATACTTAATATATCTGGATGATTACTTTCCTGTCTTATGAAAATTAACTATTGCATTCCAGGCAAACGGTGTGATACTCTATTATTAGAATCTTAAAGTCTCATACACCTGAATAAAAATGTTGATGGAGGTTTGTGCAATGTTAGAAGGCACATATTGGCCATTTTGAACCAGAATGGCATCAACTCATATCATCTTGTATAGAGATAATGCCCTTTTGGCTCTAAACAGATGAAACACCCTTTTACCGTCACTATTTGGTAGAATGCTTCTAATGTCACTATATTCCATGAAACCTCCAAATAGCCGTGGAGAAACTAGCGAGCATGATGGATGCGTTAACGTACCTCGATGAGCGTTCAAGTGTTGCGAGAAGATTGGTGCTTGATCCTCTGAAAGCGTTTAGGCGCCCATTTAAAAACATTGGACACTCAAGGACAACCTATTTTCATACTACACCTACACTCGTGGAACTGTGACCAGAACGATCATGGCTGGCTGCAGCTCCCTCCATGCAACTCAAGGGTGATTACCTTATTGCATATCCCATAGAAAACATGTTCAGGCTACATTATACATAATTTTGTAACCTTCATATTTTTCAAGATGTAATGAACATGGCTTCTGAAATTGCTTTAGGTTGATTTTTTTTTAAAGGTCTATGTCATCACGATATTTTTTCTTTTATAGTCATATTTGGGTTCACTTTACTTGGAGTGAAAATCCATGTTCCATAGTGGAATCCACTCTCTAAAGAGTTATTGAACCACTAGTTTGGAGTGGATTACACTCCACCTTGGAGTGAATTCAACTCTAAAGAAAGTGATCCTTAATACATGACTCCTGAAAAGGGGTATTTCCATTCATTAGCTCAAAGAGTGTGCTGAGTGGATGTGTGAAAGGCATTTGAGAGAGTGCTTGTGCGTAGGTGTAGAAAATGACGCGGCTACATTCATTTGGGGATCCTTAACATACTTTTGGATTGGATTGGATTTGCTGGTATCAGCTGGTAAATCATTAAAAAGCATTAAGACTGCGGAACTGTTGGGTATTTACATGTAGGAGTGCTGGTGGATGAACAGAATTTAACGAGAAAGTTCAGCTATGGGGAACAAAAGAAAAATAGTTTGTGAGCATTCAATTGATTTTATGTCAGTTTGGATAAATATCATAGTAGAAATGTCCCCTGAAGAGGATTGCTCTCAAATTGCCCTCATATTCAAATTGTGGCATGAAGCAGCTGAAAAGTTTTGGCCAAACATTTGTGTGTAGTCCCATATACCAATTTCTGTGTTAAGTGCATGTGATCTTCAGCAAGATCACTCAAAACTTCACAATGTGCATGTACATCAATTCTTATCATTATGTACTACATAATTAACCAATCCCACGCGATTCCATTATAAAAAAAATACAATGTAGGCCTAATCACACGACCAGTAATCAGCTTAACCTTTAAACGCAATCAACGTTGCGAATTTGATTTGGAACTGAAGGGCATTCACATCTAGGGGTGTTGATGGCCGCACAGAATTCTAACACTGCCTAATCAACGATGCGCGTGCCAAACAAGGCCTCGCTTGAATATTTGAACAAGATTTCAGGTACTAACTAGATATGCAATCGTGTCACAACGATGTGCATGCAATGACGCCATGTTTCTACGTGTCAAACGAAAGAGCTACTCTCAGACTATCCAGAGCAATTTGCACGAAGTCTGTAGCTTCTGTGATATTGGAGATAGGTAGGGCGAAAGAAAGGCCACAACAGTGACCTTGATGGGATAGAAGTGACTATGCCTACGGAGTTTGAAAGAAATTGGGATAGGGGAAAGAACCTAGAAAGGGCTCGCAAGCACTGCGTGCAAAAACCAATGGGATTTGGTGCATGTTCGTCATTGCAATCAAGATCGTTCTGGGGGCCAAAAGCCTGAACCCGATATGCCCCATAGACAATGCGTGTAATGCATGGGCGGAAAACGTACAGGATCTGTATTATGACCGGAGTTAAATTGTTTTTTCTCTCTCCTTCACGTCTCTTTATGGGCCGTATTTGGTATCATTAGAAAGAGAATTTCATGGTTGTTATTGTAAACCACTCTCTTTTTTTTAATGATAATCCTATCGAAACATGTGATGTAAAATAGATTTATAGGACAAAATGGCGTCTTAAATGGCCCCCTTGACCAATTTCAAAAATCCGGCCAAGAGGTGCCCTGCGTATTGGAACTCGGCATGTCACTGCAAATTTTCAAGGAAAAAAAAGGACGTTTAAGGGGCGAAAAGCAGTCTGAAAAAATGACGTCATAGTCGATACGTGTTAGATTCGGGCGGAAACTCGGCGGAATTCGTTTAGTGACCTTTGTCCAAATGCGATTTACTCACAATTTTCTGTGTGAACATAAACTATACTTGGTATCATGCGAAAGGGCACTCCATTGCGGTCAGTTTGACACCATTGTTATCTCCGCGCAATGTATTGCACGCATTAAACGCACTATTACGTAATGCATAGTAAATTCATCATTTTTGACGATAACTTTGCAACGAGGGCATTACAATTTACTAAACTTGGCAGACAGTTGTCACGTATATGGATACATATGTCTACCAAGTTTCATTGATGTAGGTCTAAGGATCGTAATTTTAGAGCAAGTTGAAGTTATTTCACAATTTTCTTAAAAATGGCGAATTTGGAGGGCAATTTTCTCAAATTTGGTCAGCGATAGGGCATATAATTTTGTATATGGCTGGAAAGGGCATATCTTCAAGTATCTAAATCCAAAAAAGGGTACGGGTCTGCCAAGCCATAATGGAGATACGGCCACAGAAAGAAAACCAATTTCCAGAACTTTAGAGGGCACTATTTATTTTTTGCAAAGCCATTGGAGCATGAAATTTGGCATGGCTATGTGCAATTATGAGATAAAGATACTGTGTGATTTAAATACAAAACGGAATTTATATGAGAAAGTTATCGCAGTTTTAGATTATTTAGGGGTCCATTTTTCAAGAATTTGAGAGATTGTTGACGGAGACGGTTTCAGATTTGAATTTTGAGTATGAAGATGGCATTTTGAAGGTCAGGTTACACGTCGCAGATAAAAGAACATCTCTTAGACTATCTAGACGAATTTGTTAGAAGTTTGTAGGATCTAGGATAGTGGAGATAGGAAGGCAAAAAGAAAGGCCTTAAAATGGACCAGAAAAGGACAACATGGCGCCTGGACGGTTATGCATGAGTGATTTCGAAAATAAAAAAATTGAGTGACCTTGATGAGATGTTAGAGACTATGCCTATGAAATTTGAAAGGAAACGGACATGAGGAAAAGGCATAATTAGTGATAACAAGCACTACGTGCAAAACGAATGGGATTTTCGGACGATAAGAAGAACCAAGAATATTAATAACGTGAACGAAAACAAGGCAATGACGAAGGTCGTCATTGCAATTACCTCATGTGCACACAGTCAGAAGTGCATTAATTATATGTAAAAATAATGAGTTGATGCCTAATGGTTTTCAAATGATGCAAGAACTGTGAGATGGCAAGTCAAGAGGAAAGTTAAGTATAAGGATAAGGATATTGATAAGGATACAGATAAAGATAAAGAATAGAAAAGGACAAAATAAACATTTCAGACAACAACCTGAAGAGTGTCCGTAATTGAAAACATCAATCTACATCCTCTCCCAAATGTCCATCAAATCAGATGAACAATAAATAACAGAAGTACTTCCCTCTCTACTGAAAGTAATTGCACTATGTCTAGACAAATTGACAGTAAGAATTGGTTGGATTAATAGATACATCGGCCTGATTCAAAACTGAATAGGATCCTCTTCTCCATCCATAAATCCACTTCGACTGATCTTTTGCATGTACCTTACACTGGTCTTAACCCTTTCAGGACGGAAAATGTTCAAAGGCTAAACTGATCACATGTTCTTCTTTAAATTGGCAACGACAATATTTTTCTTTTAATGGTACGTTGTTCTTATAAAATGTAATGTCTCTGAAGACAATACGTATAGACAAGAACTCTGCCGAAAATTATGATTACAAACAATGATTTTGAACCTCTCTGCATGTTGCCAAAATGGAGGATTTCAAAGATTTTCCATTTTAAAATTTCTTCCATCAAACACAATATGGTCATGCAAAGAAGAAGAAGGAACAAAACAACAATACAAAAATGGACACTGGACAATGGTGTTTGCAAAATGTTGTTCTACCCATGCATCTGGTATAGTTTTTTAGCGCTCTGAATCAAAAGTCATCTAGTCAAATGAGTCAAATACTGAACGACTGTCTGGAAAGGGTTGGAAGAGTTAAGCATAGGGTTGGAAGGGTTAAGCATAGGGTTTAATGAATGAGAGAGTGGCCGTATTGGAAGCATGTATCTTAATGTATACGTTGCGCTGCAGCTACGCAGACCGAGGCAGGGGGAGAGCTTCAGTATGTTCTGCCCACGGCCATGATATAATTGGGTTTACACAGTTTAGTCTAGGAGGGAGTTAGTCTTGTAAAACGGACCTCGATCTATCTTCCCGAGACCAATCTCTTTGAGAATAACACACACAAGTATCTTTGAGATAATAATAATAATAATATGTCTTCTTTATAAACAATGGTGTTATCAAATGATGACGATAATGATTATTCAGTCCTCCCTGAGGACCCTGCAATGACAAAATGTAGTGCCCTCAAAGGTTCTTTTTGTTTTAAAATTCCTTTTTTAACATACCGGTAATAAATACTGGTGCTGACAATTGATGATGATAATGATAAATATGATGATGATGTTGACGTGAGCTAGCCTTGTAAAACATATCTTTTATCTAGGGACCAACATTAACAGGTGCCCAGGATAATCAAATTCTGAATCATACCTCTAGAATAGATTATTAATATTTCACAAATAATCGCAAAGAATAATAATTCTGACAGCACTGCCAATTTTAAGTAGAATTGCTGATACATTCAGTGTCAGATGAGCTCATAACAGAAATGAATCCAATTTTCAAGGACAAAATGTTTAAATTATGTGGTTTGGCACATCAAATTCTGAATCATACCTCTAAATGTTTAATATGTCACAAATAATCATAAAGAATAATCATTCTGACAGCGTTGCCAATATTGAGTAGGAACGCTGATTCATTCAATGGATCAAATGAGCTCATAACATAAGAAAATCCCATTTTCAAGGATGAAATGTTTACATTTTGTGGTTTGGCAAATTGGCACATCAAATTCTGAATCATACTTCTAAAAAAGCTAAGCAAATTGAACAACTGATGTGCAACTTGTGCCCAAATTAGTTACCAAATAATATTAGGGGTCACAAGTTTTGGACTGAACATATGCATCATCTTCAACTTGATAACACACTAAACGAGTGACAATCAAAATCAATGTTGCCAATTTGAATAAAATTTGATTCATACAGACTTAGTATCGATAGGAAACTTAGATAAAGTAACTACCGGTATGAAGAAAAAAAATACAAAGGAGCACTGAGTGATTTAAAGGTAATACAAAGTTTTGGTATGGGGTCTTGAATTTCGTTCAAATGAACATATTGGACGCATATGCGATCCTACAATATTCAGTGATCGTTGTTGCGGTTGAAATCGAGTCTAAAGTTATGAAATTGTAAATAATAAACTCTTAATGTTGTATAGCTCCCTCTCAAGGTCAAGATATTAATTAAGCTATAAAACAATGTTTCTTGACTAAAATCGACCAATTGGCTATTCCCCGTTTGAAAATGATATACCACAACTACATATTCTGAGATTTTCATGGTCGCAGCTAACATTGTACGGCCGTAGGCGCTATTTGAAATTTATCAAAATTTACCGGGGGCACCGGTAAAAAAAATTATTCAATTTTTCTTGAAAGCAGAAATTTTTTAGGGGCTAAATTTTCTAGTGCCTATAATACATCCACAGGGGCATCCAAATATATCAAAATTGTAACGAATCACTATCCACCCAATTTTCAAAATTTCTCAAAACTTTGTATTACCTTTAATGTAGCTTTGGACAGGTCAAAAAAGCCAAAGAGCACTATAATACTAAAAGTAAATAAACATACCTGGTATTGAATAAAAACTGAATAAATAAATAATTAGAAAGACAATTTTCTTTTTCTTTTTTTTAATAAGAAAAGATAATTTGCATTTGAAAAATCACATGTTTCTTTGAGAAAATTAAAAAGAAATGAGAATACAAAAGAGATCTTTGAAAACAAACTTCTCTATGTGACATAACTTCTCTATGTGAGAATATAATGTTACAAGGTCTAAAATGAATGATAATATCATTTGAATGCCACAAGAGAGAATAACAGTCTAGAATAAATATGAAACAGCCTACACGGAATAAAAGACTAAGTGTTATTCAAGGTAATTTTCTTTAAAGCAGATACTCTATCCAGCTGAAGGTTGACCCACCATGCAAGCAATATAATCTTCACAAAGAATAGCTTCCAGAAGACTAATATCGCGAAAAAGAATACTCCACCAAGCTAGAGAAAGTTGACCCACCATATGCGTGTGAGCAATATAATCATCAAGAAGAAAGACTTCATGAAATATCTTGAAGATAAATCATGCAATGAGGATGCAATGAGGATGTACTGTTAGGCCATTATTATGTCAAGTGAAAATAGCCAGAGGTATCGAACTTTCGTAAGTAAAGTGGAAAGTAAAAATCCAAATCAAATATCAAGTTAAAATCAGACATCCTAAAGTAGAAATACTGATGAAAACAAAACACAACACTCAATAGCCCTTAAACGGTGAAATATTAATTTTGCATAGCTACATTGATTTCATTTCCTCTAATATGAAAGTGAAACTTTCTATAAATCACTGGTGGTAGAAGTGTTAACCTCATTAAAATCTGATGGCATGGCCAATCTGCCCATTATCTATGCCAGAAGGGTGTTAACTCAAACACTTTGACACAGAGTTAACACCCTTCTGGCTCTCAACAGAGACAATTCTTTATGCTGAAACAGACAATAAGCTTACACCTCCTGTAGGCATACATCTTCTATGGTCTGTTTAGGTCTAGAATGGTGTTAACTCATGCACCTCAATCTAGATGACATTGACTCCAATCACTTGAATTACCGGTAATATGGCTTCCCTCCCCAAAATGTACATATCCAATGGATACATATTCACGAAGAGAGCAACGGCGTAAAAAAAAAGAGAAAGAGATTGAGACTGAGAGGGAAAACAGAAAGCGAGTGTCGGCTTAAAACTTCTAATCATAATCTCGTTTTCAAACACCCCGGGGGAAATCTATTGCATTCCTTAGCACCGGCTAATGCCCGGATAATAACATTAAGCGTTAACGACTGCCGAGAGAAGCCGGGATAGAAACACGAGCTGCTGGAAAATGAGGGAGATGGGGGGTGAGAGAGGATTGAAGTAAGGAATAACTGTACATTAATACTCTTGGTCCTGTTTGCGGGGCTTGTGTGCCGGCCTATTGGATTACAAAGAAGCCAAATCAGATTCTCGCTAATCCTTTCACGAACGACAAACACGGAGGATTGCTCCCTCTGTCGCCCTCACGGGCCACGTATCGATGGACGGGGTGTATTAATATGCCGCTTCCTACTTGAGTGCCCCGAACGAGATCACTGGACATAATTACGGTGAAATTAAATTGCATTAGAAAGGATGATGGTACTTTGTATCGGAGGCTTTTTAAAAGACTTTTAAGAGAGGGAGCAGGAGGAGGATTACCCAAAACATTCCAGTTAATCAATCTCAACTTCTGATAGACATAAATAGATTTTGCTTTATGCATTGTAAAGACATTCTCAGTATTCTAGCAAGTCTGCCAGCTATACTATAACAAAATTGAAATGTATCTTCATACGTATGCATCGTTTTCTTTCCAATTATTGTTTGCAGTTTACAGCACATTGTTGGAATATATAACACAATTCCTATATAAATGTGACAGAGAATATTTAAATTCTACTCAATTTCTTAAAGGATTAGATGAAATGACTAATAAAATACTTAATATTCGACAGAAAGTAATGCAAATGAGCAATCTTATGCATCGATAGAGCAGGACATCTCGTCTATTGCACCGTCAATATCACAAACAGTCACATATGCTCACATTTGTGTTGGGGTGATATTCAATGCATGTGATTTTCAGCAAGTTTCCATAATTTGGTGTAAATGTTGCTAGTTCATTAATCATTAACCCAAGGGATGCGATTTGATTAAAGTATAACATGCACTTTCCATAGACTGAAGTAGACTTGTTTCAGTCTTAGCATTCAATGGATTAAGTAGCTGTATAACCTACTAATAATGACTTCAAGACAGCTTCCACCAAAATGCAATTTGATCACCAAAACTTAACATCACTATAGATAGTTAGAGGTGGGGGAAGAAGGGGATGGGGGGGGGGGGGTGAGATATAGCAGACTAATTACTCTAATGCCATTAATAAATCTTTCTGAGCTCCAGTAATGAAGCAAGGTTGAACACTAGAGCTAAGTGTGAGCCCCAGGTGATGAAAGTACTTTAATTGCTTAATATATTTTTAGAATCGACAGTCACACAGCTATTTGAAGTTAGGTATTTGAAAACATCTTGGAAATATGAGAATTTTATTTTTATTCCTGTCATTATTTGGGGGGAAGGAATGCTGAACCTTTCATGCTCAGGATTAAATCGTTCCATGATTACCAATAACTTTGAAAAAAAATATATATACATATATAAAAATAATTGGAAAAATAGCAGCAAAAACAGGCATACGGTACTAAAGCTTTTCATCTTGCTTTCACTTATATTGTCTGATTTCAGCTTTCTGTTCATTCTTGCAATTTACCCAAATGACGGCAAGACAAAAAGCTTTAGTATGTCCATTTTCCTTGCTTTAATTCATATCTACTTGGTATTCATGACAATGTCATGATATGACGTTATGAAATAATATTTCACAGAAAAGGGTCAATTATGTGATTGTAGCAAAAACATAAGAGGGGGCCAATTTCCTACAAATAAAGAGGATGGTATTATGTGATGAATCTTTTTCTTTTAACCACTTGCAAAAACTTTAGCCACAGTAATGATTTTAAAATAATATGCAGATAGTTAGGTTTACAATCATATATTTTATGCTATTGCTCTCTCTCCTTTTATATCTCAATTGTAAGGTACAAAGTTATCTGATGTAATCTTGGTTGATGTCCTAAAGACATACAATGTTCATCTTAATTTCAAGTCAATAATGGTCTCCATTATTTTTTTAAAAGCCAATCGTTTGTAGCCATTTGCTGAATCATGCAGGTTTTTAAAGGACATAAATGCATAAACAGTTTACATCAAATAGTATCACTACAATTACATTCATGTTTGCAGAAGCCTTGAGTTGAAAGAGGAACATGATCAGGTAATTTGATTGAAACATATATATTTACTCTGCATTTAATTCCACATATCTTCCCTTTTCAAGTTATCCCATCCAGTAAATTGTTGTTTTAGAAATTGATACCTAGCTGAGTGCAAGGACTAAGAACAATTGCCAACAAGGTACGATACTAGGAAGCAAAACAGAAACATATGGAAACAAAAATCTTTTTAAGTATCTGCTTTAAATTGGCGATGTTCCACCTGATTAGAAATTCAGAGATGAACACATGATGTGCGCTCCTTACACGCAGGGTCAAGTGTGTGAACAACATTTTTTTTCATTCACCGCGAAGGTATTGATTGAAATTCGATCGACTCGCATCGGATTAGGTGGCGGATTTGGCATGCAATAAGGAAGGCCCTCTCGACAGTGTGTTAAGGGGGAAATCAACATGACAGGCTACGAGAAGTATCCCTTATTCAATCCCACTCTTTATCCCTATCTCTCGCTCTGTCAATCTCTTGCTTTTTCTCTCTTTTACTGCATCTGTCAATTTCTCTATAAAAAGATGTTTTTTCATTCTTTCTTCCTTAATAACTCTTGTTTTACTCTTTCCCCTCTCTCTCTCTCTTTCCTCTTTTGCCCCTCTCTTTCCCCTCTTCCTCTGCCTGTTTCTCTATAATATAGTTTTCTCACTCTCTCTTTCTCCTTTTTCTGTCCCTCGTTCTTCCTCCGTCTCTCTTTACCCCATCCTTATTATCTTTCTCTTGCTCATGTGTTTTTCTTTCTTTCTATCTCTCACTTCCCTTTGCCCTTCAAATCGGGTCCCCCCCCTCGCTTCTGTAAGACTTTTTATACTTCTCAAATTTTTTCACAATCTTGTTTTCATTCTTTGTGTCCAAATCTCATTATCAATCATCCTATCTCTCTCTATGGCATCATTTTCTTTTTATTTCTCCCTTCCTTCTTTCTCACGACATCATTATACCAACTAATTACATCAACTAAACTGATGTCAGTGTTATTTGGTTTTAGTGCTATAATGAAGCGCATTCTGAAAACAAACCACTGTTTTGAAAAACAATTTCACTCTATGAAATTAACCTTTTCAGAGAAAATAGCAGAAATAATCATTCCATGTAGAAGTCTAAATTTATGACTATCATCATTCATGATTTATCAATGCATACAACTTTTCAACCGGTAAGCACGGCTGAAGATATGGATGTCATATATTCCAATGACCTGTACCACTGTTTATAAAACTGTTTTGTTGGCTGTCGCTAAGCAACAGTGAAAATATGAATGATATATTCAATTGCATTGTACCATTATTAACCGTCGCTAAGCATGAGTGAAAATATGGATAATATATGTAATTGTAAATGCATTACTGTTCCCAAAACTGGTTGGTTTTTGCTAGGCTTGGGTAAAAATATAGATGATATATTAACTTGCCATGTACTAGTGTTCTAAAAAACTGCATGGTTGTCATGGTATGTACTTACCTTGCGTAGATGTGACTTCCGATTCCACTGCACCGATGCTGTATTAAGGTTCTGTCTGGAAATAGAGCAAAGAGAAAGAGAGATCGATATAGGATCAGGGAAAAAAATACTTTAAACATTTCGGGGGCTACTTTTCAAGCTTGCTTGCATGAAAATAACACTCTCTAATTTGTTTTGCATTGAACTCTATGCAAATTTTGTTGGGCTTTTTTATGACTTTCGGGTGCACTTTTTTGCATTTCTTGGGCTAATTCGCCCTGAGCCCCCGTGTATTTTTTTCACTGTATAGGATTATAGATCTATATCAAGCCAGTGATTTTGCTTACAAAACTTCTTTCTCAATTCCGAAACCTCCTTTTCTTGTTTGATTACATTTGCAATCTCCTATTGTAGTGGAAATTACGTTTTTGAATACTGTAGAATAATTATGTTGGTATGTTTCAACTACTGATGCGCATGGTTGAGATTACTCATTCGATCAACAAATTGTGATTCTACTTTTTAATTTTTTGGGGGACAATAATTTATTCTCTTCTGTCTGAAAATTGCCCCATCAAAGAGACACTCAAGGTTTTATAATACTAAATTTGGTGCTTATTGATTTGATAGTTCTACAATTTGAATTTAATTGAACTGAATAACCAATAAAACCTTCTTTTAACAAGGAAATGTGAATTTTTTTTCAATCTGCATTTATAGAAAGCATAGAGGCCTCTCTTTCATTTCATCTATTAATCCATCAGTTGAGTCAATTTGCTTTCATTCTGACATTTTATAAACCTCAAATTACAAAACTATTTTTCTGTACACCTCCTCATAATGTCTAAACAGTTTTAATATCAATCAAATCGCATGAGCAAAACCACTTCTAACATCTTCGAGCCACTATGTATTCATTAAAAGTCCACTCAAGGAAAGTGGTTTAGAGAAAGCAAAACATGTTTTGCTATTTATGGCCTGTATCATATATGGCACTTGACAATGACAATAGGATTCAACCTGAATAGTGCATTGCCTTTTATCTCTCTCATGCGTGCGAGCAAATGTTATTCAAGTTCGTGTGGGCTGAGACTCCGTTAAAGAGAAGGTGGAGTTCTGATGAAGATGACAAATAATTTTATGTCAATTTGGAAGAACATTTGAGAAGTAATAAATAATACCCTCATACTGAAAAAATGATGAGTATTAGCTGAAATGTTTTGACCAAACAATTATGTGTAGTCCCATATAACCATTTCTGTGTGCAGCGCATGTGTCTGCTTGTAAGTACGCAGCCGGGTGACCGGTGGCTTTGAGTCCTCTCCGAGGGACTTGGTAATAGGGATAAATGCCTTCCCAAAAGGGCGCTAATAGGGCATCAACTTGGTTAAGAACCCGGGACCTCCTGGTTAAGAGACCACTGCTCTACCAGTGGGCCATTGTGCCTCGTTAGCAAGATTAGTAAAATTCTTTTAATTTTGATCATTTGTAAACCTCAAAGTACATCACTTCCTATGTAATACATAATCTACCTTTCCCAATTCTCGCTATCGCCTGTATGGCAAAAAAGGCCACTTCCAAGAATTTTTGGCTCCTATCTTGGCGAAAGTGAGAGTTTCTTTTACTAAGTAATTGCATGACCAGTACTCTATCTTTAAGAGCCTGTAATACATGCATGCAGGCAGGCTCCAAGGAAGCGCAAAATGTGATTAGATGAAAATGATGTCTATTTGGCTTGGCCCCACAAATGATATTTATGCTGCTGATGGTGCAGGGTTTATTGGGCTGGGGCAAGGTCAATTAGAAGCCCAAAATTGGCATAGGAAAGCCATTTCAAGGAAGAGTAAATGAAGCCTTGTAGGAGACACTAGCATGTTGGGCTGGGGCAAGGGCAATTATAAGCCTAAAATTGGCCGAGAGAAACCATTGCGATGAGGAGCAATGAAGCCTTGCTCGAGACTGTAGCATTATTGATTATTATTTATGTACTCGCATGCTAAGTAACCACTCAAGGCTATTGGGGTTGTGAGTTTAACCCTTCCAATATCAAATCATTTCTTTCTTAACCCTTAGAGTGCCACACTATCCAATGAGCACATTCCCTGGTGAGCCACGTCTGGAGTTATGCACAGAAAAGGTAACAGACATCATCTGCAGAGAGCCAAAAGTGCTTTAGGCTTTAGCTCTATGTAAAACCATGGGATCATGAGGTAACGTCCTTCTGGCTCCTATGCAATAAAATCTAATATTTACAAATATACCGGTACACAAAGTGCACTTGTGAAGTCGCAAGCAAGGTGAAAAATATCGTTTTTGTACACAAGAGCTCTTTTTTCATTTTCTATAGAAAATTCGGATTTCCACTGAGCAATTCGTAAGGCTTCTTCATTTTTTCCACACATCCAATATAGATATTCCTGAGCTTTTTCAGTGCTTCCCACAGCTACAAAATGTTAATTGCTGTCCTCTCCCAGGTACTTTTTCATTCGCATATTGTGCTATCCCAGCTTTTCATCTCAATGACACAAAAATTACAAGTATTGTTATAATGCTTCCCCCCAAAAGTGGTACTTTGTGCTGGGAGTCTCAATATAAATTGGGAGGATTATGCAGAAGCTGTCCTTCAATAAGGAAAAACACTGTGCCATCCCCCCACCCCCACACATACACGCACTAATACTCTTTTCACACTGGTTTTGCTTAACCCCATACTTTGCTTAGCCCCGTACTATCCTTAACCCCGGACTATTTTTTTTGGCTTTTCACACACGCTGTTTTTAGTCCCGTACTAGCGTCTATTCCGGAATAAGAAAATTCACGCTGTTCTCACTGCAATTCGTTAACCCCGGATATCGTGAATGTTATGATTGGACATACTTCGCATCTGGCCAGCTGCGATACGCTCCATTGCGTAGTACCGGACTATTTTTCGTTTCTGTTCTCATTCATTTGCTTGGCACCGCAATTGCGGGGTTAGCAGGAGTTAGCACCACAATTGCGGAGTTAGCCCTGCTATTTTGCAGGGTTAGTTAACCCCGTACTATAGGTGGGGTTAGCCAACTTTAGCCCACTTTGGTAAAAGCCAGTCTGAACAGAAAGTGGAATAGGCTTAACCCCGTACTATAGGTGGGGCTAAGACCCCCCCCCCCCCCCTTAACCCCACCTATAGTACGGGGTTAAGCAAAATATTGCCAGTGTGACAACAGTAATACACACTCATGAGTTCTTGAAGGTAGATTTTTGGATGGCTTAATCTGAAGTGATCATGAGTTAAAAGCTACTTCTTGGGAGTCCTTTTAGGAATGATTTAGCTTTAATAGAGTGGACTCACAAAAAAAAATTGTGTAATCCACTCTCAAAAGTGCTGTTTAATGCATTACTGTGGAGTGGATTCCACTATACTTGGAGTGGTTTCAACTCCAATGGTAGTGATTCACTCCTAAAGAGTGGATTTCCACTCATCTGCATCAAGAGAATACAGATCTAGGTTAGGTTTAATACAATGAAAATGGAAAATACTTTTTAAAAATCAGTTTTGGCAACCTTGGGTGGGTATAACGAAGACGATTAATGGGAGTTAAATGGTAAGTCTAATATTCCATATTCTACCCGCAGATGAAAGGAATGTACATTAACTTTCATAAATTTGACAAATTATTGGACTCTAGATAAATAAAGACCAATAAATCATTGGATTTGTGGAAATCCAGTCAATTCAGCCAGGAGCATTTAACCCACTTTCAAAAGTGCCCCAAATCCAGCAGGTTTCTAGAAAAACTGATATTAAAATGAAAAAAATTATAATAATAAGGTCAACTCACAATGGCTTGTGTATTGAATAAAAGGCCATCTAGGTAAATTTATTGCTATTTGTATATCCATCTGCTTCTTCCAGAATTTTTAATATTTGTATTTCTTTGTGCAATACAGACAGATGGGTATAGAGTATTGTGAAAAATGATGGACGGTAGACCCTACATCATCTGTTGAGAAATTAGGTTAAATACCAATAAAGACATGTAATGGCATATATTCTATTAAAATATAGATATATAGAACACACTACAATTAGATGTTAATGATTTTGGAGTCTCCTCTCGAGTCTCGAGGGTATTTCCTACATTGTATACACAGGAATAGAAAAATTAGTAATATTTAGAGGGTGAACCCCCTTCTTACGCACAAAGGCAGACTATTGTATCAAATTGATTGATAATGAATAATAAAAGAAAATAAATATATGGCCCACTTTCATATGGCTACTGTGAAGCAAAACTATAGAGATGGTGATCATGTCCATAAGGGTAGAAGATTGGGGGGGGGGGAGGGGTTGGTTCGTCCAAAAAAATTGCCCCTAGCTCAGTCAATTATTTTTTTGGACATGGTTTGAAATTAAAGTCAAAGTACAGTGACAGATAAGTCAACCTCATTATGATCTTAATATCTTCTCGAGACAGAAGGGCATTAACTTTTTAACAAATTATAATGATTTAACATCCTTCTATAGCGCCAAACAGACAATATGATCCTTGGTGCCAAGAAAGCTAGAGGGAGGAAAATGAGGGCTGTATTTCAAATTGCAGAAAAAAGGAATAAAAAAAGGAGAAGATTTAATGGCCTCAATCTGTTCTAAAGTAGGCCAGGACCATCATGCAAAGTTCTCTTCGTCTATTCAAATTCTTGAAAGGTGACAGGCACACGAGGTGCATCCCCATTAGACTGGACAGGCATGAGCTTTGAGAGTTATTAGACCAATAAATGCATACTAGAAAAAGTATGAGATTCAATGTTTCCCCCCCCCCCCCCCCCCCCGGACTCCAATAGCTAATGAAAATGGGCCTATATTCTCTCTTCTTTTAAAAGATAACTGGGAAAAAGATATGTTTTGTTTTGTGAGTATGACCTTCAGAATCATGACCAGAATTACTGGGCTATTTTGAAAACCCAGGCTTGTGAAGGCAGGCCTGTATATCTCCCTTGCATCTTTCTAAAGTAACTGGGGAGTGGGGGAAAAGATATATATATATATATTTCCCTTTGTCATATGGAGCATATGAATCATAACTTATTGTCAGAGACCTTGGCCAGAGAAATTATGGCACAGATATTGCTTTTCTCCAAATGTCATGACGATTCTGAAGGGATGAAAGTCTGCCTTTCAAATAGCTCTACTGAAAAGTACATGTGACTCCATTATATGGTTCATTAAATGGAATGAAAAACTGCTATCTAAAAAAAAAAAAAAAACTTACTGGTAATGGTTATTACATACGCCTATACCCATTTCACATTTCCTATCTAATAGCCTGTTCACACCGAAGAAAAATGATACGAAAATCGTATAAAGAAACGTTAAATAAATAATCATTGAATAGTGAAAGGAGTGTACAGACTAAAAAACAACATTGTGTATTATTAAAAGATAAGTAATATAAAGAAATAGTTTTTGAAGAGGTGGATTGACATAACAACTGGTCAACTCAATATCATCAGTGCGCACTTAGGAAAATGCCCGCCCCGTTATAAGTTATTTCTTTATTAATGACATTCAAAGGTGTTGTGGTCCAGTGGATAAGTCTCGTGAACCACAACGTACAGAGTTCAAATCCCTGCCACATCAATAACGTCCTTTGGCAAGACGTTTATCTACATTTCCCTCACCCCACCCAGGTGAAGTAAATGGGTAACTGGTAGGATTATTCCTTGAAATACACTGTGCGCTGATAACTGCTGCTTGAGCTAAATTAGGGTAATAATTTCCAGAGCTCTTCGGAATCGCATAGGGACAAGAGCTGATTATTATCATTCAGATTAGGGAAAATCAATCATGCAGCATTACAAGAAATGTATAGCTATACGATGAATTATGTTGGTCTGAATGCAGCATAACATAATGTGCTTTTTCTCTGTTGATGAATGATGATTCATACAGACATGGATGAATATTTCATGTTGTGTCAAGAAACTTTCCCTCATACGACAATAATGCATTATTCACAATTGAGTTTTTGCAATTTGTGAAAGTATGTTACTACAAAAATGGCTGCTGTTGACAATTCATGCAAGTTTCATTTTGTTATTGACTTATTTATTTATTCATTCATGTAGTCATCATTTACCAGAATGGATTCATCAGTGATTTTGACACTGTTTTACAAGAAGACCCTGTTTTTACAGTACCCCAAGTAGGTTTCGCTTGTTACCCTAAGGAGAAAAAAATGTTCCTGCGGAACCCTTCATCGTGTATCACAAAGTAGCTGCCATTGTATTACTTCTAGGAATTCATTGTTTTCCTTATATTCTATTCCAAATGTCCATTTCACCGATTTCAGGCAACCTTTTTTGTCAAAATAATGACCTTTGCTGTCCACCCCAATTGAAGTCACACAGCTATAGCCCGCATCCTGCTGGTAACATAGAGGTCCAATCAAAGAGTTTTATCAAGCAATATGCTTTTTAAAAGAGGTTGGCCCAATTTTGCTAGCATTAGGTTTCATGTCATTTCCTGCGATAAACACAATTTTGGAGGCGGGGAAAAGGGGGATCGAGGTATGCCGGTATGCTGTGTATATGTTTGTACATTTTGAGATTGAAAAATGAGGAAGTATGTTTGTTTGTGTCCCTTTTCTTGGAGAAGTGGAGCATATCCGAAAAACAGTTGCCCAGAAGTGGGAGTTTACTATGATATGGGGAGCTACTTATGGTAGCAGAGGCAGAGAGAGGTAGAGAGAGAGAGAGAGAGAGAGAGAGAGAGAGAGGTAGAGGTAGAGAAAGAGAGAGAGAGAGAGAGAGAGAGAGATAGCGAGAGAGATATATAGAGAGAAAGAGAGAGAGAGAGGGGGAAGAGGGGGAAGAGAGGGAGAAAGAGAAAGGGAGGGGCAGATACGGTCTAAGTAAAGTGTACAAAGAAATGAAGAAAAAAAAGTAAAGAATATGATCAATCAAATAAGACTAGAGATTGTTCTAGGGAAAGTTGAAATCACTATGCAAAATCTACCGAGCAAAAGATCTCAAGACAACCTGATTATCACACTATCAATCAACGACCGTGCATAAAAAATCCATATGTTTGGAAATCAGGAGAGAAATTGGGGTCAAAATCATGAAAGTAAATGGAATATCATGAAAGAGGGAAGCAAGATTGACGAGAGGGGCCCCACTTTACTCCTCATAAAAATCAGTGATGGGGATGTTTAGAGTAAATCTAAATAGACAGAGGAATGGTTTACTCTGAACATCCCGTGTCTCTCATCACGTAGAGCGCATCCCTACTGCAGAATCTGTATCTGCTCAGACTTTGCTGGAGAAGACTGGGAAAAACTCCCACAGCAGTAGAAAAAGATCTGGAAGATCATCTCAGTACAATAATTCATAAATGAAAATTCATTTTCTGTGTACCAGCATACCTTTGCAACAAAAGAACTATTCACAGCAGCCTATTTAAAAGCAAGAAACCTTCATGATTTCAGTTCTTTAAAACTCTAGAAATTTCAGTTAGAGCTTTCAATCTTTGGAAAAAACCATGATAAATTTGGACACAGAAAATCAGACCTGGTCTATTCAATATTTATCTTACATTTTTTTTTAAAGAGCAGGGAAATTAGAAAAAAGAAATCCCTGTAGTTTAAAAACACTCAACTATAACTGGAAATATCTGTCAATACAGATTGAGGAAACAAAGTTCTCAAACATGTTTTTTCTGGAAGTTAGCAGTTATGTGGATGCGACTTGATAAGGGTTGCTTGAGAATACACAGAGGACCCTCTTATAAACACAGCTCCTTATTTTTGGAATAGCTGGGATATGATTGTGTGGTTTACCCTATGACCTTGACATTGCCAGGGGTTGCGAAGGTCAACAGCGTGACGAACACCTGTGAGCAGGGAGTGGGAGAGAGAAAGAGAGAGAGAGGGGGGAGACGGAGAGGGGGGGGGGGGGGAGACGGAGAGGGGGGGGGGGGGGAGACGGAGAGGGAGGGAGAGGGAGGGAGATGGAGGAAGATAGAGAGGGGAAGGAAGGAAGATAGATAGAGGAAGGGAGGAAGATAGAGAGAGAGAGGGAGATAGAGGGAAGGCGATCAGGTGGAGGGAGGGAGAAAGGGAGATAAAAGGATGGAGGTAGAAAGAAGGAAGGTAGGGAGATAGAGGGAGAGAAAAAAAGAATTGGGCATTTATAATTGAGGTAGAATGGAAGTAAAATAGGAAGGAAAACTAGAGTAATAGTGGAGAGAATAAAGAGATTACCGTAAATCTCTGTGTATAAGGCGCACCTGTGTATAAGGCGCACCCCTATTTTGTTGTTGTTGTTTTGTTGCCGAAAACCCACGCGGGAAGGACGTTCATTTTACATAGTAACAATGTCGTTGTAGAAGAATGTGTAAGATCATTAATGTAAATTAAAAACAGGTCCAGACTCTAAAAGGCTTCATGATACCAAGTGTTCCACACCAGCCTCATCACATCACCTAGCAGAAGCACTGTGTTCTATGCCAAACATCAATAGTCATGCATGTTATGAATAGCAACCTCTAAATTTCTGACAATGGAGTACCTAGGATAGAACCTTGTGGTACACCATTTGTTATAGTAAAAAAATTGAGGAATTATTATTATAAACTACATATTGAGATCTATTAGAAAGATTACTTTCGAACCATGATGACAGACAAATTTCAGTGTTGTTGTAGTTTCTGAGTGGTGAGTCAACACACTGATTACTGAGCTGGGAGACATTGCCAGGCATAGCGCCATAAATCCAAAAAAAAAAAAAAAAAAAAAAAAAAATGTTTTTCTGTACCTGTGTATAAGACGCACCCCCGACTTTCAATTTTTTTCGGCGGCAAAAAAGTGCGCCTTATACACGGACATTTACGGTACTTTTTGTTTGACTTCAGACTCCACTTTATAGTAACCAGATGAATTAAACGTCAATTGATCTACCATTCCATAAATGATGGGAAATGATGCATTTTGCAGTGATCAACATATTGACAAATCACGTCACAGTCACTAAACTGCATACCCCACTAATAATTAAAGAGAAGGCTGAGTTCTGGAAAAAGGTGAACAAATAATTTGTGAGCGTTCTCATTCTTTTCATGTCAGTTAGGAAGAATATCATAGAAGAAATGCCCCTGAAAAGGATTTCTCTTCAAAGTGCCATCATATTCAAATTATGACAAGAAATTACTGAAGTGTTTGGACTAAACAGTCATGCCACATCTGTTAAGTCCCATAAACCCATATATGTGTGCAGTCCATGTACTTTTCACCAGGACCAAGTCAACTTCTTATCAATTTGATGATTCTGAACCTCAGTCACAGTATAAACATATTCCTATGATCTACATCATAATCAAGCTTTCCAAATTGTTTCCAGATAATTTCTTTGACAATCCTATGACAAAAATTAAACTCTATCTTTAATTTATGGTTAATTTTGATGGAGTAAAGGACTCATCTTTCTTGGGTAATTCAAGCATGTCATGCACACAATGCTTCTATTTGCCTAGGAAATGTCACGCTCATATCTAATGAAGCGAACAAGAATAAAGCCTTCCTCATTTATTTCACAGCTGTTTCTACAATCAAGGTCTGCGAAATCCTTGATTAGCTAGGAGACAATTTTTCTACAATGCATTTTAACGAACAGTTTCGTTGGTAGCATCTTTTTGAGATTTTGAGATTCTGTTTCAAGTTTCGAACTAGTCAGGTATTTAGAATTCAAGTGATTCAAATGAGTCTAAATCCATGGGTTCAGGGTTTGAATCCCAGTTCGGCACTAATATCCTTTGGCAAGACATTAATCCATATGTGCCACTCTTCACCCAGGAACATGTAAATAGGTACCTGGCAATTGCTGGGGTAATAATAATAATTGCAGGGCCTGCATGAAGAGCAGTATTAAGACAGATGGCATTATATTAGTTTTCCATCAACGAAGTTTATCAGTGAAAACTACACAACATCTATCCAGTACATAAAAAATCACATTGCTTGTATACAGATTTATCTACACATATTTTGAGAGATGTATTTCACATTTTGCTTGGATTTTCATGCCAGGGTTATTTTCAAGTTAGTGTCATCATAACAGAGTAAGGTAACTTGTAACATGGAATTTGACTGCTCAAAAAAGCTACTAAAAATCAAAGCATGCCTACAATTACAGGTACTACTGGCATCAATATTGACTGGTTAAATATACCTAAGGATTTGTACACGCAAAGATCACTGAATTCACAAAATACAAGAAGATAGTTGGATAGATCAATATGCCAACAGCCTGACCCTAGCCGATACATCAAATAATAAATTGTCCCTTTTTGTTAAAATTTTGAAAGCAGCAATACAAAAATTTCCATCGCAACTATTCAAGGGAAACTAGCATCGGAGGTCGGCATTTCTTCCGACTGCATCGAGCTTTATCTTTCTCGGAGTGAGAGAGAATACACAAAGGGATGAATTTGCCCATTCCATTTAGACATACTTCTGCTTTTGATACAGGTATGGACATTAGAGGAAAATTGGAAAGAGAGAGAAGCGTCCGTGTTTAATCTCAAGTTCATGTAACGGTCAGTTTACTTTCTGTAGCCATATGTAAAGCTTGAATTGTATAAGGAGGTTTGAGTTAGGGCTCTAAGATGATTTCTTTTTTTTAGGAAAGACGAATTAAAAACGCAGTAGAGCCATACAAAACACCATACAGCGAGATGTATCTAGATGCAAATCATTCATACATATATTCACCTAAGAACACATTTTCGTTTACAGCTTTGGAGGTAATGTACAATAGGATATTTACACCAGCGTTGTGAAAGAGGCTAAGAAAAAGAAAAGAAATTTCTCTTTTCCTTCCTTTTTTGTTGGTTTATTTTTGGTTAATGCAAATAGATTTTGGCGTAAATATTCACAACTGAATGATACTCGCCATAAAAACTAAAACAACAACAATATCAAACTGGTGTTTCAATGAGGTCTATTCACATGAAAACAAATTAAAATGATTACTATACAGCTTTAGAATTATGTTTTGATACGTATATGGATAAATACGTCCCTGTATGAACAGAGCTAAGAAGAAAAAAAAACAAGTACCAAACTGATAACATATGTTTGGAAAATAGAACTGTGCCATTTGCCTATAGCACCAAGAGCAGTAGGTTAGTTTTTGTGCTAGCTCCTAACCTATTTTGTCTTTGAATCAATTTCTTTCTCTTTTCCAATGACATTCTGTGGAACTTTCACAGGGCCAACAACAAAAATAGGTCAGACAATACATATTAATATGTCAAAGTAGATTCATTTGTATCAACAAATTTGGAATGGATTTCTTTCTTTTGGAAAACAAACATGTACATGTAGCTGTCACTCTGTTTCCACATTTTGGTGAACAGAGGGGGTGAGAAAAGAACTTGTTTTACTTTTGAATAGAATTCGGTTACTACTGTCTTCGATTTTATAGAGATATCTTCCCCATATTGTCTAGATAATCTTATTCACCGAATAACTTGTTAAAGGGAGGCTTTACTACTGCAGCAAGAAGGGATTAGACCACCCAGAGAGCCATCGAGGTCACTGTGATAGGTGGCTATCTCATTAACTCAGCTCTCATTTAACATAAGAAAAAGAGGATCATGGGGGACCAAGAGGCACCGATTTGGGACGTTTTCTATATAGAGGGAGCAAGTAGCTACAAGTAGGACAGTGTGCCTTTAAATGTTATAGTACCTCTTAGGATGGAATTCATGAGATGCATGTGGGGCTTACAGCAAACTCTAGTACCAGTAATCAAAAGTTTTGAAGAATTAAGAAACTGGTCTATTAAATGCTATAATGGAAATAAGTCTGTGGTTAACAATTACTCTGCCTCTGGGTAGGTCTGGGTCAAGTCCACATTTTCATACCAAATTATGTAACTAGGCCAAAAAGGCAAGTATTTACTGGTTGATCTAGAACAACTAACCTCAAACAATAACAGCCCCCCTGCGAATGAAAGGTTTATGATCGATTCAGCTGTCATAACTTCCTGTGATCATAACTTCTTTTCCTAGGTAACTTTGATCTTTTCTCTGTCACAAAGCTTTGGAAGAATCATCATAAATTTACTTTTAAGAGAATACTTTTAACTAACATTAATTTTCATTGGATAGCATTGGGCATTACTGCTCTTGATGTCTGATGTGAGAGGAACCTTTAAATTATAGAACTTTCTAGAAGAGCTTTGACTTTCAAAAGCTTTGTTTTATCTGTAAATTTTATCCTTATCCTTTCTCCTTTGAAAATTTTTATAGAAATAAAGTTAAAAAAGAGCATACCAATTTTAGGTTCATACCGGTAACCCTTTTCAATATAATATGCTGATCAACACTGAAGTTCTATAACAAAAAATTGCTGTGATTTTGCAGCATCATATCTGAACGAGCCTTTAATCAGGGAAATACCAAGATAGCTTTGAATTAACCTCTCATAGTCTTTGAAAACAAAAAGGAAATAGAAGAAAAAAATAGAAAGAGAAAAGAGCAAGCAGAATAAAATGACAAAAAAAGGTTAATATAACATGACAAAAAAAAGAAAGGTTAATATACTTGGAAATATATGCAGGCAATACTAGTAATGGATGAAATCTAGTGATTTTTTTCTTCTTCAGAATGTGACAGTGACCGTACAACCGAGAAGTTATGAATTAGGCAAACAAATGTAATTATGCTAATCCAAACCTCACTAATCAATGGACCATATGCCACTCATGTGCAGTTTATACATTCGTTTCTTTTGACAAGTGGCGGTCTGGGGGAAAAAAAATCTCAGCTCGGCAAACACAATCCATCAAACGAAAAAAGGATCCAATTTTTCCAACCGCAGATCATTTAAGTCAACGTACACATCGACTGAATAGCGGAAAGAGGGCGAATCTATCAAAACCCAGCGCAATATTTGATCTGTCGAAGCTGAAATAATATCATCAAAATGCTAATGTGTGTGTGTATTTGGAGTGCAAAATAGCTGTAGATGCAGGGGGGGGGGGAATAGATGATGGTCCATCAGAGCGAGTTGTCACCTAAGATTCTAGAAAGGCTACCACAAAAAAGGAACAAAGGGAAGCTATTCGTTCAAATAAAATTGATTCCTACAGAATTTTGAACATAGAAATGGGGGAGGGGGGGGGGGTGGTCATTCATGTTATTTGATATTTGATATGTTTCCCACACATACAAGTGCTATGAGGTCAATTTAAAAACAATTTTCTTAGGGGTAAAATATATGTAATAGGAAAAATATTGATAAACTTGGGAGGCAGTAAGAAGCAAAAGAAGGGGGAAGAGATGAATACAAATATATATTTTTTTTTTAGCAAGAAGGGCATTAAAACAAAAAAAGTTAACACCATTCTAACTCCAAACAGACGATACATGAATGTTCTACTTGGCCTTACATTAAACTCAGCAGATGGTTTACAATTCTTGACTATCTTAATACATTCATTTCAAGACTTGAACATATCTATAGCCTTCCCAAAAACAATTGTAATATTCACCCTTTTGAGATGAATCACTTGTTTCAGAGTGACTTTCCTCGATGAGAAAGAGGCCGGGACGTTATTCCACTTTCTCTCCGGACTCTGGCAATAACAAGAATTGTTGTGAATTCTGTGTGATTCACATCTGCACTTCATTTATCTCCTCTCTGGTGCAATTTATCCCAAATCATGAATGACCCTATATATGCCTGGGGTATAATATGCATGGAGACCCCAGGTCTGTTTAGCTTCCCTCTTAGGGTGTGTTCACATCAAGTGATAACAAATCTGTAGTTTGCTGTGTTCATGCATTTAGAAGTGCAGGGAGACCAAAGTTCTGTTCACATGCAGCGTCCCTCGTCAAGTGTGTTTATATTGGGTGATATTTACGGATCTGTAGTTTAGTTCTTAAAAGCAATTTGATGCACAGGGAGACTCCAGGCTTATTTTTGGGGCTCATTGGGTGTGTTTGCACGAAGAGAAATAATGGTTATATATTTGAGTTTTAACCCATTGGATACATTATGATTTTGATATAATAAGAAGAAACGATGAGTAGATTTGTATATAGCGCATTATACCTATAATGTTTCTATGCGCTTAACATAGTAGGAAGAATGTTGATAACCTTATTTTCGGAGATAAAAATAGAGATGTTTAGTGAGATAAATTAGACTACAGATGAGTTGGAAAAATGAATAATATACATGTACAAAAGAATGAGCAAATAATTATCAAATTACATTTAATCATAGATCTTTAGAAAATAACAAAATGAATAATTTCAGAGAAATATAAGATGACAATGGAGAATAGGCTCAGAACAGAGCAAAATATAAAAAAGATATGAACTGCAGTTTCTATAGATTATTTCCAGCCAAACATATCTTGGCTTGGCTTGGCTTGGGTTTAGTATTCAACAGGGTAATAAAAACTGAAAATTAAGGGGCCCGTTAACATGAATTATAGAAAAAAGTTTTTTTAAAGTGGTTTTATGTGCATGGAGACACTGCCATGTAGTGTATTTAGATTTCTTAGATTTAGATTTCTTAGATTGAGATTTCTTAGATTGAGAGTTCACACAGCTTCCATTCGTTCAATAGTGATTTATTTGATGCATAGCATGACCACAGATCTGGTTTGCTTACTATCAGAGGTTCGCACAAACCATGAGAAAACTTTGTACTTTGTATTTCAATTGATTGGAATTGATGCACATGAATGCCTGCATTTAACAGAGGGACAAAGAACACACAAAGAGAAGTACAAAGAGAGATAAAGTACATTGTACTAAAAAGATTAAAAAGGAAATTAAAAGAGTGAGATCTACTGCTGCTCCCCATAACGATGCAACTGTCACTTTCTATAAATACTGCTATGACTAAATCTTAAAGTGATACGGTTCTCATGAATACGTTGACTGTGGACCATACAAATCATAAAGTTTGGATATGCTTAGCCGAAGCAGATGAAAGCAGTAATGGGCTAGAAGACAGATGATCTCTCCTTACTAATACTATAGCCTTCTCAGACTAAAGATAATTTATGCGGCACTTGTATAAAGAAATTACATATAAGAAATCTTTGTATAGCAAAAACAGCGTACATACTGAGAAACAACAATGTGTAAGAAACATATTAAGAAACTAATTTTTAAGACTTAAATTGACATGACAGCCGCTAATCATTACTGCTTGCTCACGATAACGCCTGCCCAGTTATAGTATAGAGATATATGTCACATTATCAAACTTATTTTGAAGTGGTCAATTGGCATAACAGTAAGTGCGTGCTCGAGGTAAAGCCCATGCACGCAGTTCTATGATTTTCCTTCATTGTGACATTGAGACCAGAACGGGACCCTGATTTCATATGTTGATTTTTCATTCAAAACTATGGTCAAGCAAGTATTTCACTGTACAACGTTTTGTTAAACAATATCATTTTAAACATCGTTCACACTTGAAATAAGGTGATCAGAGCTAATACAATAAATTCAGGTAGTCTGAACAGGGGTTTAGGTTTAGCTGAGGCAGATGGAAGCACTAATGAACTAGATGACTGCAGATGATCTCTCCGTGCTAAGCAAGGAGGAAAATGTCACACAATTTTCTGGCTAATTTCAAGCCAGACACGAAGGCAACTTGTCACATAAATCTGAACGGCGCTACTCTTACTACGAGTACTAACTCCGTCCGCGAAGCAAAGGAACGCCAGCCACTGACATAGACAAAAGGAGACTGGGAATGCCCGAAGGGCACCACGATTTTGACAATTTTGTTTTTATTGTGATTGATGCGGTGAAGATATATCTAGGCTGTGGTTATGCATATCTACGCGGAGAGCCCTCGGATCGTGGGCAAGCACACTTTCAGAGTTGTCTCAATCAAGAGCGTGGTTACGTTTTAAAGGTATAGACCAGTTTGGGTGCAAAATATCCATTCAATACTGTTTAAATATTGCCTTCAGAGGTTTAGATGGCAACACTTCAACATTCAACCGCAAAAAACAGAAATATATCCCCAAATGTTCAATGTTGATGTGCATTCGCGATGTCTATCCAGGCCAGATCGATATGATAATTTACCAAATATATCAATTAGTATCAAATTTGTGTCATCACGTATTAGTCAAAACATATTCTTTCACATGATTGGTAATAAGAGCTTCCATTTCTTTTTGTAAGAGGGGGGCGTTTCCAAAACTGGTCTATACCTTTAAGTAGCACATGAGTACTGAGTATACTGTGAGGTTTTAGAATGATCAAAATAAATAGAAATGGACTTAATTATTCTTGCTGAAAATCGCATGCACTGCACACAGAAATTGGTATATGGGACTACACAAACATGTTGCATGAAAGTTTAGTCCCAATATTTCAGGTAAATCTTGCCATATCTTGAATATGAGGGCATTTTGAGAGCAAATATTTTCAGGGGACATTTCCACTATGATGTTCTTCCAAACTGATATAAAGCAAATGAGAAGGCTCACAAAATATTGCCCCTCTTTACCACAACTCAACTTTCTCTTTAAACCTAAGGGTATTGCACCGCATTCTCTATCTTGGGGGCATCCAGATGAAAGATGACCCCAAGTTCAATTATTTTCGTGAAAAATTAACACTTGCATCTCCCGAGATGGTGGTGGATCTGACCTTGTCATCGTTGAGTCAGTTTGGATAAGGGGTGGTCATCTCAATCATCTTATGATATTCCATTGAAAGATTCACTAGGCCTGTCCTCATCAGCTTGAGATTGCCAAATATCCCACTATTTGAACTATCCCGATCGCAAATTATCCCATTAATTTGTGTTTTCATCAGCCGAAGTTGCAATTAGAGGGATATTTGGTCAAGGTAAACATGCCAAGATATCTTGGGCTACCGGTAGTTTGCAAAATATCTCGCTATTTTTCCGGTGTGCCTTCACCATCCCGAAGACTCGCACAATGCACAAACGCCGAGCAAAATATCTCGAGCTTATTTCTTGAGCTCAAGTTTCAAGGTCAAGTCTCGAGCTGATGAGGACAGGATTTTGTAACTTCTGGATTATTTCCCAAATCAGAAATAGCGGGCTATTTGGCAATCTCGAGCTGATGAGGACAGACCTAATGACACTTATTTGACAGGTATACATACATGTACACAGGATTATCATCATGGTATATAGGCTTTAAATAAAAAATCACATGTATTCTTTGTTTTAGCAACAAATACAGACATAATACTAAAAATTCTTCAATTTTGTAACTTTCCAAACCTCTTTTATTTTAATTCATATTTTGTTACTGCTAAGCCTAAGTGCCAATGATGTAATTTGCCTTCAAGAGTAATTTTCAGAATAGCCATCTTCAGAATAATCTCTAATACATGTACCATCATATTTTTCTAGACAGTGTTTCGCTGTACAACGCATACAACAGTTCGGTACTTACAGTACAGACTTTTGAATAAGATACTATATTTGAATAAAGATCTTGTGAAAATTAACATAATTTTAAATAAGAACTGTTCCCTTTGTGGAAGAGAAGAAGAAGATATGGTACACTTTTTTTACTCCTGTAACGTGACTAAATTGATTTGGAGTTGTTTGACTGACTGGTTAACTATTGTAACACGCTGTAGAATAAAACTGTCCTTAATACATGTTTTGTTAGGTTTCATTGAAAAAAGAAATGATGCTTTAAACTGTATAATAATTTGGACTAAACAACAATTATATTTTTCTCGAATACAAAAGTCTGTACCGTCCTTTCGGACAATAAAACAATATATCAAGAATAGTTACACGAATGAGAGGCAAGTTAGTATATTTGCTAACAAAACTGACAAATTCGATAAAAAATGGATAAATTTTGAGAGGATTTTGATCCTTTAATAGGAGTATATTGAATTTCCCACATCATTTTCAGTCATGATGTTGCACTCTTATTTATTTTTTGTTTTTCTTTCCCTAATCTACATGTATGTTCTGTATACAGTATTATGGTTGATATTCGTTATGTATATCTTATTCTGAAATATTATATGATATTCATTGGAACATGTGTTCAAATATGTTATCTTGAGATTGATTTTCAATAAATGGCCTGTTGGAGGGTCCAAAAAATGGAAAAAATAAAAAATAAAAAAAATATTTTTCTAGACAGTCATTGAAATATTTACTACTAGCTTTGAATGGAAACAGACAGTGGTTAACATAGGAAAAATAGTACAGTCACTTGTGCATTTTCAGAAAAGATGAAGGGCTCAATAAAATTTTGAATTCCTCTCAGAATATTTTGAAGAAATGCCTTTACATCAAAGGACACACATAGAACGAAGGAAAGAGGGAGAAGGAAAGAGGGAGAAAGAAAGAGTGGGAAGGAGGGAGGGGAAAGAGAGAGAGAGAGAGAGAAGAAATGAGAGGGAGCTTATTTTTGCTTTCCCATGAAAATCTCAGCTTGAAAATGGTCGCAGATGGCAAAGCAAAATCAAATAGAATACCAAGCTGAAGAAACATACGCAAGCAATATTGAAAGATGATGAGAGATTAATTGCCTCCATGATTTCTGTGTCAGTCATGTTTAGAGAAACAGGGGTTGGTTGTGGAATGATGGTTGTGAGAGAGAGTAATGGGGAGGGGTGGACACAGCGGGGGAAGGGGCAGGGAGCAGGGAGCAGGTACACTGTAGGTAAAAATGGATACAGAGTATGAAGGGGTACGTACGTTTGAGGGGATCAAATATATTTGCAGGATAAATTTGACAGTAGTCCTCACAATTTTTTTTTTCTTCATTGACAGGTTATTTTTTGGTGGAAATAAAAGGTAAATGCCCATCAAGTCTTTTTATTTTTGCTGAATTCTGTTGCTACCTTCAATGGTATGATAATGAAACAGTGCTCAGCCTTTACTGCAATTGAAGAAGAATAATTGACCAATTTGCGTACAATAAAATGTAATGAATACATTTCTTCTGGCAGAAAACAAAAGGACTCCTTGCACACTACATATTACAGTGGACACTATCAGTTTCATCAGTCAGCAAAATTATAATCTACATCAGTACACTAAAACAAAAGTTTTACGATCAAAAGACTAAAATGCAATTTCAAACTTGATTGAACCTAAACTGAATTTAATTGGATCTTTGTTCATAACAAAAGCAATTCAATCAATTGAACCTGAACTGCATTTAATTGGTTCTTTGTTCATGAATAAAGCGATTGAATCAATACACAATTGTATCAGCGGTATCTCTCTCAACCAAAATACTTTGATCAAAAGCAAGATGGAAGCCGGGACAATTGTGACCCAAAACCAAAGGCCTCTATTCTGCGGCAAACCAATTCAATCAACCGAATACATATAAGCCCTCCACGAGAGAGAATAATTCTAAGAAAGGGTGAGCCAGGAATATCGCTCTTTATTTATTATTGAAAGATCAATTCACTGGATAATAGTCAATATGTATTAATATAAGGCCCATTTACATTACAGAAAAACTAATTCAATACTGGAAAACACCCATACAAATATATATATCAGTGTTTGATATCCTGGTGTTTTTTTAAAGTTGTGCACATTGTGCCGATTGTTGATACTCTGCATGCGTTAACATGGTAGCGAGGAGAGTCACATGACCCCAAAACGGGACTAATTTACTGGTGTTTTGAGAGCCAGCATTAGCTCGGCAAAAACCGGTGTTGTCCCCAGCGTTTAAAAAAAAAAAATACTCTAGAGATGAGTTCTCCGTCATGTTTATGGTTAGTCGCCCAGTAACTTGTGACTTTGTGAGTAAAAAAACGCTTGTTTTTGTTTGCAGTGTAAATGGCCCATTATAAATGCCTCACTGCGGTAGGATATGGTATCTCTGAAATGAAAAGAGAATATCTCTCGCTGATCGTCAATGCTAGGGGACCACAAATCACTTTCGATATTGGATATTGCATTTATGGGGGTTAACTGTAATAGGACAGAATACAAAATTGAATTACTCAATAGCTATCAACAAACTCTAGAGATTAAGATTTGTATTTTTGATCCTCCATTAATAATTAAAAAAAAGAAAGACTGGGGAATGAAATAGAGGCAAAAGAGGAGATATTATTCATATGACTGATCCGAATAAACCTTTCTTTCCTCAAAATAAAAAGAAACTCAGCCTTAAAATTAAAAATAATCTCATACTCATCCTTGTATCTAGACCATGAGAGGCTGGTTATAATACAACAAAACTCTGCATTCTATTAAATGCATACCAATGGAGACTATTCATTAACCCTATACCTCTCAATATTGTATTTACTGAAAAGCTCTTTTGATTTGAACAAAAACACAATGATTGGTTGATATCAACACCAATACTTCTAATTATTGACTACATTAATGTCGATGGAAGATGGGGCAAAAAGCACATGCACATGTATTTCTCATTCTTTTCATTTTGCATGATACATTGAGATGTATATTATAGGCATATATCTTTAACAAGTCAAACAATCTGTTATGTGCCTGACATATTATTCTAGGCTTGCCCACTTCTTTTCAACTTAGCCTAATTTATACCATCAAAACCCTGATAAATCATCCAAAATTTGCAAAAACACCAGATGTTTGTAGAATGCGTGTAACAAGAATTTGGTTTTGGGAATCATTTTCAGGAATTTATCCTCAAGTTTCTCTTCACACAAAGTACTTTGGGGTTATCCAACATGATTCGCGGACCATTTTTGAAAGTACCTACTGTACATGAATGACAGCTTGGTTATTAAATCGGTTGACTACAAGTTACACTGACAGCACGTACAAAAGAAAATATATTCACGATACAGAGGAGGCTAAAGCTCTCTCAATTTTTTTCTCAATTATTTCCTCTCTGACTCTTTACAAACTGACACCCCATATGTGACATTCAATATTGGATTTTATGAAGTGTTGTTTCGGGGATGGAATACAAAATGGAGTTGTGGCGGCCGGGGATATATGTGATATGACAACAGAATCAATCAAAAGGCACAGAAACATATTGATCATGCACAGAAAAAGCAACAAAAGGTCAACGTGAAAATAATATAGCTAGTCTGCCGATTCATACTATATCAGTCATGATGTGGTAATGTACAAAGATACAAATTGATTAATAATTTTCCATTCTTGTGCAGTTGTTTTCAAAAGCTGAACTATCATATTCATCAACTAATGCATCACATTAAAAAAAGAAATATCTTGCAGAGGTTATCTTTTTGAAAATATTACAGGGCATTTGTGTAGCAGTTTAGGGGCGAATCATCCTTTCTCTTTTGAATGACTGCTTTTGTTATTATCATTAAGATCACAAATAAGCTTTTGGACAGGATATGTCAATATATGATTTCTGTACATCAATGAACTTATACATTTAAATTCATATGTCAGATGACAATAAACCTGTCTATACTATCTATTCCGCTATGACACGGCTAAACACAAACTTCTTTTGGGGGGAGGGCTGCAATGAATTTGTTTGGATCTATTTGAATGGCCCCCTTTTTGAAAAAGGGAAGTTTTCTTTTTCTTTTGTATCGTTTGCTACTTTGATAAATCTAGAGGAAAGATTTTTTATTTTTTACTATTTATTCTTTCACTCACTCATATTATATTTTATCAATTTATTTGTTGGGGGGGGGGGGGTGGTCTGGAATTAAAAACTTTGGGGTCAATATATTTACTGGCTTCCTGTTGGTGTCAAACCCTGCATCATGATATATATTCCTTCGGTTTTTATCTTTCAGGACATCCTGGTAGAAATTAATGAAACCCCCTCGAGACCAAAAGGCAGGACCAACATACAACAAGACCAACAGTCAATGCAGCCAACAAGATTCACAGCCCACAAGACAGATAATCTCGGTCTCATGAACCCAACAAAAAGTTGTCAAAAGGCTGGCAAGACTGACATGTTGGACTCATGAACCCCCTGATGACTTTTCCGAAGACCCGTCAGACCAACATTCTCAATCTTCACGACTGTCAGTCTAATGGGTCTTATGGGTTGTCTGTTTCACGGCCTATCGCTATCGGTCTTGTGGGCCTTTAATACTTCCACTTGTTTGAACAAAGATATGGAAATGTTCCAGGGAATGTTTGATTTGATTGATTCTACAGCTTTCCTTCATGCGGATATGATACATCCTTTTATCAGGGTCAAATGGGTTCATACCTGTTAAGACGCTTTGGACTAATTCTTGTATCTGGAAAAAGAAATGCAAGTCATCAACTGCGCCAAAAGTGAAACATGGAAAATATAGAACTGAAAGTAAACTATATCGGCCTATAAATAGATAAATTAAAGCAATGAATAAACAAACATGAATAAAAAATAAAATGAATACTTCTAAAAATAAAAGATAACTGTAATTTTTGTCAACTTTTTCTTCAAGTGGATATGATGCATAATGGTATATCACTATAAGTAATACGCTAAGGCTCCGCGGGGGGCGCGACGTCTCCGCCGGCCTTTGTATTCTATTGTTTTTTAATGAGATCGCCGACCGAAGCTGGTGCAGCTATCTCCTCCTGAACCCTCCCCTCGGGGTACCCGTGCCCGGTGCCGTCGTCCGCGGGAGAGTCTACTCTAGCGAATTGGCTATACTCCGCCCGAGGTCCTCCTCCGTGTCGACGTCCAGGGCGAAAACAGACGCGACATGCATAATGCATGATATGCGTGACGACAGAGATACCTCATGGATATTCAACATAACATCCGTAGACACACGACCGATGACGATCCACTCACATGAAGTTGCGTATTAAATGCACGCTGAATGGGTACGACTTACCCCGTGTTAGGTATCTTTCTATAGGATGTGCTTTGTACTAGCTGCACTGCACAAGCGGTACCTGCACAAGCGAGATACACTGGGCTAATTCCCGTCGACGTCCAAACTTAGAGACCTATTTCCATCATGATTGCCGCGATTTTTATATAGTTTTCGTGAATGGAGGTATGAAATCAAAGCTTATTTTGTGATTATTACGGCCATGTATACTCAATTTTGATTATCATTTTCTAAAGGAAAGTTTTCACAAGAAAACCAATGGACTGACAGTTCAGTCGCACACAGTGCAGCTGCGCTGCTCGGGAAGCTCCAACACAGGCACCGCGCACCGCAGGCGTCCAACGCCTGCGGCGCCGGTGTTCGAGCTTGCTGGAGTTACGCTGAAGTGTGTGTGCTGAAGCTGAGCTCGAGTCGAAGAGATTTGACACTTTGCATCATTATTGCCGCGATTTCAATATAGTTTCGTGAATATATTTACGAAACCTGAGCTTAGAATTAGTAAAAGTATTACTAATGTCTACGTTTTTAAACGACTGTCTGATTTTCTTATGAAAATTTTACTTTGAAAAATGATTATCGAAATAAATGGTCAGAAATAATCACAATCTAACACAGTTAGGGTCTATTATTATGTTACAGTTCTTGCATCAAATCAATGCATGAAAACTTAGTTATTGAACTAGAAAAATGTTTTTTTTTTTTTTAAATAGGCAATTATGAAGTAGGATGTAGGAAGCCTCAAACCTTAGCCTACTAAACAAATCTCAACAAAGTGTAGGCCTATCCTTTTATGAATTAATGAAAAAGTAGCCCCAGAAAAAAGAGCCCCCGAAAGTTGAAAAAGTAGCCCCCGAAAATTTTCCGAAAATTTGAAATGGAGCCCCAGAAATGAAAAAATTAATTTTTTGCCTGCGCCTCCCTCTAGAATCCCGCGGATTTCCGCGGGTCCTGAGTTGAGTGTATATATAATATAGGAAGTCCATGGGTTTCAAGGGGTCATAAACCCCCAAAAGCTCAGGGGGTTACGTTCTTCAAAGTGGTGGGGGGGGGGGGGAGAGATCAGATCGCAGCGAGTTGAGTGTATATATAATATAGGCGTGGGGTCCACGGGTTTCAAGGGGCCATAAACCCCCGAAAGCTTGGGGGTTTTAGGCGTTTAATTAGGGTCAGATGAGCATTTTTTTAATACTTTATTTGTGACACCTGCGGGTCACTAATTGGCGTGGGTCAATACGTAGAGTTGCGTAGTGTTGCGTACCACCTACGCTGGCCTACGTTACTATATGCTGAGGGACGGAAAGGGGTATGCAAGATGAACAAAAACAATTCAACATGTTTAATTTTTTTCGCGTACTTTAAGCATAGAAACTTGACGCAGAAAGTACGTCTTTTTACGCAACACTACGCTACATGCCTACGCAACAGTACGCTACCCTACGCCAGATCAACAAAGCAGTAAAAGCTTTCAACACAGTAAGCAACCATAAGCAAACCCGTACGCCAGCCTGCGCATAACCTACGCAGGGACTTTTTTCCCATTAATACGCAGCCTAATTTCTGCGTAGTCGGTACACCACTCTACAGAACTCTACGCAGTTCCAGTGGCTTAAAGAATAACTACCGGTACAGTTGGATTTTTTTTTATTATTTAATATAAGGCCAAATTAAAAAAAAAACATGCTTATAGCATCCTGTTTTTTAGAAAAATGGGAGGAGGCCCTTTTTTTTTTTTTTCTTTCAAAATGGCCGCTCCGTACATTTTCTCTGACATTCAGGCTATTTTTCAAGATGGCGGCCGAGATTTTTTTTTTTTTTTTTTTTTAAATCAGAAATACATTTTAGCAGTGCTTTTCATGTTTTTTTTCTTTCAAAAAAAAAAAAAAATCAAAAAAAATCCAAAAAAAAAATCAAAAAATTTCAACAAAAAAAAAGGAGGCGGCCCCCAAAAAGGAAGCGGGCGGGGACGCTAAACATGTATATTTTTTAATGGCCTGAATGGCAAATAAAGTTCTTGGTGGTTTTAATTTAGACAGTCTCTATATATCTATTTACACCCCCCGCCCCCCTCTAGAATCCCGCGGATTTCCGCGGGTCCAGCTAGTATATATATATATATACATCCTTTTATCTAGGGTCAAATAAGTTCATACCTAAATAAAAACCCAGACTAATTCTTATATTTTTTACAAGTTACATAGATTATCATCTGCGCCAAAAGTAAAACTGTATATAACCTAGTCAGAACTGTCGAAACAGGCTAGTTATATATCAATGGAGCAATTTTTTCTCAGGGAAACAATTTCAAAATCATGTCTGTGTCTCAAGACTATTGAATGTCACTAGGAAACAATGTATTATGAAACGCGCCACTGAAAAACCCAGGGACCACAAGAAATTGTCTTATTTAAACATGTAATCCACCGTTCGGACTAACAGAATTCATCACTATACAAAATCATATAGCTTTACAATATTTGTTATTTAAGTAATTCCCTTTTATTTTTTCTGGTCTGAACATATAGAGAAACGTAATTTGTATTACGAAACGTTGTATAATAAAACACATGTTTTAGAATCATTTCAAATGTCTTATCGTGAACGCACACCGAGGATAAACCAGCTGTCATGACAACTGACTTCTTAAATACAATATTCATTTTTGCAGTCAGTCTGCCCCTTTCACTTTTTTAATATAGAATGATTCTTTGGACAGTGTCTGCATCTCAAGACTATCTCCCTTCACCAGGAAACACAAAGGATTATGAAACGTGCCACCTGAAAAGACCCTGGGACCGAGAAACTTGTCTTGAAAACATAAGACACAAGAGTCAGGGTCAAGTTGAATCAATGTGGCAAATACATTAAGTGATCCCGCAAATAGACACTGCTGATGCGAAATAAAAGCTGGAAATTTCAATATTTGCGCATGATCCCACATGATGTTATTTGTGTACTCTTTGCAATCTGGGCATGGCATCCACAATGGATTCTCTACAAGCATTTGTGTTGCTACATGTATAAATTCCTCGGCAGTTTGGATAACAATTGCAATGGGGGATAATGTTTGTGAAGTCATGGATTGCAGAAGAATATAGACAATTTTTAAAATAAAATTGCTGTCGTATGAAGCAGAGAATTCGAGGAATGTAACATACTGCCAATTCGTCAATTTCATTTGCTGCCATTTGAACAAAGACTGACAGGGGTTCTAAGATATGAATTTTTAATATAGACAAAGAGATGATAGAAAAGGGTACAATTTTGGTCGGAACGAAGGTGGGACAGAAAGAAGGTGGGACAGAAAGAAGCAGGGTCGACCCTGACAACGGGACAATTACAATGATGGATAACATTTGTCCAGTTATGGGTTGCAGAAGAATGCACACAATTTTAAATAAATTTGCTGTAGTATTGCTACATTTATGAGGCAGCAATGAATTAGTACTGTAATGCATTTGTCAATGCCATTTGATGCCTATTGAACAGAGTTCTTACAATGGTGTCTGAAAATCCAGGATAACGGAATAGAAAGGAGCAGGGTCAGACCTGAAAGCACGCCAAATTGGAATGAGAAATACTATTTGTACAGTCATAGATTATAGAAGAATATACATGATTCTTTACAAAGTTGCTGTAGCATGACAAAACTACAAGGCAGTAGAGAGTTTTCTATGTTTATATGTAATTGCTGCCTAATAAACAGAGATAGACTAGGTTCCTAGCATGAATACTGAATGCCAACAGAGGGATGACGAGATAGAAAGGGGGTAGGGTCAATCTTGATAATGAGAGAAAGAAAGAAAAAAAGATAAAGGTACAAATAGAAACAGATATACAACAATGAAATAGAAACTGATAGGAAAAGAAAGGAACAGAGATAGATTAGGAAACTTATAAAGAGACGCAGACAAGTGGCCAAAGGAAAAAAGATGAATAATCTAGGCTGTCTCAATTACTAATGGTGCAATCATGTAAAGGCAATGGAATGACAAAGAGATTTAATTTAATTGCAAAGTGGCGGGGAGGGGTGGGGAAATGATAATGATTATGGTGACGAACAAAAGAAAGAGATGAAAAATTGAAACGAAGAGCAAAGTATACCAGACAGTAGGTATCTCACCGTGAGTCATACACCCACTGTTCATTATTTTCACCGTATATCTTTAGCCAAGAGAGAAAACACATTAGCTTTGTATGGGTCTGCAAAATGTCATTCCAGAGGAATATGCCATTTAGGAGATGTCAAACTAAATTGATCTATGAGCTACAATTCATACGGTGTAGATGGATGATTCATTCAGAGTTTCATGACCAACCGAGGCCCCAAGTATTCACAGAATTTTCTACCACTTTGCGATAATGAATACACATTTGAATCAAGTTCGGGTTTTTCATTTACCGCATGCAGGAGTCTCTCTAATTTAGCCCCGTTCATATGTGCCGGCTCCCTGTTGAAAGTCGCAAACATTAAATTCTGCCTTTTTTAGCGGAAATGCTACCGATATGCATATCAGATCAGCGCAATACCAGAATACTTTTGTATTATTATAGTATTGCCTTGCTAATATTAACAAAGATCAAGGATAACAATTCTGAGCGATGCATATCCGGAATACCGTTTCATTTGCAGATGTGCACTGTGCATATCCCCCTAATTTTATGATAATGTAGTTCTTGGAGAAACATTCAGCTTTTACATTTTAGTCTAAAACTAAGATACTTGTATTTTCACTTGTCTCACTGAAAGCTATTCTTAGAGACAAGAGGCTTTTATCAAGTGAGAGGAAAGACAGATCGAGTGAAAGGCAAAGAAATCAGATGGATGAGAACTGAAATGAGTGACATGGAAAATAAGAAGAACTCCCACACATCTTGTGTGATTTACCAATAGTTAATACTCTTCTTTTGTGAACATCATATGGCAATACGTCTATCAACAAACGAACCACTGTAAAGCTTAACAGATTTTCTGAATTGTTTCAATTCCAATTTTTGTTAAGTATACAGATATTTTTGTTCGTCCACATAATTTATTTCTGCACGATAAACAATTAAAAATAAAATTACCTTGTGGCTGTTTCTATGGCATGCAATTCTACAATCAACAGAACTAACATTATGTGGTCAATCCAAATGATAATTCTACTGCATGATAAACTTCAATGCATTACTGTATACTTTTTTCACCTGCAATATAATCTTGGTTTTTAAGGTTTTCACAACCTAAGGATTCAATGATAAAAGAAATGAACCAGAAAAGATGACAAAGCTAGGCTATGCCTGGATACATAATTACAATATTTGAAAAGCTTGAATCAAAATCTGTGACCGACTGCATGGATTCGCTCAAGTGATGTATTTACTCCGTGTTCAGACCATTTGATAGGATTCATCATATCACTATATGAGAATCGTATAGCCATGTGATATCAAAGACATAATAGTGGGCTCTCATTTTGGAATTCCACACCATTCAGGATTTACCCAATACCGTATTTTCCGGCGTAAAGGCCGCAGTATTTTCGGGTGAGAAAAAAATCAAAAAGTCGGGGTGCGGCGTATACGCAACAACAACAAAATTCAGCGGTCAAAACATCACGTCCATTTGCACGTATGGGACTATAGGAACGGTAGCATGACTAGACAACGGTACAGGACAATTCTAGAATAACTCCACACAACTTACCGACAAGTTTATGTTGCATAGTTGACATGAAGACGAAAAAACTTATTTTTCTAATAAAATCTGCCGATAGATCTAGATCTAAGTCCATACCATTGCATCGCCAAAAAGTAAACAAAGGGACAGGCCGTTACTTACGGAGCTAGCTGCCGCGCAACGCAACTACGCAGGTCGGAAAATGCTATTTCGGATTACACCGCACATCGAGGAAGGGGTATTGTAGGATACCAAATCTGCGTACGATACGGTACTAGCTTAAAAGTCGATGAAGATCTGCTAAATTATGATCATTTTTGAGGTTAACTTCTTGTTGATTTATAAGAATATTGATGAATTTGGTATAGTTTGTAAAAATAAAGAGTGTTCTACAAGAAAATTACAATCATTTTGTTTGGTCCGTTTTTTTTTTCTCTTTTTTTTTTTTTTTTTTTTTTTTTTTTGTTGTAGTTTTTTTTTTTCCTCTACGAAATGTCAAAGTTGGGGGTGCGGCCTATACGGCGGTGCGGCCTTTACGCCGGCAAATACGGTACTAGGTGTTGTCAATCACCAGGATAATAAGCCTTCAGTTTATGACCAACAGGCAATAAATGCTCTGTATTTTCCACCAATCGCCCCATACAGAGAAGTCAGTATCTTACCGGTACATTTCCCCTCACCCGAAGACTCTCCGAGAGATAGGGGGTATTTCTTGATGGGAACTACGGTTTCGCTGTGTGTGAAACTTGTACACCCATTAATGGTTTTTCCACCAAGTCTGGTGTCAGCAAATTATGACCTACTGCACATTGAAACTGACGAGCATCTCCCTTTAAATAATGTTTTCCAGAGTCTTTGTATGAAGAAATGTTGTATAGCGGCAAATCGTGTACAGAAACGCACGTTTGAGCAACGTCTTTAGTCCATGATACAGATTTTATGCGACACGATTCAGCAGTTTTTATCAAACTGGAGAACACAATTGGCTTTTCAACATTTCTTTAGAAATACAGTTGCAAGTTGGCTGAATATAATGCCGTTGGGTTGACTGACTCAAGCTCCAATTGTGTTTAGTGCATTATTTCCCAGGTCGAGATTCAAGATATGCATCAGAAACAGATGTTTATGTAGTGTATCATCTAAATAGGCAGTTTGTAAGAGTTCAAAAGAACCACAGTTATACAAAAGTTTTGAAATAAGAAGAGTTTATCATCTCAATCGATCATTCTATGAAGAAAAAAAATGATATTGGCTCCATTCAACTTCTACGAGCAATTTGCACGAACCACTAACAACTATTTTGTATGTCAGGGTTCCATAACGCTATTCTTTATTCAAAATATGAGCTTTAAATATTACTTCTAAGAAAATGACTTGTTGCAAATTTACATACATTCTCAATTAACAAAAACAGGATGCATGGTAAAAGACTATTTTCTTCACATCAAACTCATTATCTGTTGGCTATTATTTTTTGGAGGTTGATTTAATACATTCTTGTTTTGTACACACTTTTTGGGGGTATATATTGGTACACTAAAAAGGTAGAGATACTTTCATCTAAATTCATAACATGAACAAGAGAAATAGACATGTACATATTGTCTGTTTGGAACCAGAAGGCGTTAACTCGTAACTAATAACTAATTATTTAAAAAATATATATTTTACACAGACTTAAAGGAGCTACACAAAGAAAAATTCACTACAACTGATAATTAGAACAAACTACATATGGATGGAAAGATTTTCTCTTGAAATACACAAATAATTTGCTGAGAAATCATATAGATATCATGGAAAGGCGTAAAATGCAATTTTTCAAAACCCTTCTTAGACCCCCCGAACGCCCCTGAACGTAAGCCAAACACATGAGCGTAGCGAGCTCTGAATAGTGACATCACACACTGGACAAACAGCTCAGTACCGGAGTCGCGCGTGTATTAGTCTGCAGCTAGCCAGCCGTGTCCCGTGTGTGACGTCACAAATATTGACGCTCTACAAAGGACCGCTGAAGGCAGAAAATCTGGATCTCAAAACTAACATTCTTGAGAGTTGATTACTGCGGGCTCCAAACATATTTTGAAGAGGAGAGTTGTTGTATTTGATCAGTAAGGCTTCCCCTTTACAATGATATGAGTTTTGCATCAATTCAAAACACTTTTGATTCTTTGTGTGTCTACTTTAATGTCCTTATAATAATAATAATAATAGCTCACATTTATAATGCGCCTAATACTACGTTTCTAGTCGCGGAACATATTATTACCCCGGTTATCGGATTCAGGCTTACCCGCACACAAGGTATGCACATTCTCCACTCCCTGGGGAGCATTCCAGCCAGTCGCCATTGCTAATCAAACCACATTAGCTTTCGCATCCTACCGGGTACCCATTTAACACCTGGGTGGAGAGTGGCAAATGTAGATCAATGTCTTGCCAAAGGACATTAGTGCCGCGGCGGGACTTGAACCGCGGACCTTGTGATCCACAGTCCGGTGACATATCCACTTGACCACGACACCTTATGGCTCCAAACAGATGATATCTTAAACAGTTTAATAGCAAGGATACAATAACGATAACGAAGAAAACATATACATGTATGTAGAAAATGAACGGTGCTCACTGAAAATATAATTAGTGGCTTTCAGCACTGATTTGTTTGGATTGTATACCTTTTCGTCAGAGGCCGATTGCACTACTATCTTTGATTTATGAATATGGCCATTGACCACTCCTTTATTCTGCTTCCCAAAAGACTGACTAGAATTAGGGAAAATCACTTACCTTTGATTCAAAGAAATAGCTTCCGCTCAAAGCTGCATGGAGTGGGTTGATCTCAGTTTGTCAATAACTTGTCCCTCCAGATTCCTGTGAAATACAAAAGAAGAAAATTATAATGATTAAGACATCTCAAAACTCAATCCATACTGAAAATCCATAACAGAGAGAGTAACAGGAAATGTAATAACAATTAAACAACAGCAAAAACAATGTCAACAACAGCAACAACAACAACAGCAACAACAACAACAGCAACAACAACAGGAGCTACAGTTACATTGCTCACATACTCCAAGTGGGTGCTCAAGGTAAATACCTGCTAGTACACAGTACCGGTACTGTAATTACCCTGGCTTTCGCAGATCACCTTTTAACAAGTGACAGTATGGCAACAGCTCAAAGTTGACAGTACTTCTTCAATTTCACAAAATCGAATTATTTAATATTTTTCTATAAATTGTATTTATTCTATCATTATCTTTGGGGAAAAAAAAAGATGAATGATTCAGTCACCGTGAAAGAGTTTCTGACTGATTTCACATTATATTACGTTCTTCTCTTGAAGATTGTTTTAAGGTAGGATGGTGAGGCTTTCTGCTCTTAGAACCGGAGAGGCCGAGATACTCTTGGGCCAGGAAAATGGACCTGGACAATTAAACAACTGTCTTGTGTCATCATAACCTTAATTCATGCAGAAAATTGTTGCACCTTCAGCTCCTTAGCCCATTCCCCTCTCTCTCTCTTTCTCCATCTCTTAGTTGACTACCCTACCTGTATACAGCATCTAGTACAGACACGCAGTATATATACAAAGATGGTCCCAGACCATCAAATTGTATCATAAAACTTAATGGCCCAAATTCACAAAGGACGTCATATGACGCGTTTTACACGTTTTTTACAAACCTGGTTTGTAAAGAACAAAAGGAGGTTTGAGCTCAAACCTTGCTTTGTGATTTCGGGCCAATGAGCCCAATGATTAATTTACTTGAATCATGAATACGTAAATCATTGTCAAAATCCATGTTCAATTCTATCACTACTCTACTCAAAGAATAAACTAATTCCAATTATTGAAACATTTTAAAATGAACTGTCATTACTGCTCATAAGTCATAGTACAATAACAAAATAAATAAAGCTCTTGCGAACAAAAACAAATTTTACGCTCACTGCATTCCGATGCGCATGAATGACATGTGACATACACTTTCCCACACATGTGTGTTACAGTGTATACAAACATTGCAGTTTAATCAGCAATGCTCAAAGATACATGTAGGGTCCATGTGTACATGTACTCTACATATAAACACACAATGGAATTTAAAGTGAGACTTAGCCAAGAAGTAGTGACTATTCAAGATCATTTCAAAGTGTACAAGCCAAGTTCACAACCCTCTTTGCATCTAATGCTATCATTTCTTGCTCTTAAAACAACAATATTTCTCAAGCTCTTATGACTGTGGGCAAGTACCCCATAGGAGCTCCACTTCGTGTCTGTGTATTTAGCGGTCAAATTATGAATGGCGCCTGGATTAGGTTTCTTCCATGGCATTTTTGCCTTGCTCCTTCCTTTTCTCTTCGCAATTCTTCTTGGATGTTGATGAAGATGAGATGATGATGATGATGTCCGGAGGCTATTGATCACCCATGTTCAAAGATTTTTTTTTTTTTTTATTTTTAAAATATTTGTTATGAATCAGTACCAGGATTGCAAGAAACTAGATACATTGTAAATGCAGTCTATTTTGACCTCAGCTGGCTTGAGATTAGAATATTTTGAAGGCTATTGAAGAAGATCAACCATGTTCAAAGATTTTATATTTTCTTCAATTTTTCATATTTTTATGAATCAGTAGCAGGATGGTTAGAAACTGGATACATGTAAAATAATAAGTGCAGTTTTAGTTGACCTCAGCTGGCTTGAGAGTAGAATATTTTGAAGGCTATTGAGGAAGATCAACCATGTTCAAAGATGTTTTTTTTTCTTCTTCACTTTTCATTTTTTTTAAATATGAATCAGTACCAGGATGGTTAGAAACTGGATACATGTAAGATAATAAGTGCAGTTTTAGTTGACCTCAGCTGGCTTGAGAGTAGAATATTTTGAAGGCTAGTGAGGAAGATCAACCATGTTCAAAGATGTTTTTTTTTTCTTCTTCACTTTTCATCTTTTTATGAATCGGTACCAGGATTGCTAGAAACAGGATACATGTAAGATAATAAGTGCAGTTTTAGTTGACCTCAGCTGGCTTGAGAGTAGAATATTTTGAAGGCTAGTGAGGAAGATCAACCATGTTCAAAGATTTTTTTTTCTTCTTCACTTTTCATTTTTTTAAAATATGAATCAGTACCAGGATGGTTAGAAACTGGATACATGTGAGATAATAAGTTCGGTTTTAGTTGACCTCAGCTGGCTTGAAAAGTAGAATATTTTGAAGGCTAAGAGAGACACAAGGGCGATTTTGTGTATTTGTGAGGGTGTTTCATTGGCTGCCTGCAAGAAGGTCATTGCTGCCATCTATAATATATACAGGTAATTCTTCTTTATGGCCTTCCTTGTGGGCAACCAATAATATAGCTATGTTAACACTCCTAGAAATTTGTCTTTGGGATTTTTTCTTAAAAACGCTGTTCTCATATGCAGCAATAAGCTAAGTTCTTTATAAAATATATAAAATTCATGATCAATATCTCACGTAGGAGAGTATAATAGGGTGTGATGGTGGGGAGGGGGAGGGGGAGGGGGAGGGGGAGGGGGAGGGGGAGGGGGAGGGGGAGGGGGAGGGGGAGGGGGAGGGGGAGGGGGAAGGGGAGGGGGAGGGGGAGGGGGAGGGGGAGGGGGAGGGGGAGGGGAGGGGGAGGGGGAGGGGGAAGGGGAGGGGGAGGGGGAGGGGGAGGGGGAGGGGAGGGGGAGGGGAGGAGGGGGTTGTTTGTTTCACCCTTAACAATTATTTGAAAGAGCATGCATGGACTGAAATCCAGACCTGCATTCATGGAATTCTACAGTACTCATATTTAAATCTCACTAATCAGAGAGATTTGGAACGACTGCATTAGCAAACATCAAAGTTAAAAACCAGGAGCTAAACCTAACGTTTACGGACTCATATGTGAACTTAGCAATGTCCTTCCCTATTCCTCTGAACAACTTCAAGACAGGAAAGGACCCACATGATCCCTGATTACAAAATAACATCAATGTTTAAAGCCACGAGCTAAACTTAACATTTATGGACCCTCCTGAGAACCTAAAAAATGTCTGATGTCTTCCCCATTCCTCTAAACACCTTCATGAGTACAAAGCAAACATCCCTTAGTCATTTCATGTACATTTGCAGAAGAGATCACTCTAGTTAGAGCAAACAAGAAACTACAATATGAGGATTCCAAGCTTAGAAGCATTTACATGTACATGCAGTATGTTCCTTTGTTCCTTTAGTTTTGTGTTACATATAATGATCAAATAATAGATCAACCACCACTTGTACCAGTGATATAGGGGAGGGATGGGTAAGGAAAAATTAAGCACAGTGGCATGCAAATAAATACTTACTATAATTGTTATCCTTATCTTTTTCATGTGGGGGGGGGGGGGGTCTGTCAGTCGATACAAGGGCCCATGTTAAGATAAAATTAATTTGTCTAGAATTTAGAACGAAAAAAAATCAACACCAATCATATTGAAAAAGTGATTTTTAGAACTGCAGAATATTCCCACCAAGTTTTCACAACCGAGTCCTTTTGCAAACTTTTAAAAGAAGATGAAATTTTGCCACTTTTGCAACATTTTACCTACAATTTAAAAGGCACATCGTACAAGCCCCTATCACATGTGTAATGTATTTCAATATGTCATGATCTTTCATCAAATCCCTCCTCCTCCTCTGGTTTCTGATTACTACAATCACAAGAGATACGTTTTTTCTACCAAACCACAAATATTTGCCACCAACACACATGAGAGAAAAACCCTGGACCACATCCTTTGTTTGCAATGTTATAAAACCAACATTCAACTGGTTCAATATTGAAGTCAGATGGTAGCAACTTTTGTGTGTGCGCATGCAAACTATTCTCCTGATGCTACAACCTGTGTATCTTTATACTGTCTAAAAAGCCTGTTCAGACTAAAAGATATATACGCAAAACTTGTTTAAAGAAACGCTGTATAAAGAATCATCGTACAGCGAAAAGGAGCATACAGTCTAGAAAATAACATGGTATTAAAGAAAAAGAATTTGACGGTGGTCAACTGACCAATCATCACTGCGCGCCGACAATAAGCCCCGCCCAGTTCTACGATTTTCGTACGATAGGACGTTTAGACTAGAGCAGGCTGCTTATTCTTTGATGTTTTGTTTAAAACGTTGCTCAAACTTTATACAACGTTTCTTTGTACAATTTTCATTATTCTTTCATAGCTATACGATTAATCATGATACATTGAATGCCCGGGGGGGGGGGGGGGGGTACTCACGTATATTGGGTATACGGGGATGTGCCGCTCGGAAGGGTGACTTTTTCAGGAAAGATCCTTAGACATGGGTCCCCTTTTCATTAAAAAAATCCTTAGACATGGGTCCCTTTTTTCATTTATTCCTTTCCCCTCTTTTCTCCCTCATTTTCTCCTGGATTTTGGGATTTGCTCCTACATTGAAAATGCCTAAATCTCTCCCATCTCTAAATAAATGGACCCTTCGGTGATTGCATTTCCAGTGTACGAGGTGTACGCACTGACCTCTAAGTCAGTGCGTGTACGTACGTAGCTCGTAAACTCAACTAGATCCCGGAGTACCACATATATCAGGACCCCATGGGCTCTATACCGGGTACTCATATGGCATAATGCGCGCTAGGTATGGTATCCGTCCGTATAGGGGTCGTACCCCCGGAAACTTGTAGCGCTTCGCACGCTGAAAGATCGGCAGCTATACCCTGCGTACCCTCTGCCCAGCAGCCGGGCAGCAGCGGGGCTCAAGCAGGGAGCTATATAGCCAATGCTTGAGAGCTCGTGTACGGGTACGTTAACAGGAAAAGTCCTTCAATTAAAACAGATGCTAGAGGTGCTAGCACAGTATTATTATGTTGCATGGTGTTTTCATCTTTATGTGTGTAAACTACTTGTAAACTACATGTAGTATGGTACAGTTTACTAATAAAGAACTTTATCGAGAAACTGCAAAATTATTGGCCATTGTATTATTACACACATAGGTGCATTACTATCCTGGCTGTGTCTTAAAAGTTGTGCCATTAGTATTGATTCTCAACATTTCAAACACCACTGTGTAAAACTCAACCAATTTTACTAAAAATCTATACTTTAGTGACAATCAATAAGATCTAAATAGCAGTAATATACATTTTTTAACTTTCCGATGTTAGAAAGAATAATTTAAAAAATCAAATTGTGAGTCCACTGTCGAACTTGCCGATCAGCCGCATCGGCATGATTGTGTGCATCTTTGTGTTATGAGTGTATTGACTATTCATGTATTTAAATGCTGCCTATTAACGCGTAGTGCAGTGCTAAAGGTCAATATGCATTAGCGTTGACTCTCCATATGCTTTGCTGGAGTGTATTATTACAGCTTAAAAAATGTAATATTTGAAGTTTGAAATCCTTAGACATGGGTCCATTTTTGACAAAAAATCCTTAGACATGGGTACCTATTTCAGCAAAAGGACCCTTGGATGTGGGTATGGGTTTGGAGGTCTCAGCCGCACACCCCCGTCCGACTATAATCTGAGTACCCCCCCCCCCCCCCCCCCCCCCGGGATTGAATGCAGGGTTAAAATGTTCACTCTAAAACAAGTTAAACAAGAGCTACTTATTAAGGAAAAAAAGAACACCCACAAAGCCATCTCTGCCAATCTGCTTGAACGTTAAAATTGAGCCCTTTGTCAGAATGTTTGGCTCCTACATCTACATTGTATAAAACACACATGAAAATGTTCCATTGTGTACATACAAGCTTCTTTTGTGTAGCACGAAATCGTCTTTTGTTAGACAGCTTTGTTCTTTGAGAATGGTGAATCTTGATACGGTTCGTTTGTTGCATTATAGACTTTGCAAAATGTTTGAGCATCAAAATAGAGTCCATTGTTGCTCTGTAAGGCTACAAACATGAAACTATTTGATTGTAAACATTCAGAGATATACAGATTACCCAAGTTTGTGTTGGGAAGCATGATTCTCTTTTCACATACATAACATCTTCTTTAGTCTACCTCATAACATTGTTATCTCGTTGATATAAGAACTCTGCAAAGTTTTGAGAGTATCAAATAAATTGAACCTTTTGTTGGTTTTTAATGCTACAAACATGAAACTGTTTGATTGTAAACATTCATGGAGATGTAGAGAGATAAAGCTTATCTACAGCTCTGGTATATAGGGAATTGTATTTTGAGAGAATATTGCTATAATGTATTCTGGATTGTTTATCCTGAACCGGAGAAATAAAAATTATCGCACCATTATTATTAACACACCAAATTATTCAATCAAGTTAGTTCATATTGATTAATGAACTTTCAGTTAAAGATGAAAACATTAGAAAAAGTATAACACAACTGTTAAACTGTGCATTTTGAGAAAAATAGCCAGTTTGAACAAGCCCATAACAGATACGACTATCCTCTCATCATCTGCGGCCGCCCGCCAATATTCCATCAAGTTAGCTCATGATATTGCTCTTTGGTTGGTTTATGGTTACTGAAAAAACAACTTCCAAGCCACCCCAAGCCAAGGATAGTTCTTAGGGCTGTCCTCATCAGCTCAAGATTGCCAAATAACCAACTATTTTAGCTTTCCTGATCGCAAATTATCCAGCCAACTTTGCGTCTTCATCAGCCCGCAGTTGCAATTAGCGGGATATTTGGTCAAGATATCTTCGGCTAGTTTGCAAAATATCCCGCTATTTGTCCGGTGCGTCTCCACCAACCGAAAGACTCACACTATGCGCAAACGCTGAGCAAAATATCTCGAGCTAATTGCACGAGCTTGAATTTAGAGTTTCGAGGTCGACTCTCGTGCTGATGAAGTCTCGAGGTGATGAAGACGTGATTTGTAACTTCGGGCTTACTTCCTACATCGGAAATAGCGGGCTATTTGGCAATCTCGAGCTGATGAAAACATACCTCATGTCTACTAAATCTGATGGCGGGTCAAGATCCAAGATGAAGACCCTTGAGACAGAGAATCGTGCTTCTTGGGCATGTCCACATTTGAGTCATAGAATAACAGTCACGTCAAAGTTTACATTTTGCACCTCCCAAACCACATCATTTTTTTAGAGAAATTGAACGTAAAATAGTCCTATCTGAACATAATACAAGTTGAAAAACCCTTGAGAGAACTTGCTATCTGGGCATGTCCACATTCAAACCAAAAGAATGGCATTATATTGTGTAACCGCATCATGTGGTTGAGACATTGAACACACAACAGTCATATCCAAACATTATCCTTGGCAAATATGTTTGTAGCAATATACAATTACCCTTTTTCTTCTAGGGAAGGGGTACTCTATACTGAATAATTTTGAATTCACTGTAAAGTTACTCATTTGTTCACATGAGCTCTTTAAAATATTTTGGAAAAGGAAAATTCTGTTGTCATGAGTATGGTTTACACTAATTTTTTTACCAGAGCTCTTAACAGTTTCCAAGGCATTCCTTTTTTAATTATTATTCCACAGCTATTATCACGTTCACCACACCTGTGCATACATGTACATACATATTACATGTAGAAGTGAAACAGAACTTCCTGAATCACCACTGATGAACATTAGAGGGCTGTGTACGTCAAACAAAATGAGAAATATGGAACCAGAAGCAGGAACTAAAATTCATTGTAACAACAATCTATGTTCACACGTGAATAGCAACCGCCTCCATCCGATATTAAGCCAGAGTCACCCAGAGTTAATCTTAACCCACAAGAGGGGTGAACGCGGCCAAGGGTAGCCATGCGAGATGAAACACACTGGGCGGGAAATATTTGGTTAAACCTCCAAGGCCATCATAAATGTATTCCACTCTTCTTCACCATCATCATCATGATCATCTCTTTTCCTCCTCCATGGCCAAAATAAACACGAGAGCATATTGATTCAATTTTGGGCATCATTTGCGACAAGCTGGCTTTTAAAGGGCACGGTCAGCCAGCCGAGACAGGTAAAGATAGATACAGTAGTCTGAGGCAACTATTATTGGTGGCTATTTTACCTGATGGCTAAGAAAGTATAAATGCTTCTTAGTAAGCCACCAGAGGACCAACAGCTTTTATATACCTCTCCGGGGGACTCTTGTTGGTATAGAAATGTATTAAAGAGGGTCTGAATCTGTAAGAATATGTAGACTCTGCATTTATTTTAGCTAATAGTACTACTGCCTACTGGGCAGAACAGAAAGAGACTGTCAAAGTTATGCTTGGCTCATGGCATTACAGATTTTTGTTCAATAGTCAAAATAAAGTCTGTGCTTGCAGACTACATAAAGGTACTAGTCACTTCATTACAAACTACCAGCTAATTAGAAAATTGATTTTTGTTAATGAAACCAAATTTTAACCAAAATTAAGCGAGTCATTCAAGTAGGCTCATTCAAAATCACTTACATGATTACCGAACAGTAGGCCCCTAAATAATATTACAAAAACAACAACCAATACTAAATATAACTGTGAACATGTCACCTCGATCCTATAATTGGGATTTTAGGGGTTAAAGGTGGACTTCACAGGTACACAGTTCATGGAGCTCAGGACTCACCTGGATGTTTACGAAAGGGCTTTCCTCTCCAACCAAGAAGAAACAAGGCACAACAACTTCTGACTGACAACCAGGAAACATAAACAACTGTTCTATTTTTAACTCGTAGGCGGATGTCACTATCAAGTTTATAAAGGATCTCTCTCCATCTCTCTCCCTCTTTCTCTCTCTCTTTCCCCTCTCCCTCTTTCGGTCTCTCTTCCTACATGTATGTAGCCTACAGGATGGGTAATATTATCTTACTAGCTCTGCATTGTTAGTGATAGTAACCAAATGTAAATCAGGTAAGTGAGAATTATTTTCAGGGTGTTGACGTTGATGATGATGACATCAATACTTAAAGTAACTGTAAAGACTGACGTAATTGGAGGAGCCTTTGCTTTTTCTTTTTCTTTTTTAAATACAAAAATAATAATTTTGACATTATCATCATCATTGCTAAGATTCCTCCTCCTCCTCACCATCATTATTCCCATCAACATCATCATTATAATCAATAATCATCATCCCTAATCATCATCATCATCAATCTGCACAGTGCTTAGTGGGACTAACAAATATAACATACATACCAGTGTAATATATAATACACAAAAAAGCAATTACATATTTCAAATAAAATTCCTGTTTGTATGCCTGTACATGTACCGGTAGACCTTAACTCTAAACCCTCTCAAATTACCTTTTATCATTCGGACAATAAGAAGCTTGATATAATTAAAGATAGGAGAGAGAGAGGGAGGAAGAGAGAGAGAGAGAGAGAGAGAGAGAGAGAGAGGGAGAGATAGCGAGCATGAGAAGAAGAATATGAAACTCCTGACAATTACGAGCACCACTGGTTTTGCTTCCACATGAATGCATCATCGGTTGCCTAGCAACATATTTTCTGAGGGATACACTTTGCAGATGCAGGGTTTTCACACCTCTGCTCGTAATACACTCCCCTCCAATTCTGACTCACAGCTTCCTAAATGATTTCCAAAGTCATATACCATTCCATCCAAGTCTATAGTGTAGTCCCATGGGTAGGAATACGAGTTGGAACATATTGAATTTACAGGGTACCCTAACAGTGTCATGATCTAGTAGTAGGAGGATGATGTGATTTAGTATTCATGATGTGCTCCACCCATATAACGGAGAAGTTCTATCGTTGTAATAGAAAAAAGTCATTAAAGATATTTGATTGGTTTCAAAATTACTCAATACAATGCATTTAAATGTATAATAAATAGAATATCAACAGTCCCACTCAATCCATATACACAATGCTCTGTCTCTCTCCCTCTCCATCAAATATGAGGGTACTGATTTGATTTCATAAAATTAAACAAATTTGTATTTGAGTTTGATACATGTACACCTGCAAAGCATATCACTATAAAGAAAAGAAGAAAAAAAAGAGACGTGCAGAACGATAAACTCTCCTACAGTGATTACTCCGTCTCAATCCCAGTGGAGAATAACTTGAAAAATTGGAATTACGGCCAATGAAATTGAGTAATGACGATACAGTTAACAACTAAATTATTCATACCCCTTGTAAATTTGATGTTTTTTGTTTTTCGTAACCCAAGAATGAAAGGTGGTCTGCTTGAATAAAGGGCTTTTGTTAAAGATTTTCAGATGTATGCTTCAAAGTTTATTACGTCACATTCTCAAGAAACATAAATCAGGAGAAATCAATGTCGACATACTGAAACAATTAGATAACTTGGTAAGGGTATGAATAACTTAAATGTACATGTACTCAATACTACATTTGACCCATATAATGTACATGCATGTAGATTTAATGCACAAATTGTGCACAACTCACATGCATTACTTACCATTGAAAAACACACAACATAGCCCTCTAATGGATAAACCATACATGTACACTTCCAACAATTGATCGTCTTTCTCCGAATGAACTCAACATCAAAACCGCTCCTAAAAATCTACAAATGAATCACGCTGGTGCTTTATATATCCTAAAATGTTTCACATTTGGCATATTCCAAGAGCCAATACTTAGCCATTTGTCCTCTCTCTCTACTTGCTACATGCAGGCAAGGTCAAACTTCACGTCTGGCCAATTTCCCTAATTACTGCATGTTTGTGAAGAGTTAAAAACCTGCAGAAATCCACATTTGAAGGGTATTACGTAACGTTATGTAACATATGTAACTCCTGCAGGGTCTTCAGGCAACCACAGAGAGAATTACTCATCCTTTCCAGGGAAAAGAAGATAACAGAAAACAAAGAAACATCTATTTGTATGTAGGCAGTTGGGAACAGCATCAATAAAACAATATGTGGCATCTGTTTCTAATGTACATTGAGATATAAGACAAAAATGCAAGTTGATTTAGACTTATATGTACAGTACATGTAGTACCAAAATATCAAACAAATATTGTTTGGGGAATCATTTTTGTATCAAAATGTGTACCTTAAATTTTGCAATTATTCTTTGGCATAGTCCCATAAATAGGTGTAATATGTTTTGGAAGGTTCAAGATTATTAGTGAGATTTCAAGATTTCAAGTATTACAAGATTTCATAGGCATTATGCAGGTATATACAAAATAATATTTTGTTGAAATATACTACTCCAATGTGTTAACACCAATTCATGCAACTTCTCCATGAGGTCTACAAGGCGATGCATAAAGATGCATAAAGATGCATAAAGATGCATAAAGATGCATAAAGATAATTAGGAAAGTTGTCTGTAAATTTTTATCTTCAGTTGTCCATTTCCATACTGTCAAAATAATGTATGCATATCTGTGTTTGTGATTTTCAGGATAAATGAGTTTTGGCAGCATTTTCCTTCTTCTTCTTCAATTTTTTTGGGGTTGGGAATTTATCTGGTCTTTAAAATGGGTCAATATACCACAACCTACACAAGGATTCAAACTTCATTCCACAATATAAGTGTTATTTTCCATGAAATGAAATTTAAAAGGGACAGAACAATCAGCTTGTTGATTGCTGTGGCTCATTAGAAAGAAATAGAAGAAATGCTATTTTAATATTTTACCATCATCATTATGAACTACTTAGCTTTGCTGGTACCTTCAACACAAACATCATTTCCAAACCTGAATGGTATATAAATCTCTGGATCATAGAAACCAAACAAACTTTTCCTCGACGATAACGACGGAAGAGGTGAAATTGGAAACCACCATCGTCTCCGCAACATGCGCGGATTACGCAGTCTCAAATTTCTGACAGATCTTGAAGTATTACGGTTCCCTCATTCATGCTCTGGATACGGAAAGTGATAGCCGCTGAAGCAAAGCGCCTTCGGGGGTTTAACATTGACTGGATACTAACTCATTGGTTTTGAATGACGAAAAGAAAATTGATCCCGACTACAGAATGGAAACGAAAGAAAGAATAATCCCACCCACAATTTAATAATAGAAATATAATCACTCATGACAATGCGACAGTACCTTAGCTCCCAGCCTCCCACTAGTATAGAAGCATTGCAATAGTGAATAGGGAGGGATAAGGCAGTTAAGTATTACAGTCATCCCAAGTTAATTTGAAAGATATATTCGGTCATTAGATTCTGGTCATAATATACTACATGTACTTTGTTTTAATATAAATATTCATTGTTTATTTGTATATAAAAAGGAAATTATTTGATAGATTGAGGAGCTCGCGCAGTGCACTCTTCACTTTGCACAGCACTCTCTTCACCCGCTCTTTCTTCCTGTCTCCTCTCCTCCTTTTGTAAGGCCGGTATCATTTCAAGCTCTGCTTACGATATCGGTCTTCTGCATTCTCCCCCTTTTCTTTCTTTTCAAATACGATTAATTGTACTATTGATTATTTGTATTTATTTATTTGTGAATTACTACTTGTATTACTTATCATTATATTGCTAAAATGTATTCATTGTTATTTTTGTTATTGTTTATGGAAAATGCAGAAATAAAACTTGAAACTGAAACTGAAAAACTTCTAAATAACATAATATGATACCTATGTGTACATGTAGAGTGCTATAAAAGAGTTAATGTTTACTGTTCATTGCAGGTTTATAAAATGCGTAATTAATGATTCACAAAATTATGACATAACGATTTCGAAACAGAAGGGCACTATTAGGGATCATTCGTAGAAAATGGTTCCACAGTTAACGACAAGTCGGTTGAGACCCAGAATGAGATTGAGAAAAGAGATAAAATGAGAAAGAGATAAAAAGAGAGGGAGGGAGAGAGAAAGAGAGAGAGAGAGAGAGAGAGATAGAAAGAGTTCTAAGCAATAAAGGGAAAGAAAAGTAAGTTTGTTGTTGAAGGCTTTCGGGGCTGACCTTTCGCAATCCAATCGCATCCCTTGCAGGAGATAAGGAGTAATTAATTTCACATCCCTTCACATTATCACATCTCAAATATTGATCCATAAACACCGATGATCGTCCACGGCGACGCTGGTTTAGCGCGCTTACCGAATTACATCATGCTGACAGGGGGAGATTCGCTGCGAAATTAACTTTGGGGAACAGAGCGAGTAAAGTTGATGAAATAATTGGGAGAAGAGAGAAATGAAAATATGAGGAAGATGGGCGATGTTGACATTATCAAATGAAGCAACGTTGGGAATTTCCCCCGGGTGTCAACAATTTCCTTTTATTTCCCTTCTCCTCATTAATTCAGACAAAAATGATAATCCTGCTATTTTTTCTGGAGGTTATTTAACACATTATGAGAATACATTGCGATAAGTACCCGCCGGGATACAGTGAGTGACAGACGAATCATTTATTGAATAAGAAATACTTCCAGAATCATGTAATCCCCGTCTACTGGTACAAATATTGATTTTACAGATGCCTGCCCTCAATGAATTAATATCCACATGCCTGGAAGTGATAATCATGTTAAGAAAAACAAACAATACATGCAGCGCATAGTTATCATATCATTCTAGGTACATGTACATGTACATGTACAATGCACAGGTATGGATTTTCAAAAAATCAGCCCATCCCACTTTGAAAAGTCTATTGAACTCTATTCACTATGTGGGCCAACCTGAACACCTACCGGTATAATGCCATGGTTCCACTCAAATCTTCTTCACAATAAATGGGGAGTCCAAGCTAATTGTCCCATACATTAGGGGCTTACAGTATAGCCTCTTCAGGCTATTGTAGAGCTACACAAAATTTGTATAAAGAATAACTGTATAGCAAAAGGAGGGTACAGACTAGAAAACAACATTACATGTATATAAAGAAACTAAAATGACGTAAACATGTATGTTCAGAACTCAACAGTACATGGCAACGAACTACGGCACATACTGAAAGACCACAGACCTTGTCCGAATGTTTATGTTATCCCCCCCCCCCCCTGCTAGATCAAAGGAAGAGTGATTTGAATGTAATTATGGAAACCTTTTTAAAAATGCTCAACAAATTTGAAAATAATAAATGTTTAATAGTGGAAATCTTACCTGTTCAATATACAAATAGAGCAGCCATGATAAAATATTTTACTTACAATGTAGTAAATAGCACTTTTTGCACAAAATGTATTTTCCTGATATACCATTAGAGTCCATTAAATGTCTTGCTTGAATCTTTATTACGTCCAACAAAAGAACTTTCAAAAATAATTTTGGAGTACTGTGAGCTATTCAAATCATTGTGTGAAAAGATTGCCATGATAGCCGCATGCAATATTTTCATTTCTAATTCATATCCTTTTCAATTACTTCTGCCTCATTTAGAAGCACTGACATTTATAAGAAAAATAACCACAGCACTAGCTCTCTCATAATATATTTACAGAAAAAATAAAATTATAGAAATAAAACACATTGAACGTGGCGTGGACACCAAATTGTCGGTTGGTGACGACTAGAGTCTCCATCAGAGGGATATTTGACAAATCTTGCTCGTCCATATTGGAGCTTCAACTAAAAATTACTTCTGCCTCGCTTGCTCCTAATTTTGATATTTGATGGACTGCTGATTCTATTTGTGCGTGGTCATTTTAGCTTGAAGAATTCACAGCTACCTCGAGTGCGATATATTGGTGCAAGGTTGCCTAACAAAGAGTGATCGGGCATTAGGAGAGAGAGAGAGAGGGGGAGAGAGAGAGCGAGGAGAAAGAGAGGAGAGAGACAGGAGGAGACAGTGACAAGATGGAGCTAGAGTCAGATCATGGACAGATAGAGCAAGGGAGCACCCGATATATATGTACATGTAGTTAGAGCAAAGAGATACCAGCTATCTTTAGTTAGAGAGAGAGAGAAAGAAAGAGAGCGAGAGAGAGAGAGAGCGAGAAAGAAAGAGAGCAAGAGAGAGAAAGAGAGCAAGAGGGAGAGAGATATTATATACAGACAGAAATAGAAGGAATAAGATCACACTTAAGAAGAGAAGAGAGAGAGAGAGAGAGAGAGAGAAAGAAAGGGGGAGACAGAGAGGGACGGGCAAATCACATTTACACACTGACAGAAAAAGACAGAAAAAGACAGGAAAAAAAGAAGAAGAAAGAAAGCAAGGAATCTGAGCGAGAAAGAAAAGACACAAGAAGAAAGAAATATGAAAAGAATAAATATTACTCTGGACTTCTACCATACGCCTCAAGGTTACGTACAGCGCAATATGAATGTGACCTCAAGTAGAAAAGATCAATTACAAAGCGAAGATACAAATGAATGCTTAATGATCAGCCATACTGGATTATTGCTTCCATCGTGAAAGGGAACGAATAGAACGAGGCAGTAGGGTCTAGTTGAACGAGACTGATTTACATAATTCTTTCATTTCTCACACAGTCCAATATATATCAAGTGACTCACTTGAATTAAAAATTGGATATTTTATATGAAGACATTAAAGGTACACATGTGTAATTCTTTACATGTTTTTCATGTAGGTAATTTCCTGATCATTTCAAGTCCATTCATTATTAAATAAAAATCTTTCATTTCTCACTTAAAATAAATATATCAAGATGATTTACATGGTTCTTTCATTTCTCACTATATGAGATATCTGAAGTGACTCACTTAAATCAAAATTGGATATTCTACATGAAGAAATAACGGTACACATAATTCTTTCATTTTATAGAGCCTACAGCATTCTTTAAATTTTCATTACATTTTCATTTCACATTCATTCAGTTCATGAAAAATTCACAATTCTCACACATTTTAATATATCAAGTGACTCACTTGAATTCAAACATGATATTTTGCAAGCAGAAATTAAAGGTACACATATTTCAGTAACAGAAATGTTAAATACAATTTGCATGACATTTTCAATTCATGCTCATTGATTTCACTCATTGCAAAATTCTCCAATTTCTCATTCAGTTCAATATCTCAAGTGACTCACTTGAATTCAAAATTTGATATTTTACTCAAAGAAATTAAAGGTACATGTACAAAAAGAGATGAGTTCTGGTAAATTACAAGACATTAATGATCAAAGCCTCAAACAATACAATGAAATTTACATGTATATTGAATGATATCCACTGCAGCTAAATGATCCCTGCCAACAGATTTACAGCTTTGATAAGAATTAAAGAATGGTAGGAAATGATGGCTGCCAGGAATATGTGGGGGGGGGGGGCAGGAGGGGTGCGTGCTGTTAGCTAGCAGCAAGTTTTCTGAACTTATATTCATGTTACTGGAAATTGTTCAAATACTCAACATGGCATACACCTGTCAGGCTGTCATGCAATTTCCTTGTACTCATAACAGGATCCTCAAATGTGTCCGACAATAATCATATGAATCATGTGCCAAAAGATACAATCAAAATTGTATGTGCAAAATACCATTGCCTGGTTTCATATTAAAGTGTTTTCAAAGAAAACTAAAATTAATCGGCTGCTGAAATCAATGCATTTGGTTAGGTGAGAAGAAAAAATTTGCTCCAAATGTACGGCTTTGGTACCGGTACTTGTTATTGACAACATGATTTAGGATGTATGAACATTTATATCTAGGATAAGTACCGGAAAACAACTACCTTGTTCCAATTTCATGTTCCTTGCCATCACCATTTCCATGACAAAGACTACATGATCACACGATACTTATGACCTGTTTTGGGGGTTTATCTCCGCTTCCGATTATAGCCTGCTCATTGAAAAACTGGTTTCCTTCCCCTTTTGCCGCATCTGTTCTTTAGATTCCAACGGTTTCTTTCGGTGCATCGCCTTTCGTTTCTCATTTGGAGGGGCTGAAGGGCGGATTGGGAAACTTTAGAGATGGATGTGCATTACGGCGTGGTTGATTTTAATGGTTGTGTTTCTACAGAATACCCCAGAAAATAAAGGTAATTGTCTACCCAGAATAGACCCGAAAGTACATGCTTAAGGAATTTGAACAGTGCGTTTCTACTTTCTAAAGAACGCAGTTTACAGATTTTTGAATAGCAGACTGTTTATTGGATGGGTGGAAAATGGGTGGAAAGTGGGTGCTGCGCGTAGTAATGCAATGTCAAGTGACCTAAACGCCAACGCTATTAAAACAGATATGTTTCTACGGATATGAGAAGGGAGCGTACCCTGAAAAGTCCATCTCTGGAGACGGGTACGTTTATCTGGCAGCCTTAGCGTTCTTATTCCATTATGATGCACTTCTACAGAAGCACGTTCCCGGAAAGGTCCTGAAAAGTCCTGATTTTAACTGTATTAAAAATCCTGTAGAAAAAAGCCGAATGTGAAGTTATACACCTCTTTAAACCTCTTTGAACTAATTTCTTTACATGACATTCCTTCATAAGGTACAATGTTGTTTTATGCCCTTTTTGCTTTATAATGATTCTTTGCATGACATTCATTTATACAACTGACATTCTGACAAGTTTGGTTTAAATTCATCTCGTCTAAACGGGCTGATAGGCCTATCTATCTGTTTGCATAAGTACATATAGATGACAGGAGATTGTGGACTAAGCGTTGTCTGTTTACCTATGGAAACGACACTGACCTTCGAGACAAGGAATCTCCACGAATCTGACCGATGACCAACCGTATTAAAGCCTCAGTAGTTCATCCGATGGCCATGCTCACACACAGTTAGGCTCCATGCACAGGCTTGCACTTTCTACTCGACAAAGCCCACTCTAACCTAAACCTGGGATAACCATCAACATTACAGTCAGTCAGGTAGCCTCCTGATTCTTTCCCTCAATGTCATCTGCAACAGCCATTGATCCCGTTTGAAGAATATCCCGCTTTCTTTCCCCCGATGCGTGGGTTTTTGCCGACGCAAGGTTATACCGAGCTTGACGGCTCCAGCGCATAACCCAATGTGATGTGTGTTCATGACATCACGGTCTTTGGGCCCTGTCTATTCTCGACATGCCGGTATTTCATAGATTAATTGTGTGGGAAAGGTTTTCCCAAGTTTGCATCAAGAAGAAAAACAGATATTATAAACTACAGTGGTATTCTGAACATGATATTTTCATAAAAAATTGGAAATCATTGATTTAATAATTAAAGCTCCTCGTAGTTGGTGAGCTAACCTTCAAATCCATTATGGTCTCGAACTCAGTTTTGACACGAGTGCGTCTGCACGGTCTTTAATTACAAGATAAATTTGAAACTGAAAACCACAAACTAAACTTAAACTCAACAGACTGCCGCGGAAACCTAACTAAAAAGGGATATTCTTTCATATGAAAGCATCCAGGCGGAACACCTCTCACAGACAATCTGTGGCCTTGAATAACTAACAGCCGTGTAAAAAAACATTAATCATCTCCAAAAGGGCATAAAATGTATGGTTGACTTGTCAATAGGTTGACTTGTCAATGGGATCGAAAATTATAGCATTTAGCCATCATTGAATTTCAGTTTAATATTGGATGCACAAATGTTGTTGATAAAGGAGCAAAAGGTTATATATAAATTTCAAATCAAAAAGTTAAATTTAATAAGTTGGACAATACAACATCTACCGGTATGCATTGATCATTGCATCCATCTTTTCAGGACTAAATACATGTACATGCATGAAAATCGGTGTCGGCCTACATGTAGATACATGTAACATTGTACCTATTAAATACTTGTAATATAATTTTTCATATTCAAAATTTGGTCTGAATTATTTATGATTTTCAGGTTATTCAAACAAAACATTGATCAATGTTCTTAAAGGACAAGTCCACTCGGCTAAAAAGGTTTGATGATTAGATAGACAAAAATCTAAAAAGCCCAAATATAACTTGGTCTTGGAAAATGGAGCTCGGACTTATTTTTAATTAATTGTTTTAATGAGCAAAGAACAAGTTAGTGATCGAGCCGGTTCTCCCCCACAATGCATCGCGCGACATTTTTTGTGACGTAGGGTCCTCACAACACAGAGCTCGAGACGCGACGATGCCCATTCGCGAACGTGTTGTGAACAATTGGATTGGCTGCGCATGGATGTCTTCCTGAAAACAATCAGCCTCGAAGTGGTCCTCGCAAACGACTCTATTTTTGCTAAATTGATATGTCCGTATATTAAACTTGTTTGTCCCAATATTATTCAACCACTGAGAACATCTCTCCCTGTCTTTCAATGGGTTTGGGATGCTAAAGAAACTTTTTTTACTCCCATACCCTGGCCGATTGGAACACCCGTACGCCTGGCACAGCGGCAGAATGTAAGACATGCGCTAAGTTGTGAGGACCATACGTCACATCACGTGATCAACAATCTGACATCGGTGCGGCAAATTTAAATGTTTTGCTAGAAATAACCGAAATAGAAATCGCTCTTAAAAATCAGCCGATTGAAGTACAGCAGTGATATTTGGCAGTTTCAACCTTTGATTTATTTACAACATGCTATGATTTTTGAAAATTCGAGTGGACTTGTCCTTTAAAAAAATTCAGGGACGATTTTCTCACATTCTAGGTCAAAGTCTACACAAAAATTATGACAATATCAAATTCCGAAAAAAATACATGTACCGGGTAGTATTTTTATCGTTAATTCCATTTGGTAGATACTGCATATTAACGAAATGGCAGTTAACTGCAATGTAAATTGAATTCTGCAAAAAAACAAAACTGAAAGTTCTTGTCTTTTCTAGTAATTATTATTCTGAAACCACACCATTTCTACCAGAAATTAATGGAAGATGAATTGAAAAGAGACAGGACACATATTTCAGAGAGACAGGGATCTGAAATATTCATACAGCGACAACATATTCTCTGTATCTCTGATCATGTCTCGCATACTAATTTGACATAATGATGGTCTCAAGTATTTATTTTCTGATATTACATTCTATGTCAGTCCAATCGAGTCAAACTAATTTGACATGATGAGTGTTCATTATATACTTGTACGTGAAAACTTCACCTCAATGTATACTGTATTATGTACAGGAAGATGAATGAGTATGTAATGAACAGTTATAGTCATGTTAATACTGGTACTGAATCGTGTTTCAAAACGTTCACCCACTCTGTTTGTTTTGCAACTGATTCTGTCTTGCATACAAATTTGACTTAACGGTTCAACATTTTGTTGTACGTGAAAACTTCACTTTCTGTAGCTGACTAGCTGAAAATGTAATCAAAGAATGTAAATATCATATATATGTAAGTCAACAATAATTGTTCTGTGGTCAATTCAAAACACCTACATTGTAACCTCAACCTTGGACCTACATGTACATGTAACACCTAACCCCAACCAAAGCCAAAACCCCCAACCTAAATCCTAATCACAGTTTTGTTAAAGTTTCAAAGTGATTCATATTTATTCAATAGTTTGTGGGAAGGAATTTTTCAACCAGAAGATACACACAGCATTTCCTATCATTCATACATTGGGGGCATTTACACCTACAGAAAAAAGTGAGATTTAAAAATCAAATTTTGTATCGTGATCCAAATCGCACAAATTATTACGTGTGAAAGGGCCTAATATAAAATATAAATATACATGTATGGGCATAATGGTAGCAATGCTCCAAAAACGTATTTCAAAACGCTGGGTGAATGCAGTGTGAACTCAGTCATGACATGTTACCGACACACTCGATCCAACCTAAATGGCGAATGAATATTAATTACTAGAGAAGACGCAAAGTGCAAACGCCATCTTGAAAAGCTATGAGCTATTTTGATCCTCGTGTGACAACATGCCAAATAGTTAGCTCTGTCGCATGTTGGATATGATACGATGTATAATGCAATTATGATTCCATCGCTGAGCCGGATGGTAAGCTTTTCGAAAAACATTCTGATGGAAATTAAAACAGTACATGCAAGGTGTACAATGTATTAAATCCAGGTTGTGAACATTCCATGCCACTTCCATGCTATGTCCATAAATGATTTAGACCTACATGTTTGTGATCCCATCACATTATTCAATCAAAAAAGCTCTAGTGAAGAAATAACTGCACTAAACTAATCTAAAGACAGAAGTATGTGTTGAATGTTTAAATATGATTCAGCAGGGCCCTCAGGAGAACAGTATCTATTTTTGATGAAGCCAAACCTGGGTAAAACTTATATCATTATTATTATTATTATTACCTTCATTATCAGTAATATTATCATTATTAGGCGCCTGTATTAACACAGAATGAATGCCCTTGTTTGGAACTTATATTCTTAAATCAGATATACAATCTTTTTCTTCAAGTTTACAGAGCTGTTTTAATAGTGGTAACTCCTTGGTTTTAGGAGCTTTCCATAGCTACATTGCTCTCTGCCAAACTCTCTGTTTTCATGTTCTTTTTCACAGGTACCTGGGCTAAATAACTTATATATCTTATCTTCAAGTTCAATCAACGTGCCTCGAATCTGAAAGAATCAACAAGCCCATAAATTGTGATGAATATGAGAGCGTGTCTGCCTCTTGTCTGTGCAAAGGCCAATATCTCATCTTTTAATTTGCTCCTGGCATGCAATGTGTGTGGGAGGGTGCGTGTGCTGTTGAGAGAAAGGGAGAGAGAGAGAGAGAGGGAGAGAGAGAGAGAGAGAGAGAGAGGGAGAGAGAACATAGAGAGCAAGCACAGAGCTACCAGTTTTATGTGTATGCATTTGCATGTATTTCAAGGTAAAATATATAATGACCTAAAAAAAAACCCTCTGAAACTGCAACTCAGAAAGTCAACAAACCAGTCAGCAAGCTCTCTGATCAATTATGACCTAAATGTAGTTTCACATCCTATAATAGAATAACAAAGAAGCTTCTTTAAAAAACTCTGTTAAAGTATTCATGGACTTCCAGTGTTTACAAAAGGAGAAGTCAAAACTCGTATAGAGAGCATGGCCCTTCCGAGTTTAGATTGGGGGGGGGGGGGTAAAGGTTGATACATTTCAACACCAGACCTTCATTAGGGACTCAACTACAAAAATAGTTTATGGAAGGCGACTTGTGAGGTATTCTACAAATCTGTGAGGAGGGGATGTGTGTGTGTGTGAGGGGGGGGGGGGGGGGAGGGAGAGGATCGCTGGGAAATCAGAGAGGAAGGAAAAAGAGTTGGTAGTGGAGGGGAGTGGTATGGGAGGAAAGGAGCATGTCAGAGTGGGCCAGAGGAAACAGAACACATTCATTAGCACTTCATTAAAAATGTAACAGTTTGAAGGAGAATCTATTTGATGTATGTTTATAATCAGTAAGTAACCTGGAGAGTTGGAGGAGAAAACAAATATGAAGTAAATATATAGAGGGAGGGAGGGGGGGCATGTTTTAAATGGTATATTTCAACACTAAAACTTCATTAGCGCTTCATTATAAAAAACAGTTTGCAGGGGAAAGGCTTTGATGTATTCCACAAATTCATGTAAATGACCGGTTATTAGGGAGAGAGAGAGAGAGGGGGGGGGGGGGTGGAGTTTAGGGGAAAGGCCAGGGGAGGGGGGGGGGGGGGATAGGGGGAGAGGGATATATTTCAATACAGGGCCTTCATTAGTGTTTCACAACAAAAACAGTTTGCAGAGGATTCCTTTCTAGATATTTTCTACAAAATAAATCAATGGGTATTGGGAAAAGATGGAGGAGAGGGAGGGAAGGGGTAAGGGTGGAGTAGGGAGTAATGTACAAGTATTTCAACACTGGGTCTTCATTAGTGCTTCCTAACAAAAACAGGTCGAAGGGGGAATCCCTTTGATGTATCCCACAAATCAATGGATGGCTGTCATCAGGACCTAGCTCTTGGGTTGAAGGCACTTAAAGAAATTCTTAGGGGTAGAATCTGTCAACCCCACCTTCAGACTATGAAAATGCACTGTACAGAATCGGTTATATTCTTATGGAAAGGAAATATATTTGTCATAGTCTGTACATAATATGAAGAAACATCGTATAATGAAACGTACAATGTATAGTGAAACGCCTGTTTGAGAAGTGTTTAGAATAAAAACTATTAAAAAAATACAACTGTAGTCTGAATGTTGTATCGTACAAATTAGTATAGTAGGCAGGGCTTACTCTGAGCACACATTGATGATTGGCCAACTGTTATATCAAGTCAACTAACCACTTCAAAAATTGTTGCCTTTTTAATACAGCATTGTTTTTTTAGTTTGTACGCTCCGTTTGCCTTTGATTCTTTTTTTTTGTCTGAACATGTCACAAGTTTGAGTGACAGGTTACATTGTACATGTTTATCTATAGGGGCATTTGTCAAAGTACAAAAGATTACATTAATCATTAGCACACCTTCATGTATAACATTCAACCTTTAAGTGTTTATTCGTCTGTCGCTAATCTTCTGTTATCTACATATATATATTTGATATTGCATATCTCGCATCAAGTGTTTATTATGCAAACAATGCATCAAATTAAGTGCAGCATCATTTTACATATCCATTCATTATGGAGATTACAAATAGAGACATTTGACATGGAAACCGATAAGTCTTCCATAAACAAACTGCAAATTACCGATAGATGCTTCATTTGTGTATGACCTATTTTACGAAACATGGGGTTACTAAAATGTAAGTGACTTTGTTTATATCTCTGTGATACTTGTAGCAACGAAAATGAAATATGAATCGGAAACAGAAATATATCAACAATGTAAACACCCTAGATTGGAATGGATTATAATTGATAAGATAGTCAGCTGAGTCAGAGATTTACCACATCAAGGAAATATCTGGACAGAGTCGACACCCAATATGATCATTATCGAGAAGTATTTGGCATCACCTGTGCCTGGGAGGAGATAAGCAAAGACACTCCCGCATACATGTCTCCTTCTGGTATAAGTTACCGATTGGTTGTGCAGGTGAACCGCTTCGATGACTGTATCTGTGTACAAAGAGTGTGGTGCATTCTGAAAGTGGAGACTGTATGGTGGGGCACTCCTAAGACACACACAGGACCTCCATTTAAACATCCTATCTGAGGAACAGAGTCTTTTCCCCCTGGTTCCTAACCTACAACCTACGGGAGGGGCATATCAACACAAAATTTAGCTGGAGTAATCCACCTACTAGTACTCCAGTGGTCTTAAACCTTAAATTTTTAAAGTTCAGTTGGTGGACCTTCTATCTACTTGGTCAACTCGCATCCTCAAGCTCCTCACATTTGTAATGATACTTCTACTTAGACCTTGGAACCTTATATCAATCAGGCCCCAATACCAACCGTTCTGCAAAACGTACTATTTTCTCTTTAAGGATACCCTTAGTATTTATCTAACCGAGGGGGCCCTGGGGCGTTAAGCGTCTCATTAATTTCCCCTCTACTGTAGCAGGCATCCCTCCATGCTTCCATCGTGATCGGGGCTTTTTACGTAGTGTCTCGCTCAACGACCACGGTGGGTGCATGCCTTCACCGAATGGCGCCGACATGCATCTCACTTAGCCACTAATCCGGCGAGTGCAAGAAGGTCGTGCAGAAGACGATACTCCTCAGGCGTCACAAGGTCGTAACACTGACATCTGAGAACTCTAGTCATCTAGGAATTCTAGTCAGTAACGAATTCTAGTCATGTTGCTTTGATCAAGGAGGTTCATTCTGTAGTGCTCAGTTACTGAAATACAGCAGGCATTCGCCTTTCAGTACATATTTCATGAATGCAAAAGTATGCACAAAATAAGATGATGATCATTCGTTGCAGTAGGCTTTATAATTTGTTTTGTAGGAAATACTTTCTTAATGCAGTCTTGATGAAAATCGGCCAAATGCAGGAGATTTCTTCTCAAGGTGCATTAAAAGCTCTTGCCAAATGTTTCAAGAAATTGATTGAGGTGTATAGCCTTTACACACAGAACGAATGCTAATTTCGTTCAGTGAATAAAAGTAATTCATTGTGTATCCAACATTCAACACTATCAAAACAATGAAAGAAATGGACCAGTTTGGGATCTCATATCTACTTTAAATATTTCTACATACAAAATAACCATTTAGATGAACACCTGCACATCTGCTTTGTAAGTCTTTTACTGTCAACTTGTACATGTACCTGTAAACCCTATTTGATGAATATTCAAAGCAAATAAAAGAAAACCCATTCAGCATCAACAACACTCCTTAAATCAATGGTGCAGGGGTTAATTGTATACCTTGTAATCAATAAACTGAATTAATTTGGAGTAGATTACTTTCTACTGCAGGTCATCCTCCTACCCCATCCCCACGCATACAAATCTGTGTGTGTTTGTTGCTGATGAGCTTGAACTGCTATCTCCCAGTACCTGACTATGTTACAGCAATGAAGGACACCCAGGGAAATGGAGCCACCTTTGTAGGATTGAAATCCAGATTGCCAATCTCTTTTTGTTTTTTCTTGACTAATAACTAATATACGTTGGTCCCTTTCACACTTGTACTAAATAACTGTTGTGGTGCGCAGACACATGTACCGGTACTTATGGAACAAAGTCATGAAGTGAGAAAAAAATACTTGAGAGCACAGAGTTATTTAGCTTTAGACAGCTCTGAAATTGCTCTGGTAATCATGAAACTACCTCTGGAAGAAAAGAAAAAATACAAAAAACTAGAATACAGAACAGCTACAGAAAGGAAATCTCATTTTCTATATCAAAACAACGGCCATAAAACGATAGCTTTTTCAAATTGGTTTTTCAGCACATGAACCTCTGAGAGCGCAATCTAATGGTTTGTGTGAAGACAAATCTTATAACAAAAATTACCTAACACAAGAAGTGGAGGTCAAATTGACTTTTACAGTCATCTATTTATGGCATTAAATGTAATTGGATGAGGTCAAATCAACGTCCGAAACTGTGAAGGCTTCTAAAGCGGCCACGCTCCTACTGGGAAGTGTTAAAAGGAGTCAGTGTATCTCCTAAAGATTGTTCATCATTTGCTGCTTAATCAATGAGAGCGTTATTATTTTTGAAGTGTGAACAACTTGTGTTGGGTGTATTTGGGAGGCATCTTTCAAAACCTTTCAAACTAGAAATCGTCTAGCCATCTTCATGTTGCTCTTCTGGACCTTGCTCTCATTTGAAAGACTGAGTGTGCACCAAGATGCATCTTCTTGAGACCCCCTTTCCTTCAAAAGTCCTTAAATCTTGAAGTTTTGTTGCTCTGTAGTGGTGAGATTATTTATTTACAAGTGTGACAGGTAAACTGACAGGGGTCTTGGGTACATCTCTAAAGGGACACCTTCAATGCTAAAAACATACTACTTCCAATTTTTTTTCCATCAAAATGTTTTGTTGATCATTAGGAGCATTCTAATATGAAAGCGTGAATGTGGTCTCAATTGGATCTTTAATAGAGGGACCCCTTTCATAACACTATCCCATCTTGATTCATGATCCTATTTTTGGAACATTTTATTAAAAATTGTGAATCCTGGAATGAACAGATACATCTCTTGGGGACCTCTTCCAAACAAATTGATGCTTGGTTGCTCTTTCGGAGCGTTTTTATTTTGAGGTGTGAGTGAGGTTCTGAGTGTATCTCCTCTCAGAGATTGCTTTCATTCTAATTGTCCTCTTTTTCGTCTTCATCTTCTGTTGTCCATCTTCTATCTCTTGGTCCAGATCAAATCACTCAAGCCCACTTACAGAAGGTATCACCTTGATACATCTCAGGGAGAACACATCTTTGATGAGCTGCCCAACAAAGGAAAAAACTTAAAGAGGGTTGGGGGGGGGGGGGGGCTCAAAGAGAAGAAAGCTCTCCTCTGGTTCTTTCAACAGCCATAGATACAGAGATGATCCCCTTCATACATAAGGCCATGGGAAACCATGTCTTTGATGAGTTGCCCCCCCCCCCCTCCCGCAAAGAAAAACAAAGGGGGGGGGGGGATCATCAAACAAAATGCCCTCCTCTCGTTCTACCAACAGCCATACAGTAGCTATTGGTACCACTTCAAAACAATCGTACAGAGGCTGTTGAAAAGCCTTGCACATGACTTTAAACATGGTAACATGGACCTACATGTAGTACCATGTACATGTACTACCATAGGATGTGGGTCTCTGGGATGAACTCCTGTGGCCTTCCTTGCTGTTGACAACTTGTGAGCTTGTTAATCATCACTCTGAGTATAGATTGTATCAATCAAATTCTTCGGCCACAAGATACTTCCTGAGAAAAGGAATCACTTCAGGGAGGAGGAAAGGGATTGGTGGGGTGGGGTGGGGGGGGGGGGGGACTATCTTCACTCTTTAATAATACAGGATGCATTAAAGTATCAACCATTTGATGTGGAGCCCTTATTGAAGTACATAATGATAGTCGAGTGCGCTTGAGCGACCACCTGTATAGAAAGGCCGCCTTCCGATAAAGTTCATATATTTCCTTTGAAACAATGTTTCTTAGTGTTAGCTTTCAAGTCAACTTGTCTACAAAGACCACCTGCATACAAAGACTACCTTTGTGTCTCCCTTGGACGGTCTTTCTTAACAGGTTTAATTGTACTTCTATGACACGATGTGATATCTTTGTTGCAGATTGGGGCACACTGCATCTCAATGGACTCAATCCTTAGTACGTGAAAAGTGTTAAAACTGTTATTAGCTTCCTCCTAGCGTCTTGTGTTACACGACTCAAGGTTACTTACCGAAAGGGCTATTACCCCAGCCAACGAAACGAAGAGGAAACGGTATCTGGCGGTTCCTGCTCCCTTCACAGCTTCAATCAGTGTTCCCTTCTAGTATTTCCTTACCGTCAAGGGCTCTTGCAAGCTATGTCCATCAGTGTTACTGGTACTACTGGTTGGTTCTGTCTTTTTGTGCATGCGTGTACTTCCAATACGGTATCTGAAAATTGAAAACAAGGAAAGAACATCAATATCAACTGAAATGGGTTGCTGTACTACATGTAGGTCCTGATTTTTGTGTATCCTTCAAATATAGCATCTACAAATAAAAATAATGAATGAAAATCAAATGGAATCAAACATATTGGGTCGCAGTAGGATCTGATTATATGTGTACTTCTAACACATGGTACCAGCAAATAAAAAGTTGTAAAATCAATGTACTTTACTGTACATATACCGGTAGATTCTGGTTTTTGTGGCTTTACTTACATTTATGGTATCAAATAACACTTGAATCATTAAAAAAGATATCACAGTTGATATACTTGAAGTCTTGAACCCATGCTTCAAAGAAATGTGGTTTTAGAGAGTACCAGTAGGTTTATTTTTATCTTCAAAGTATACCGATCACCAAAAAATTTACTCTGTATAGTAAGGATTACATGTCGCTATCCTATACTCAAGATATGAGCACCAAATATGACTTCAATAAAGAGTTATTACAAGTTCAACTACACCTATGTATACTCTCACTTTATAACAGAAAAACTCCTTTTTAGAAGAATAGCTGATGCACCCATACCCGCTTGCATAGAAAAAAGCCTGCACGGAACGCACATCCGACTTCAGTTACCTGTGCCGTTTTTGTTTAATTATGGTAATCTCTATTTTCTTCATACTCCTTTAATATAAACAGTAAACCCATACCTTGCCAAGTAAAGATTTTAAGTTTTTATTTTATACATTCTAAATGTTAATAAATATATATTTTTTTATGTGACTGTAACACTTTAAAGCTAAAGACCAGTTATGGTCATGCAATTGCATAGTGAAAGAAACGTTGTGATATCGATCAGAAAAGGTTGATCATCTAGCATCTAGCATCTGCAAGGTTCTGGAATCATCAAAATTATAAGAAATTTGGCCAAGTCTTCATAAAGTTAGAAGCACTGTACACAGAACGATGTATATGGGACTATACATACACATGCGCGACACGTGCATTTGTATCTCTCAACAGTTACCAAATATATCAATTAGTAGGCGGTTTCCCGTCAAAACTGTTATCGTCATGTAATATTCAAAACATATTCTTTCACATGATTGGTAATGAGAGCTTCCATTTCATTTTTTGAAAATGGGGCGTTTCCAATACTGGTCTTTACCTTTAACTCTTTATATGCCAAACAAACAATTTCCCTGTGCCACAGTGTATTGATCATGGGATAGATATATCAAAAGCACGATTAATCTATATCAGTGTTAAAAGGGTTGCCATGGAGCTAATCAAGAGCCAAAATGGGTAATTTTGTTGCACAAATGTCATTGACAGAAGTATTTGTGTCAACTGGTGCCTATTGTTTTATAAAAAATTGCACGTGTCGCAAACGAGCTAGCATGCAGAGAGGCAACGACGGCTACTGAAGCCTTAATGCTCTTTTGGCACTACCAAGACAGTTTAATATAGAAGCATAAAGACGATCCAAGGCAAACCATGTGTATGCAGAAAGTTAAGTAGATCTGTTGTGCTAGAGCAGATTATGAGAGATGCTGCACTTGCGTCGCCGCCGCCGGGAGGTGGTTAACTTTAATCACGGTTCAATACCCCCACAAGATGCCTTTACCTCTCCCTGAATCATCATTGCAATCTCACCCCTCATTCAGACTACTAAAAAAATCTGTATAGCAATACAAATCCATATTCATTTGCATGTAGTAGCTTTGTGATAAGTAGTTAATTTTTTCTAGTCTGAATGGCATACAACACGAAGGTCTTATAGCGAAAGGCAAGTTTGTGCATCGTGCATCGAGACCTTGTTTAAGAATCAGGATACCATTCTGGTCTGAAAGCTGTATAGCTGGGTGGGGCTCTGACCTCTTCAAAAAGAGTTTCTTCATACAATCTTTCTTATATGTTACCATTTTCAAGTGTGAATACCCCTTCTGCTATACAATGATTCATTAGACGTTTCTTCATTATAAAATACAAAGTTCCTATCAATGTCTTTCTGTCTGAAAGAGGCATTACTCTTACGATAAACCATTGGAGCATGCAAAAACCAATGAAGAATGCTCCGATTGTCACCCCAAAATGGTTTGTCAGACAGAGACCTGTTTAGACTACAGGAAATAATACAAAACTCATTAAATACACAAACGCATTAAGAACCTGTGTGTAGTGATTTGGGCGTTCACACGCGGAAAAAGGGTACTTGACTTTATAAAGAAACATACATGTACACCAGTTTTGAATAGGTCAGTCGGCACCTGTTCAGTGTCAACTTGTAAGCTGGACAATCATCAGTATACACTCATGCCCTGCACAGTTTATTGTATACGTTTTTATTTGACAATGTTGCTAATTGGAAAAATAGACTGATTCTTTATAGGAATGATGTGAAAACATTCATTTTGCTTTATGTTTCATAATATTTCATTATTCAACGTTCAGAATACATGTAGATAAAAAGTAATTACTTTTGGTAAAGCTTTAGCTATTTAGTTTTCACATGGTTATACCAAGAATTTTGGTAGTCTAAATGGGAGTAAAGATGAAAGGATGGAGGCGGGGGGGGGGGGGGGGGCATGAAATTACATTCACTGAATGATGAGTAAAGCCTGGAGATGGGTTTATTTGATCAAATCGATTTGGGCTCCCCAGGGGAATCTGCTAAATTTTCAATCACATTTGAACTTTTGGACATGACATGCATCTTGTGGTCGAGGAGAGATCATTGCGCTTTTTCCTTCCTTTCACGGTTCCTGGGTGTGTGTCATATATAATGAGAAGTCCTGTCCTGTTTGACTTGTCTGCACAATGGTAGAAATGCTGGTGGAGGTGTGATTGTTTGTTTGTTTGTTTTTCCTGACTGCTAAGAAAGCATGTGTATGCTTGTCTTGTAAGTATTAAAGCAGCAAGGGGACCAATGGCTATAAGTCTTCTCTGATGGACTTGGTAATGAAGATTAATTACCAGAGGGCACGAGAGCATCTATTGTTTTTTAACACAAGTATTCATGCTACAATTGCTTCACAATTATCAGAATAGTATTGGCGAGACCGGAGATGTAAGGGAATTCTGAGCCTTAGATACACATCTCACTTTAAAATCCTGATTTAATTAAACTGGGTACTGGTACGAGAAGTTTTTTATTTATTATTTTTAACACAGAAACAAATCCTTCATACTGTCATACTTCAATTTTGTTCTCACATGTTCCTTTTGGAGTGACTGCAACGTGCATCCTGGAAACTGCCATTAAAAAAAACACCCACACCCTAAAAAAAAATATATATATATATTTAATGTGGACATTAACCTGACATAGCAGCCTCTACCTTTCTTATGGCAACATGTATCATAAACCCTGCTAAAGCTGAGCATATGAGAGAGGAAACGCTCTGAATAAAATGTGGCTTTTAGTGATAAGAGGTCACAAAGGGAGCGACCTTATTCAATTCCCAAGGTTGCATTTCATATTTCAATGCATCCAGAGCTCCTGGGAAATCAAATGTTTCCTTTTTAAGAACAACAAATTCGCTAAGGTAGTTTGGCTTAAGTTAAAGGGAGTGTAGCCTGACGAAACTACATGTGTCTTTCCTGTGGGCCAATCGGGTATAACGCGCAAGCGACATATGGAAACTGAAGCGTGAAGAGAACTTCGGTCTGTTTCACAAAAGCTGACCATGTAGAGATTAAGTCGCTGACTACCATTAATCAAGTTCATTTTAAGTCCAAAAGAAGACGTAAATGGCATTAATCAGTATTTGCCAAGCTACACTCCCTTTAAGCAACTTGGCTGGTGTAAAATCAATTAAAGGCAAACCATTGTGGGTGTTATGGTGTTATTAACGGATTAATGAATTTTCTTGATCAATATTTGAAGGCTTCTTCTTGTTCATGTACAGTATGAAGGTATTAAACGACAACACAATGATCCCTTTTCCGGTAATTCTGGACATTTCCCTTTAAGTTTAAGCCTTTCTATATGCACAGGAAGTCATGATCAATATCACAACAGAAAGTCAATCTCTCTCCATCACAAATGTGGGCAAGTTTCCTCCAAAGCTGTTTCAAGACAGTGTTAAAGGTAACTTGATCTGGGATCAATGGGGCCCATCCGAATCAATCAAACTTTCCCCTGAATGTATACAGGGGGTGTATCACCGTAAAAGCCTATTATCCAAGGTGCATTATCCAACGGTAGGCCTATTCACATAGCACACACAAAACGTTTTGAAAAACGTTGTACCATTCATGTACTGTACACCATACACTGTACATCAATTAGTATGTTATAGATCTATGGTACAGTATGGGAACAGGTACATGTAGATACAGAGAACATGAACTGACATTTTCCAGTCATGTACAAAAATGTAGGGCCAACATCCTTTCTGTAATATGGGAGCAGACACATTAAAATGGACTGATATTGTTCCAGCTTTCTCCTTTCCTCAATACATGGATGTAGTTCCAACAATTAATTCATGGCCATGCGACCACATCAATTACTTTCTGCAATAAATTGTACATTGCAGGATGCATGTACCAAATAACCTTGCTCTTTTTCCGGTTCTTAATTATATTGTGCACTATAGAACTCAAAGGGCCCCTTATCAAAAGAGCACTTTCACCACAGGACAGGTATTATCGCATACACATTTAAAAAAAGGATGCAAAAATAGACATGGGTATAAAGGGTTTTCACTATCAACCAGCGTGCGATCTAGCCCTGGAAATCTCAAAAATAGCTCTGGTTAACTAAAAAAGGAGCACTGTTAATATACTGTCTAAAACATCATCGTGAGGAAATCACACTTTTACTACACCAAATCCTACAAGAGGCCCCACTAACTAAAAAATATTAATCACGCTGCTATCAACAATGTAATAGTACTGAAATCGATGTTAGTAATCTGGTTCATGTAATGTCAGTCTTCTGCCACATACATGTACTCATGTAGACGGACAAATATACAGTCAGACAGACACACTGACAGACGGACAGACAGAGGGGCAGGTGGACAGACTACTACTGCTTGAAGCCTATTCTATTTCAGCCCACGATGTCCTGCCTGATAAGAGTCGATCAGGGTTACCTTTGGCAATTTGGGGAAATCGGTTGACATCATGCCACGAATGCATTGTAGAACTCGAAGAGTAAACGGCTTACATTTCCTGACTGGTCAACCTTCACTTCCTCCCTAAAGTCCCATACATTCATTTTGATTGACCTTTATCATGCAGGAGATTTGCTGGCACAAATCAAACTCAAAGGGCTGCAGCACAATTACAGTACTAGTACCATCCATGCTGGTACTCTCCTTTTATTTTTAGTCTGACTGTCCTGGTAATCCCACACATGCTACAGCAATAATTTCTCCAGGCATTCTTCGCTGCAACTAGGGCTTATTATAATACATGAGATTTATATAGCGCCTTTATCCATTCTATTTAAATGCTCAAGGCGCTTAAAATTAATAGGGAACATTACATCATGACAAAGGAATCTTGTACATTTACATAAGAAAGAAAAAATACAAAAATGAAAGAATGATAGAATAGGTTATACTGTAGGTTATAAGAGTTGCATTTGAGTTTTAGGGTTAGGGTTAGGATTAAAGTTTGAGTTAGGTTGACGTGAGGACTTTGGTTGGTATTGTAAATTGACTGGGCAGCAATTGCCGTCAGAGCATGAATCATAAAATCAGTCTATCAAATTTCTATGAACCAGTTCTCGTATTTTACATTTTACTTGTTCCCTGAAAAGTTACAAGAGAACTGCTGAATCTGTAATTCATCAGTAACCTTAGTTCATTAATTACAGTTAATAAAGTGAGTGATGAATACAGTTAGATCACACTACTGATATTCAGAAGGGCAAAATTCTCTGAAGATAAACAGAGAAGTTTATGTCCCTCTGGTTCTTAACAGGTGTTATGTTTAGTATGATACCATCCATTTGGATCTAAAAGGGCATCAAGTCTGAGTGAAATGATACGAGTCAAAGCCCTTCTGGCTACCGATATACAATTTGTAACAAATCAAACTACATTTCTATTTTTTACTATGAATATATGAACAGGAGGGGGGAAACAACAGAAGAAAGAATTAACAAATGAAAGGACTGCTTTCATTTTTGTTTGGTCTGGCAGAATCAACAGACAGTAAAATTGGGATAAAGGAAGAAAAACTAGAGCCAGGCAAAATCAATTTGCCCTCCCCTACAGGGAAATGTATTGTTTCTTAACTGAAGCGACATCCCCTTAAAAGCGAGACATGACTTATACAGAGATGCCAACTTTTGGAAATCCGAAATAGGGAGGATTTGTAACCGACACCAAATAATGTGCGCATAGCGCACATCACGAGCGCGTAGCGCCCGACCCATGCGGCCGGGGTCCAGGGCCCGCCTTAGGGCCCTGGAAGCTCTGGGGTTCTAGATGCTCTCTGGTGCAATCTGAGCCTTATTTTGGAGCATTTTACATGTGTATTTAGTTAAATAATTCCCACTTTTTTAAAAATAACATACAAATTGTACAAAATGCATGATGAATTCCTTTCAGACTTCCGAAAACACGGGTACTTGATACTGTATTCGGTCTTATACTTCTGAGACCATTTCTTGGTCTTCTTTTGCTGATTTTCCGCCATTTGGATTCTGTGTCAATATCCACACATTGGATACGGCGATCCATATGCTGAAACAATCTTTTGCTACTCTTAATTTGTCTTTTAACATAGTGGAATTACTACATGCTAAAGTTAGCAGACAATATTTCTCATTCAATTCACAGATATTTATACTGATGGATAAGCGCCAAAAAAAAAAAAAAAAAAAAAAAAAAAAAATTTTTTTTTTTTTTTTTTTTTTTTAATAAATCGGGAGGATAAGGATGGAAATCGTAAGGTCGGGAGTTGGGGTGAATTATCGGGAGCCTCCCGACGAAATCGGGAGGGTTGGCATCTCTGCTTATATCGGATGACACTAGCTGCCTGAAGCAACCCCATGCATGTACGAGAACGGAACGGAAGTGTCTTCATTACCAGACTAGTAACATTAGCGATAAAAAGTGAAAAATGACTAATATCAAATGACACTGCCCAAAGGCCCTCCCTGCATCTACGAGAAAGGAACGGAAGTGTCTTCGTTACCAGACTAGCAGCATTAGCTTCCTCCTATACGCTATTTTACTTCTCATTTCCTGTGCCTTATCGACGCCAAATTAATCAAAGAGAAACTGTCTCGATGGGGCAATTCTGTAGACTTCGGGCCATGAACCACAACAACGAGGCACCCTCCGCATCAGGAATAATATACACATGTAACAAGTACGTCGTGATGCCGCGCTGGGCTGTGTCGTGTCGTCCAAGGAAATTCCGGAATTAGTGGAAGTTATCCGACAGGTAAAAATATCTTCCTCTTCCTATATATACACATGTGCAACTATGCTCTCCTCCCCCCTAAAAAAAAGTAATTAATATAGAAATACAATAATAAATAGGTAGTAAAATATAAAATACTAATATGACAAAAGTCAGAAAATGTTGTTTTATCCGCTGTGTTTGGTACTAAGAAGCATGTGCAACAACTCATTTAAATTTTAGTAAAAAAGTTCTGCTTTAATAACAGCAAGCAGAATAAAACCAATATTATCCTACATGTATATGCACTTGTGCAAGTATGACAAAAATTAAATGAAAATGGCTGCATTATATAAAATACTAATCGAAATAAAGTCAGAAAATTTAGTCTGGCATGTTAAGTACAAAGATAATAGCGCCTCTTAAATTTCAGTAACTGCTTTAGGATTAGCAGAATAAAAATTTGCTTTACCTACAAGTACTTGTGCAATAAAAAAAAAAGTGTCTGTTAGAAAGTAGTAATGAAATAGAGAATATTGCTTGTGCGTGTTTTATCCATCGTATTTGGTTCTAAGATGCCTTTGCAGAAGCTCAATTAAATTTCAGCAACTGGTTGGGATGAGAGGAATAGACATGGGTTTTGGGTTGCACGCATGAATTTCATTAATGGGTTCCATTAGACAGAACGACTGGTGACAACCGGGAGATCGTGTTTAACGCAATAATTCTGTTCGTGAGAATCTACAGGATGAAAGGCTCTGTAAAATGATATTAGATAACAAAAGAGAAAATTAAAAAATATTTTTATGAAGGCAGTACAAAGCCGTTTCCTGCTGCAATTCTCTCATCAATAAAGAAAGTTTTGTTTAGTCACAAAACATTCTGAAATACAGAAAGGCATTCAACTTCATTTTGATTTAAAAAAAATGTATAACCAAAGAAAGAGGGAGAAGAGATAATGAAAATTTATTTGTATGAGAGTGATGTAAAGCCGATTCTACCAACTCCCCCACAAGTAAGGAATAATTTAAATGTACAAACTAGGGCTGTGCACAACAGTGTAATGAGGTACCCGAGTACACTCCCAGGCTCACAGGCGAATACTAGAATATTCGGACGCCATGTTTTTTTATAATTTTTTTTTTTTTTTTTTTTTTTTTTTTTTTTTTTTTTGATTTTTTTTTGAATTTTTGGATTTTTGGATTTTTTGGATTTTTTTGCCACTACCATACCACTCGGCAGTTTCTCAGATCCCTCGCTGAAAACGCATGCAATTTTACTTTGAGTTGCAGTTGAAGGCGCAGATTTAATAAGAATAATAACAGTAAACAATGCTGTTTTAAAAACCAAAGATGGCAGAATAATCCATTTTCCTCCAAGTCCAAACAGAAATCTGGACATTTGGTCCCAGTTTCTGAAAGGTGAGTTTGACAGTGCTTGAGTTGGGAAACATTTTTACCGACGGTACCATGCCAGCGGACGCCGCTCTCCCTGGCACGGGTAAGCGTGGGCCTGGACATTTATTTTTATTTTTATTTTTATTTTTTTTTTAAATTTTTTTTTTTTGCGGCCGAATATTCGGGTACGAGAAATGGTACCCGAGTAGTTGTCAACCGTGCGGGTACTCGAGCATTCGACTACCCGTCGCAGCCTTAGTACAAACTTTAGTAATACAATATTCTGCAAAGCATTTATAAGGCCATTCTAGCTCATTTTTAAAAGAAAGAGGATCATACAATAAAGGATTATTTCTAAAAAATATTATGAAGAAAGCAATCAACCACTTCTGCCAGTTCTGGCATTAATAAAGAATAATTCATTCACAAAATATTAAAGGAAGATGGCGTTAAATATCAATTTAATACTTCATATGTACTTGTGCATGTCAACCATGGGCATACAAGTACAACGTATATTTGTATATATTCATTTATCAGAGGTTATCACAAATACAGTTATTGATAGTAGTAGTACTAACAAACATGTAGTGAGAAGGAGATATAAGGCAGATACAGTGTAAATGTACTGTAAGAATGATAATTGCAAACAATCCTTTTTCTGTTTCCATCCCACACCTCACAACTTCACTCTTTTCTCCTTCTAACCTAAAGATATTTAATCAATTGGAAATGGACACACAGATCAAAATATATTCAATACATCTACTTTTCAAAAGTATATAGTCACTGACAGTCTTACCGCAAGGCTAATGAGATAATGGATGGATGAGTCGGAAGTCTTCTTGTTGAATTACCCTAGTGGCCGGGGTGGCCGGAGTGGGCGGCTGAAACATAACGCAAGTTTGGTGCTGTGGGACCACACTAATATATGGACAGATTTGGACAGAGACGATTGGCCTGATTTGGTTTTATGGTCATGATACGGGTGCGTCATCCATGGCGGCATTTACACTAAGAACAAAGTCCCTTGGTTTTTCTCCATTGTCCGAAATTACTGGACAACTATTGTACATGTAGTCATGAACCCACCAATACAACAACAAAAAAACAGGGTTTCGGACCATTTTCTTAAAATGTGTAAATGGGCCCAATTAATGTATTACCCTTTTCAGATTAGATATTACTTTTTTGTTTTCTTACCATGACATGCACTTATCAAATTATGATCAATTTCAGCTGTCGTCAAATGTTGCAAAATGCATTGTTTTTCCTTCAAAACACAATCCACCCTCCAAACAAATGAAGATCTTTTGTATTTATGTATAGACCCCCAATTTTGTACACTTTACCTTTAAAGATGGAGCACTAGCATTAACAAGTAAAAACTGATTGTCAAATGACTCAGTAGGACAGATGTATCAACAATCGTAAAAAGAAAATTTTGAGCAAAAAACCTAGGATTTATTAATGAAAATTTACCTGAGTCAGAAAACCCGATGTCGGGATGCTCAGAAAGGCCTTAGGAGCAAGAAAAACAGACTGCACATTTAATTCAAGCATGTCAATTATGAAAACGAGGGAATTGAAAGAGGGTGACAAAAAAGTGGGAGCATTATCAAATGACTTGCCACAACTTTTCTTTGAATAATTGAACGCAAGGTAAATGACCTGTAATAGGTCCTCCTCCCGCAGACATAATAGGGGGACTACATGTACCTAGCTGCCTCATTATTTATACGCGTCTGGACATTATTTATTCAGATGCTTTTGCATCCTCAAACAGCGCCTAATCGTATTATCTCAGTAAACTTCAAATCGGCAATCCTGCAAAGGAGTACTAGCCTGTACAAGTAGATGTATCGTTCCCAAAATAATTTGAGAGTGTGACTCGCTCTGAATTACACTCAACAAATTTTAACAAAGGAGAAGATGTCTGGAAAATATAATTAAAGGTGATTTTTTTTTCATCGAATTTCTGATTATTCTGTGTTTTTGTGTGTCTACCGATCCTGCAAATATGAAATAGCACTGTCTTTTTTAGTCTTGCTTCAAGCATTCAAAGAATATCGCCAGACTGTTGCCAACCTCATTTCCATGTAGATCTACCCTGTACACTGTACAAGTTGTATGGATATTGTGAACATGATGGGTTGGTCCTATGAGACACTAGATGTACATGTATGCATTCTCCTGTGACAATCACTGCACAGTCGATCTTGTTCACAAACTGAATTCTTCTTTCAACCCTGGACCAGCTCCCTCTAGATTCACAGGTCCCTGCCTGGACTTTAATCAAAGTAAACACTCAATCTTAGGCAAAAAAAAAAAAAAAAAAAAAAAACATGTTTAGTGTCCTGTTTTTTTGAAAAATAGGAAGGAGGAGGCCCCTTTTGTTTTCTTCTTCAAAATGGCCGCTCAAAATGGCCGCTCGGTACATTTTCCACCGACAGTCGGGCTATATTTCGAGACGGTTGCCAACATTTAAAAAAAATTAAAAAACAAAATCAGAAATAGATCCATTTTAGCAGTGTTTTTCATGTGTTTTTTCTTTAAAAAAAAATAGGAGGCGGCCTCCAAAAAGGAAGCGGCCGGGGACGCTAAACATGTATATTTGTTTAATGGCCTTAACTTAGTCCTATAATTATAGTACAATGATGTACATGGTTGTGTTTATAACTATTCTTTCATACATGTACATTTGGATATCAATATTTACTTCCAAAATAGGAAATGATCAAGAAATGTTTGGTTTCTATTTTGAATCATATACATCTACATGTACATGTACATCAAATATCAAACTACAGAGCCCTCTGCAACAAAACTCAACTATTCCTTTAACGGGATCCGGTAACTTTGTCTCAGATTCTGAAAACATATTCTGGATTTAGCTCATGATGCAATGATAATTATAAACCTTTAGGTCAGTCAGGAACCCTGTGACTTTTACAAGCCGATCGCCTGTCTGATTATCAAGATATTTATGATTGGAATTACAATTTTTGAAAACCGTTCGCCTGACGGTTTTCATAACACTACAGTCTATTGGGGAAAACGAGTATGGTAAAACCGGTCACTCAAAGATTTTTACTTTTTTGAGGCACTTCTTGATCATTTTGAAGCGCAATTTTTTTAGGGCTTCAATATTACATCATATCACAGACACTGATAACACGTAGGGCCGTGTATCTCAGATTTAACATTGTTAAACGATCCCTTTAATATCTTGGTATATAATATAAATGTACATTTAACAGAGTTAACGCCCTCCTGGCTCACAGCAGATGACATGACTGATGTCCGTCATGATGGTTTTGTAATTATGTGGGCGTAACAAAGCCCCTGGTAGAGAAAATTGCTGAAAATCAGACCGGGTCATACGGTTACTTCTTGTGATGCATGTACTCTATCATAATGTAGCTTGTAAAATAAGCACAACATGAGCTCAGTGGATTGAGGAAGAGACTTTGGAAATAGCAAAATAAATTGGGTTGCCATGTCATGATTTCCAGATGTTAGAGAGAGGGGGGGGGGGGGGGGGTTAGAGATAGTAAGAAAGCTGGAGAGATAGAGGGAGAGAGAGAGGAAGGGTGGGTGAAACAGAGAAAGAGAGAAAGGAGAAAGGAGAAAGAGAGGGGAGGGGGGGGAGGGGAGAGGAGGGGAGGGGAGAGGAGGGGAGGGGAGAGGAGAGGAGAGGAGGGGGGAGAGAGGGGAGGGAGAAAGATGGAGAGACAACGATGGGAACATTGCAAGAGAAAAGGAGAGGAAGATATAGGTAGGAAGAGAGGTGGAAAAAGGGATGGGGGTAACAACCAGTACAGACACTGGGAGAAAGAGAGAAAAAGAGAGAGAGAGAAAACGAGAGGGAGAGAAAAAGAGAGAAAGAAAAGAGAGAGAGAATGAGAAAGGGCTAGAAAGATGGAGAAAGCTAAAGAGAGGCATTAGAAAATCATTTTCGGCATTGCACGTCGTCCAAATTCAACACCAGTTGTATTTGCAGAACGCAGTCCGGCATTTTTTTCGGAGACTGTTCAGTCCCCTGCCACTCATTGTGCCCACATGGTGTGTTTGCATTCAGGTGTAGCATTTCCCCAGATTAAACACTGTGTCACTGATGGTGCAAAAAAAAAGGACCTGACCACTGCTCTTCCAATTCTCTCTCAAGACAGAATCTCCTCTTTCAAAAATTAAAATTCACAGCGTGACTATCTCTCTGAATTGTATCAAAGAGCACAAGGAGTAGAGGTGTACGCATACACATCTATGTAGGTAGAGGTCTTGTGGTCCAGTGACTACAAAGCATCCAGACTGTGAACCACCAGGTACAGGGTTCAAATCCCTGTCGCAGCACTAATGTCCTCTGACAAGACATCATTTGCCACACTTCACCCAGGTGAGGTAAATGGCATGTACAATGTACAGTACATGGATAGATTGAGCTGTATGAAAGCACATGGAAAACTTAGAATGGATGTTTAAAGCACAATATCCATAATTTTTGCTTAAAAAGGGAGAGGATGAAATGCGATATAACTCATATTAGAATCACTTCATCAGAATCATTTTTTAGAATACATGTAAAATCATATCAAGTGACAAGCTGTGGTGTTAGATGAAATAAGTGTGACTGTCACATGTATGCTATTCCAATTATCATTCTGAACTCATGCATCCCATGTTACATGTAACTCAATATTGTAAAAATAGCAGCATTAAATAAATAAATAAATAGATATATTAAAACCAAAATTAAAAAAGATGCAATTGGCTTTTAAGTTCTGCCCTGCTTCATACATTGTACATGTACACTGTAGCATTGATGTAATGAACATGATAGGCTAGGCCTCCGTTTTTTAAAATAATTTAATCACCAATTGTATTCACATAATCTAGAATGATCCAAAAGCATTTTGGGTAAAATCCATGTATCAGAATTTCATTGACACAGAACTCCCTTTGACATGTTCTCACTCTATAGCTTCAGACAAGAAATAAGTTTGCCTTTGTGTATTATCATTCACATGAACCTTCAAAATGATTAACTTGCTACATTTACAATTGTCAGAATTTTGACACTTTGAGACATTTCACACCTCGTTCTCCTTTCAAAAACAGCCGAGCGACCGATACCTCAAAAATCATTACAAATGAAAGAATGTCAAAAATATGAAAGATCAACTCTTTCATTCGGAATATGAGTATAATTGGGTTAGAGGTAAAGAGAGGGAGGGAGAGGGGGGGGGGGAGAGAGAGAGAGAGGGGGGGGGGAGAGAAGGCAGAGCTGGTGTGAGTCCGAGAAGGATTTGAGGATTAATAAATCAACCCCTGGAGGGAATGATTTATGAAAATAAAACAAATTCCTTGCTATAAATGATAAATTACTTCAAAATCGGTTCAGCATGGATAAATTATCCCATGAAAATGACCAGTAGAGCAGTGCAGTGTGTTTTTAGCCGAGGCTATAGTTAACATAATTTGTATTTCACTGAACTGACATCAAAAGATTTTTTTTTTTTTAAATACATACATGTAATTTGATTGTGTTTGTGTATGTGAATTTGAGGGGGGGGGGTGGGGGGGAGGGTGGGGGGGGGGGTGGGGGGGGAGGTACATGTAGGGGTGTACAAGTTCTACAGTATAGATCGAGCCCTATACCGGTAGGCTATTTGTACATTTATATGTACATGTAGATAGGTAAATTCAATAAGTAGTAGACACAAAAGTATCAATTTGACGTTGTAAGTTCTTGTTTCTAATGATGAATAATTCTTTTAGGGCATAATTTTAACAGGATTACACTATTCCCCTAAAAAAATCTTTACATCAGAATTGATTGTAGTTGAACTGTGAGGTAAAGTAAACATTGTACTACCAGTATTTCTTAATTGCAACAGTTTAAAATATCCTGCAGTATCATCAGATTTGTATGTAAATGTATTTCATTTCTGAATAATATGTTGTTACCATGACACCATTTTTTCTTGAAAACTTGTTTTCTTTGCTAACAGACTCTGTCTTGAAAGTAGGGTGTCTTGAAAGTAGGGTGTCATAACATAGCGTCATCACCCTATTACCATAACAAGTCATTGTGTCTTTACAGCTATCTGTACAGGTTTGGGACATTTGGAAAAGTACTTGTATGAACTAGAAATGGGGCAATCTATGTCATTTTGTCTCAACATCATCCTGTTACGTTATTTATCTGTCCCACCCATAATGTCTTGTGCAGGAATCTTTTTGAATCCTCATTCATCCAATAGCCCCACCCATGATATTTTGTGCAGGTACATGTATAATTTAATGATTTCTGGCATTTTCTGCTGTTGCTGTGTTCCAGTATCAGCCCTACTGTACAGGTCTATACATTTTGTGCAGAAATACTTCAGAATCTTGTATCTATATCAGCTCCACCCATTATCTTTTGTGCAGGAATCTTTATGAAAGAGATTTCAAGATTTTCTTCAGAGTCTGGATTATCTTTATAGCATGCATGCATGCACTAAAAAGTTTGGGATTCTTCAGAAACTGTGCATTGTGCCATGGCATGGGTAATATGAGAAAGAAAATAATATAGAAGTTAGGGGTTACATGTCCAGTATGTATTAAAAGCCCTTCATGTATGTATGTACAGTCAAACTCGGCTCATTGGCCATCTCTCTATAAAGGCCACCTGTCTACAGTGGCCATTTTCTCTGTTCCCCTTGGGTAACCTCTATAGACAGGTTTGCACTATGAACATGACAGACAAAGAAAGCGGACAAAATATACAGTTCCTCAGGTGGACAAAGGAACATCCCTTCACTGCCATTATGTAAAAAGGTGAATATGCATGTGACACCTGTTCTACATATTTTTTACATAATAGCAGTGAAGGGATGTTCCTTTGTCTACCTGAGGAACTGTATATTTTGTCCGCTTTCTTTGTCAGTCATGTTCATAGTGTTGGCTGTACATGTCCATATGTAGGCTTTGAGCCAGAGGTACATTGTGTACAGTAAGTGAACAAATCAATATAACAAAGGCACTATTTCTTGACAGACGAACAGACAATAGTATGTATTCCAAACACAAAGGTAAATGTTAAACACATAATTCCTACCCCAAAACCACATCCTTGACACATTGGAGGATGGAATAATAGAATTTTAAAAGAAACAGATAGGCACCTGGGAAAGAAAAATTGATTGATGTAAACAAGGAAAGTCAAGATAGGGAGAGAGAGAAAGAGAGAGAAACGAGGTGATATACATGTACATGTATGTACAATGTAGACGGTGATAAAAGTGAAAGAAAGTTCCATCATTAAAATGTGGGAAATGAAATCTGGTTATAGCCCTGGTGTTATTGTGAACTTGCAAGATGCCCGGGGACAAAACTAAATTGGATCGCAGTAAATCCTGTTCCCGAGTTTATAATGCAAGACAGCCAGCCAGCGCCCAGCAAACCGGGTCACAGAAGGGAGGGTGGGAGTTTGAAAAGAACTCATGGGGTAATACCGTTGACCCATGGGGGACGAGTGAATAGGGGCATGAGCCATGTCGTACAACACACGGCTTCTTCCTACCCTACCGATTTCATGTTTGCTGAAATGTCTGTTTTTGTAAGGCTAAATGAGGTTGGTGGAATGAAAGGGAATTGGGACGCTTTACACGTGTAGTTATTGCAGGAGGCATTAAAATTCTTATTCAACCTTTTCCCCTGTGAATTCTCAGTCTCCCCCAAATCCTTAAAGGGTTTTATCTGTTCATTTTTGCATGAGTAAGCCTACAAGTAAAATGTACAATGTACATGTAGGTTCTTTCTTGTACCAGTATGTACAATGTACATGTTCATATACACTTGAATTGCCTATATATGTACAGGGTGTATGTACAGCTTTGCCTCTATTGTTCTGTTTTATCCTGTATAAATATGTTTTAATAAATACAAAATTAAAAAATACATGTACAGTGTACATGTACTGCTGGTCTGTGCATGCCTCCCCCTTCCTCCCCCATGAGAAAATGTTAGCATTTGGGCCTTTACAGTCATCTACATGTACAGTGTACATGTAGGTCATTTTAAATTTGGGTGAAACACAGCATTTGGGATTGATAGTTTGATATACCTGACTGCTAAGAAAGCATGTGTGTGTGTTTGAAAGTTAGCAACCAGAGGACTTTACAGTACGTCTTTAATTCCTCTCTGAGGGACTTGGCAATGAATAAATGCCTCACCAAAGTGGATTAGTGAATCCACTTGGTTTTGAACCCGGGTCCTCCCAGTTACGAAACTACTTCTTTCGACTACCACTGAGCCATCCTGCCTCCCCTTGAATATTATCATGAACAGATGTTTAATATGTTCACTGCACATGTATTTCAAGTACAGGCCACAATGTGATAAATCTACTTCTACATGTATACCAACAAAAACCTACATGTAAAGTGTACACCGAATTGCAGTGAAACACACAGAATCCCCAGTGTACCTGTATCATTCTAATCCTGCAATTTACGCCTAGAAATCTGACTTATTAATTCAGATTCACCCATTCATGGTATCCCATTCCACCGCACCCGTGACCTGGGCACCCGTCTGCATGATTGTCTCCCTACAGGCTGGCTAGTCGTCGCTTGTCCATCTATCATCCATGTGAACTTGGCGCATACCCTGGGGCTACGCCATCTGATTGATGAAGGGGATGTCGGGAGAATACATGTAGCACTAGCTAGAAACAGTGGAGCCCCCATTCCGTTGAAAGAACCAGGATTTACTGATGGTGGAAACATTGTATCGAGTGAACGCTGCTCAACTGGACAGCACTTACAGTACATGTAATATGAGCGTGCACTTGCTGAGATAACTGCTTAACTACCGTAAATAACGTTGTATTAACCGCCCTCGTGTATAAACCGCACCCCTCTTTTTCGCCCTCAAAAAAAAAAAAAAAAAAAAAAAAAAAATTCTTCTTTTTTCTTCTCCCCCTGAAAAAGTGTTGTATCATCACAGATATTTTCAATTCCGTTTGAACGCTAGTTAAAACAGGACGGTTTTTGGTTAAACGGAAATTAATCACTTTTGCCAAAGTTTGATAGTAAGAATAGTGGTCGGGACTGGGCAGGCGCTGGGCCGACCAGCAGGGGGGATCTTCACCCACCATTCCTGGTGAAAAGCACTGCTTTCGTCAGGCACTAATTTCACATGAAAACATAATGAAAAGTTGTACTTACATTCATATTCCTGTCCTTAATCGTGTTTTATTTGCAAAGTGTACATGAATCTTGATTTCAATTTGTCATTAAATGATTATTTTGTCAATATTTGTCCGATGTTGTTGTGTAAAGTTAAGATTCATGGAAGCTGCCATATTGGATTTACAATTCAGGCTCTTTCATAACTGTTGTTATAAACGTTTATTTTTAAGAGGTTAAAAAAAAAATGGAGGTAATTTTCCAGAATAAATAAATTACAATACTATAATATATATTTATTTCATTATTTATTGTAAAATTTGGCCAAAATTGTTACACTTATGTATCATGTAACCAACACAAGTACGTACACAAAACTACACACACTCAAAATACGAAATCCATCCATTTCCCACCACCAGACATATATTTAGAATCGACAAACATCCATCTTCACGTAAGTTAAAATCATCAATCAACCAGAAATATTACAATAATAATAGTTCAAAATATTAAATATTGCATATTTGTAAGTTTGTTACAAGTATTTACATACAAAATATCGCTAGAATTTTATTTTTTTCTTCGTCACGTATTTCTTCATCTCACTACATGAATTATCACACGTGGGGCAATGCAAATTGTTTGTCCACCGCACGTATGTAATAACAAGCCCAACACAATTATGATCGACTTGGCAGTGACAGAGCACAATTCTAGGCCCCAAATTTCATATTTTGCATCATCGGAATTACATGAAAATTTATCAGATTCAAGATTATAGTACAACATTCATATTAGAAATATTTTTTCTAATGTCAGAACTTCCGATGTATGATTTGAAAAGCGTTAAAAACGAGTGTCATTTTCAGGACGATGCTATCTAACCAAGCCAAGAACTTTAGCCTCAGTGACACAATTTGCAGCATGAATTATGTCTGTAACGTGTATAAACCGCACCCCCGACTTTTGATGTTTACCGGCGGTAAAAAAAGTGCGGTTAATACAACGTTATTTACGGTATACTTTTTGTGCTTGACCAAAGCCTGTGATGTACATGTACATGTGTAAACCTGACACTAAACATGTACAAGTACATGTAAGGATTAAGCCGACCCCCTCCCCCTCCCAAAAGAATCAAAAGAATGAAATGAATAAAAATGTCTTTTGTATTTAAATGCATACAGTATTCTTTACAATGTCCTGTTTGTAGACCCTTTCTCATCTTCATAAAGTTCTTCCTGTGTGAATTATTCCTGTGCCCTATGTAGTATGTACAGTATCATCTATTGAGGATTTGCAGGCCAAAAGGGTGTGAACTCTGTGTTACATTTAAAATGTGCTAAAATTGTGTTTATAAATTTATATGATTTGTATTTCTTGATTCCTTATACACATTCTCAATTGTAATTCTACTTTTGTAAATTGTCTGTATTGTTGTCAATCTTTTTTTACTTTTTTTATCCGTAAACAACTGTCATAATTCAGCCATCTGGCTACAAAGATAAAAAGTTACAAACTTTAAATAAATTATCCTGAAATTTGAAAAGAAATAATAACACCCCTTATCACTCTCAGCACACCATATATTTTGGAACAATGCATGAAGAAATAGATAGTCAGGTTTTCCCATTAGATGGCTCATATGGCAACTTTCCCCCCAAGAGGCCTATTATGGCTGAAAAATATTTTCTGGGGGTGATATGTTTTTGTTTTTTGTCCACTCAACGGACCTCACAAGATGATAAAGACTGAGTAAACCATCTGCACCGTTTCACATTATTTGAAAGATAATGAAGAAAAAAATGAAGGTCTACCTGCTCATGCTATTGGGTTGGAGCAACAAAATACATGTATCCCGCTGAAGCGCGAATATTGGCACATGGAACTCATGCTTAGTACTGGTACATTCATAAATTATGGTCTATGCAGATGTACACCGTTATTCTCTATACTAAGTACTCTATACAAATATTCAGAGTACTTTGTACATCTGTACAGTGTACGGCTTACTTACAGTACATGCAATTTGCTGTCAATTATTATTCCAAGTTTCAAAAGAAAATGGGTTTAATAGATTGTATAGGGGGAGAGGAGAGTGGATATCCATGCATACATTTACACTGTACATGTACAGTATTCAGGAGAGCCTACAGTACATGTATGAATTAGAGGGAGAGGGAAAAAGAGACACAGAGAGAGAGAGAGAAAGAGAGAGAAAGAAAAAAGGGGGAGGGGGAGAAAGAAAGACATAAAGAAAGAGAGAAAACCTGCAGAGCACAGATAGGCACAGTGGCTGGCTGCGCTGGGACCCAAACAATACCAACAAAAGCAAGGGGTCAGTCAGGGTCGCTCGACCCTGCATAGGGTACATGTGAAAGTCAAGTTTGCCTGTTCGTCCCTCCCGGCAAACTCCGCTCTTTCAAGCCCAGTTTTCTCTCTTCCAAAACCTGAATGTGTAATACATTTTGACTCTTGAATCTTAAAGGAACTGAAGAATCCTTAACAGTGCTCTAATGTAGGGAATGAGCTCAACAGGAGTCAGTGCTTGGGCAAAGTAAGATTGGTTCCTGTCTCGACTTTTTAAGATCATGAGTGGAAGGACCTTCCATATTATTTAATTAAAGATGCCAGCAACTTATGAAAATTATATACACCACTGTAGGGTCACTTACCACTTTTACAAGACAAATTTTCATACAGAATTCAATATGTTTGTTTGACTCTCAAAAACTGGAAACTATTTCTGAACCATTGTAGTCTTTCTAACTCCCATTAAAAGAAATTTAAATCTAAAGAGCAATTTTAAACAACATGTTTGTACGGTAGTTTTGTACACCAAACAGCATACATGTACTGAGGGAGGCAGTGGGCAAAAGGGATGGGAGTGGGGAAGAGCAACTTGTCATCAACCTTTAAATAGTTAAGACAATATTGCCCGAATGCCAGTAAAATATTGGCTTAATTGTTTCATGTGCACTGAATACAATTTAGAAAACAGACTTTGAAAACGTATCCATGATGTCTGCAGGAAACTTGATGGGCAAAATTATACAGATGGGACTCAGTGTACATGTGCATGTACAGTGTAGCCTCCCTGGCCCTGTGCTGCTGGTTAGAAGTTTATAACAACTCTGAACTCTCTAGAGTAGATTTCCTAATTTTTTCTTTCAAATTCATTCGGTAGATCAACGACAGGTGTACATGTACATTGGAATAAATTTGCGTTTTTCACCATTTGATACTTACATATAATTACAAATACCTGTAAAACTGGTAATAGCAATCTTGAATTTTGAATGTGCCTACAGTTAGGTACACTTTAACTAATCGCAATTATTGTACGGTGAGTATTAAATTGGCATAGCGAAAACAGCCATTTTCATTTCCGACACAACCAACATTGTAAACTCTCATGAGAGGTCAGCAATTTTGTAATGTAAATTGCACGTCAGCTCATCATCATCAGGAACATGTGGAACAGTGGAAGGTTAAGCAAATTGCAATTAGTCACTCCAGTATCAAAATTTCACCTTTTGGGGGTTAAATTCTTGACATATTTCCCAGTGCTTTGTATGAGTAAAAAAGAAGAGTCTACATAGGGCCTACACTAGCAAACTCTGAAAGGTAGTTTGCAAAGTTTGTTGGGTGCAGGAATGGGTGATTACCAATAAATAAGTAAGGTTTTGATTACACTGCTCTTAACTATCACACAGGGGTACGGGTGCCTTTAGGGCTACAACTGATGAGTTTTCCATCAGATTTCTTTCAAATGTATGAAATATTGATTTCCTGGCCTTGGTTTGCACTACCGAATACCGTTAGATGTTTGATCCAATTTAAGAAGCTCTTTACTACATGTACATGTATGTTATATTCTTCAACAAAATGAATAATGCATATGAAGGAAAGTAGAATTTACAGTCATAAAAAATTAAATTCCCAACGAGGGCAACAGCTCAAATATTGTCAAAAACAATTTCAATTTCAGGGTCTAGATCTACAGTACAATAAAACTTTACAAATAGACTAGATCTATATGATATCTACAAGTCCATGTAAACTTATAATCTTACTGCACTAACTGTAACACAATGATCAATACCTTTATTTAACAGCAAATACATTATGAAAATCAATAAATTCTGCAAAAGAAAAACAAAAGGAGTCAGCTCAGCCACCTTCATTTCCAAATGTGATCACTGAACATTTTCAATGATTTTTCAATTACATGTAAGATCTGGTGAGACAAGATCTGTTCCAAGGCAAAAAAACTACCAAAACTTGCATAAGCTGACTAAAGAAATTGTTTTGCATAAGCAGACTAAAGCGGTTATCCTATACTTAAGTGTGTTTTATTATTTTGGGTTTCTATCTAACTTCAGTTTAAACCTAACCCTAACCCTAACCCTACCGTAACCCTAACCCTATGATATGCACGTAGAGCTGTTAACTGAAATTAGAAACCCAAAATAATAAAACACACTAAAGTATAGGATTGCCACTAAAGCAATTGGTAAATTTGGTAAAATTAAAAACCTAGGTCGAAGGACGGTAAAAAATTACTCATGCGTGTCCGTTCAAAACTCCACATTGCATTGCCAACGTCCAACACACTTGGCAAAAGATATCAACAGCACAACAGCAACGTACGGGGCAGGTCAGGCGTGCGACAGGACCATAATCTGCGTCAGCTACCCGCTGAGTTATCGTTACTTTCACCTTGCTTTCTTGACATTGTCACAAGAAAAATACGAGTCACTTACCTAAAGTTAGCCTTTGTATTTCCAGGTCCCAACTAGAAAGCAATAATTTGGGATTCAGAATGATAAACACGCAAAATCAACCAGTTCGCTATACAATCCACATCCAGATCCCACTACATTCCGTTAACGAGTTTACGATGCGATCCAAATTCGTGTGTGTACATTGTACGAGTACTAGCTAGCTAGCTAGCTACGTATACACAATTTCGTATATTACGTGTCCAACGAAGCGAAGATAACATTTATGAATGGGGGCCCCCTAAAAGTAAGAAGAGATGGCGCTATACTCCTACCTGCTATTTACCATATAAGCAAAGTTTAGTTTAATATTTTTATGGCAGGAATTTTTGACAGTTGCCTTATCCAGTAGTCATTCAGCTTTAGACTGAGCCAGTGGCAGTGCCCCTCGCCCAACCACCATCACCTCCTCCGCCTCCTCACTCTCCTCCTCCACTGCTGCCACTACCACCAACACCACCACCACCACATCACTACCATCACTACCACCACCACCACTATCACCACCACCCCACTACCACCACAAAAACCACAAACACCACCACCCCATCAGCATTCATACCCCCATCCCATCCTATCCTTGCACTTTCATCACCATCACCACCAGTCCAACAGTCCTCCCGCCTTCTCCTCCTTTTCTCCTCCTTTTCCTCCACTGCCAACTGACCACCGCACCAATCGTCGATGCAATGGACAATACAAATATTGTATAAAGATATAATTATCCTAGGAAGATATTACACATCCTATCCAAATGCCCTATGAGCGACCAACCTTCAAACCCTCCATGTTCGCCAAGATGTCTCAAGTTTATACAGAAAGCACTACAAATTTGACCGATCAAACTGGTTCGAACTGAACGTTTGCATAAGAAACACGCGGAAAACAAGTATTGTATGGAACCAAAGTAAAACTGAGAACGTATAACAGAAAAAGCCCAGCCCCATATCACCAGGTTACTGAACAATGTATACATGTCTTTGATTCCTGCCTGATTCCATACAATAACTCTTATTCAAATTATATGCCTGCTCTTGCTTTAGTGGTACTGCACAACTGTATTTGTCAATATATAAATGTTAAGTTCAAGTAATCCCCATTTTAATGAAACAATATAGATGAGTCTGTGTTTTAATTATATAACTAGTGCATTTCGCTCTATATTACCCACGTTCCCGTGTATATCTTATCTCTTTACAGATTTTAAGTTTTTTGCCCGCACAATCAACATTCTGTATATTTGGTAAATTCCAATGTTTTTCTTAGTGAAGGAACCTTTGAAATTTACTCTGAATTTTCCTATATATAAACTTCCTTCGTCGTTTTATACTTTCATATTCTTCTTCTTCTCCATGTCTTCCCAGTTCCATCTGTTCCATTCAACTCATGCTACCCCCCCTCTCTCTCTCTCTCTCTCCCTCTTTTGCATTTCTGTCTTCTCCTTTTTCCCCTCTAATTTCACCCTCTCTCTCTTAATATTTTAATATATTAATATCCCACTCTCTCTCTCTCTCTCTCTCTCTCTCTCTCTCTCTATGTGACTCAATATATATATCTTCCTTATACTTTCTCTCTCTTTAAATAGGTGTTCTCTCCTTGACACTTTCTCTCGCTATCAGTATTGTTTGATTATGTTTCTGTGATAAATCCTCTATATTGTTTGTGACTTAAAAACAACATCAGATATAACAATATACAAACAAAAAGAGAAAACCAAACAACCTTTGTCTCCACTATGAATATTTAAATTTAATTTTATTTAAATCAAGCTTTACACAAAAACGATTGTAATATTAATGTCAAAGATTTTTCTAAAAATACAAAAAAGAGGATTATTACACATTATGTTACTGTAACTTCAATATCAAGAAAATTGCTAATGAATTCTGAAACTCTAAATACATTATAAATGTGTGTGATAAAATATTTAGAATTATATTTTTTTAAAGCATACAAGTTTTTTTGAAATAAATGTTTTCAGATGTATTACCTATTTCGAAGAAAATTTAGTATAAAAAAGCATCAAGAAATATAAAATAGAACGTTTAATCATTCACTCCTGAATCAAAAATACAAAACAAAATCTATTATTCAAATCCTCGTAATATTTACAGTATTATTCATTATCCTTGTTTCCACTAATTTGTTTTCTTTCTCAGTGACAAACAGTATGCAAATAGTTTCATAAAAGTGATGCAATGAATGTACTTGGAAACCAGCTGCCAGTAGATTTCCGTAGATTCTAATATACAAGAAATAATTATATGCATTTAACTGTGACAATACTTCGAATTAAGCATTTAAGATTAAAGTGATTACGATGATAACTTTAACACTACAATACTGTTAAGAATATATATTAGCACACATAATATTGTATCTAATGCTGTAAGAGCGAGCACACCATAAAATGCTGTTAATTTTTATTCGTGATTATTCCTGATGGTAATAACTTACCTTGTTGTTCACAACAGTAACATAAATATTAAATTTCTGTCATGTAATAGACAAATCAATCATATACTTCTATTTTTCTTCAAATGGATGCAAAATAACATAAATAAATGAAACTGCATAATTATGAATACAACAACTGTATTAAATTGGAATGATTCTATATCAAAAGTAACATAACGATCAACAGATACAATCATTACCTCCCCCTTAATTGTGCAAATTATGTAAATTTTATGTTACAAGATGGGTCTTATAGAATTTGCCTATTAAATGAGAGAAAAAAAGGTGCCACATATCGTTTATAAACGTAGCCCTACAAAATGTATGTACAGATTTAGTTGGTTTGTTTTACGTGACTGCTAAAAGATATGTACAGTAAGCAACCAAATTAATGCATTACCCAAAAGCGTTAGCGCATTGATTTGGTTTCGAACCTAGGACCTTCCGGTCACGAGGCCACTGATATTAATTCGCACCCCATTTTGTAAATAAATATCACTCAAAAAACATATTATAATATCTTGATCCTCTCGGAATAACAATATGCAAAATATATTATACTGGTCGAAAACGTCATTGACCACTATGTCTTATTAGAGAGGGAGAGGGTCAAAACTTCCCCCAATACTGATTTAAAAGTGTTGTTATGTTTACATTTTTTTATCACTTGTAATGTTTCTTAATAGATTTTATTTCTTAAGTTCAAATTAATGTGTCTACTTGACTTCTTCAATCCTTAAAAAAAATAAAAAAATTATTAGAATAGAAGGAACATAGAGTTACCTTATGCATGTATCATAGTTTGCCAATAGATGGCGACATTTATCTTTAGTTATTGGTGTATTCATTTTTCAAAACTCAAGCCCGTTGCCCTTGAATTTGGCGGGCCTTGTTTTTTTTTTCTCTATTTTGTATACTTTACCTCTGGAAAATGACGTATTTGTATGTCATGGACCATGTTAATGTGCCCAGCAGACGGGTGCGAGCTGCGGTCATATGGTTAATTAGTCATTACAGGATTTAAATAAAAGCTCTGTCACGTCTTTCTTCGGGTAATACGATAAAAATGGCTTTTATCTTTTTCAATCTCTTTAATATGATACACTCTCAATATTTCTCCTTATGCAGGCCTCCCCTTCATACTACATGTTAATGCTTTTACAATTTATATTATTGAGAGGTGAATAGTCTTTACATGTATTATAACTGCATGCATTCATGATAATTAGAACAATAGGTATAAAGTGCTTTGTCGAGTGTATAAGAAGAACAATAAATATAAATAAGCCAAAACCGAAAGTAAATATAAAAATAAAACACTTGTATGTTTAAGTTTCTTCTAGATGAAACAATTTTCCTTCAAAGATTTGCCTCTAGCATCTTTCTTTATCATGAACGCGCCGAAGAAGGTATTCTCTGCCAATCGGGCAAACTCGATTTTACTCGTCTGGCCGAAGTCGGGCCGAACTGCCAGGTAGTCTCCGGCCGCGAGATATACGACTCCTCCGGTGTAACTCGAGTCTTTCTTGGTGTGACTGAGGTCTGTATCTGGTCGGCTGTAAAATGAAAATGAGATGTGAAAAATATTTCAATACATTAATGACAGCCATGTAGTGGATAATTATGTCACCGGACTGTTGATCACAAGGTCCGAGTCCCGCCGCGGCACTAATGTCCTTTGTCAAGACATTGGTCTAAATTTGCCACACTCAACCCAGGTGATGTAAATGGGTACCTGACAGGAATTAACTCCTTGAAATGAAATGAAATGCTAGAGCGCCGTAATGGCAGCTAGGCTAAAGTTAGGGTAATAATCGGAAGCGCCAGGAGTGTCAAGTCTGACAGACATGATCGCTATAAGAGAACACACTATTATTATTATTATTAAACAAGATTCGGATTACATGATGTAATGTACACACATTTCAAAAGGTGATGGACGATGCCATTGAAAAAGCCTCCGTTCGATATACTGAAAGTCTTTGCTATCGTATTATCGTTTGATGTTTTCTTGAATCATTTGGCGGGCCGCACACCGCCCCAACCCCCTTAAAATTGTAAAAATAGAAACTTACGTTTGCTGGGTAAGGGAAGTGCCCATGAGGATGGTTGCCCCTTGGCTTGACCGACATCCCCAGGAGACCATCTGGTGACCAATGGTCCTGGTCAAGCTATCGTTGAAGGTGATCTGGCTGTAGATGAAGTAGTAGCCGGCGACCTGCACAAAGAGGTACTGCTCTGCGACAAGCTCGAAACCGGCCGATTCGACGAAGGAGTGATTTTTGTGGGCGGACCACTTGAACAGCTGACCTGGGGGTGTTAAAGGAGAAGAAGTGAACATGAGGAAGAGACTGAAAGATGATCTTAAAGGTGAAAAGCTGATCTGGGTTTCAAAGCGAAGGACAGGTTAAGGATGAAGAGAATGAAAGATGATTCTCTTTTAAAGCCCATCTGCACTAGTTTGGCCGGGAGGGATTAGACCTCCCTACATGGTCACTGGCAGGTGGTTATCTCATCAAATCAGCTCTCAATTAACATAAGAAAGAGGGGATCATGCAGGGGGACCAACGGTCACCGATTAGGCATTGTTGGCTATATAGAGGGCGCAAGTCGCTATCAGTAGTGCAGTCCCGCTTTAAAGGTGAAAAGCTGACCAAGGGTAGACATTAAGAAGAAGAGGATGCACAAGAGAATGAAAAAATGTTCCGAAAGATGAAAAGCTGATCTCGGATTTAAAACGAAGGAAAGGAGGACGAACATAAAGAATAAAAGATGATCCTCAGGGTTAAATAAGGTAGTTTTTGCAAAATCAAGATGCAAAGTATTGCGTGATTCTTATCTTGAGCGTATGTGTGTGATTTCCACAGATGCTAACTTTTCTTGTCCTACTATCAACTTTGTAGTTTCTAAATTTTAAGAGTGAGCGAATCGAGCAATAAAAAATGTGTCCATTGCATTCCAGTAGTAAGATCAAAAGTGAAAGAATGGAGAAAGAGAAGTATAGAGGGAAAGAGATTAGAAATAGGGAAGAGGGAAAAGGAAGAAAGAAAGAAAGAGAGAGAGCGAGAGAGAGAGAGAGAGAGAGAGAGGGGGGGGGAGCGATGGGGTAGAACAAAATACCTATAGGCTGTCACTAGCATAATCGAAGGGAAGTCGCTGTGTGGGGGTCGGCAAGGGGGGGGGGGAATGAATATATACAAAAGATATCTCCATTATACCATCACCAATGGACAAGGGGGAGGGGGGGGGGGGGTGCTGAGGGTAAAAAAAAAGTTCTATTCATTAATTTGTTAAGATTCAGAAGAAACCTCCACCACAACCTCCACCTAACGCTTCAACCATTTTGCTTTTTGGAAGGACGGGCAAAATTAAGATTTAAGATGCCCTTACCTGCTGTACCGTTTCCTATGCATAATAAAAAAAAAAGAACAAGCAAAACAGACAAAAAGATAATGAAAACAATGGAACAAAACAGGAACAAAAAACAAAAACAACCTAAAAACAAAAAATGGTTTACAAGGGTTTTTTTTTTCCTCCCTTTTTTTGGTTTTCCAGTCAATAGACGTAAAACAGTCTGAGTATAACTAAACAATTTGTAACGTCATGTAACGATATAACGGATTGTTTAAAATACTAAACGAAAAGAGACACTCTTGAATGTAAGAGCATGGACATAAAAACTCAATTTATATGCCCGTGATAAGAGTTTATATGTTAGTCAAGTGACGTAAATCGTGTCCATGTGTATTGGTGAAATACTTAAAATTATAAGGACGAACAGTATGAATAAGAGTAACTCGCTGCTTCTACCATGGACCTAACTGAAAATACGTATTTTCAGTTCAGGTATTGGGTTACACACTGGTGGTAAATTGACCACGGGATGGCGCTGTGCAATAAACAGTACTAGTGTCCGTTTTTAGAAGCAGAAAGTTCATCAGTCAAGTATCGCTTTTTAAAATAGTGTCAATTCATAAAAAGACGAGAGAGAAGTTAAAGATGCAGGGAAAGAAATATATATAAAAAGAAAATTACCTTCAGTGAGAGTTGTGTTACCCTCCGCAGGGCGGAGATGAGCGGAGAAACGATCGCTGTCGCTGTGAATCTGGTGATAAGACAAAATAATTGATTAAAAATAATTATTAAAACAAATTTTAATTATACTTTTACCACCTTCAGCTCCGCTTCTCTACGAATAATCGAATATACTCCTCACATTGGCTCATCCACTACATAAACCACAGGCCATATCCCCATTTCTTTCTTTCTCTACATCTTTACACAATAGACATGTTTATTAATGTATTCAAATTTATGCAGTTCCATCTCTATCTCCGGGTTACCAGCTTTTTCATTCAGCTGCTGTTAATCATAACGTATCTATGGATGGAATCCACGTTGTAAACTCTAGTTTACAATAATATAGTTCTTGTTGTGTCGGATAAGAATCTGGAAAGCTTTTGAGTTGCCAAGAGAAACTTTTGTTCAAAAAGTATGCATGCAATTAGTAAACAACTCCGGTTTGACTCCAAAGATGTCCAATTTGAGCATTTAAACAAAATTAAATACACAACAACTTTTTATCATTGAATGCGCCGTGCATAAATAAATATAAGATATAGATATGCAATTTTCACGAGCAGACATCTACTGTTTATTATAGAGACCTTTTAAAATATGGCTCCGATCTTGCAATTTTCTTTGCCAAAATAGTCTAATTTTCCGTTTTTTTTTTACAATTATAATATTCTTACCTGAGGATCTATTGCATTGTCGAAAGCAGCAGCACCAGTGGCATCTTTTGTAAATAATAAAGAAATAAACAAAATATTATTAATAAAATTGATCTTTAATTAATCGCATAACCAGAAATAAAATTGATTTTTAACGTAGAATGGGTGTATCAAATACAATATATTCGTCTCAACAAGAGGAAGAAACTATAAACATAAACAAATGTAAGGGATTTTATAGAATAGTTTATGATGTTTTAACAATTATATAAAAGCGATTTCACAATAATCGCATAACCAGAAATAAAATTGATTTTTAACGTAGAATGGGTGTATCAAATACAATATATTCGTCTCAACAAGAGGAAGAAACTATAAACATAAACAAATGTAAGGGATTTTATAGAATAGTTTATGATGTTTTAACAATTATATAAAAGCGATTTCACAATAATCGCATAACCAGAAATAAAATTGATCTTTAACGTAGAATGGGTGTATCAATTACAATGTATTTGTCTTAACGATTATAGGAAGAAACAAGATACATAAACAAACGTTAGGGATTTTTAGAATAGTTTATGGTCTTCTATCAATTATATAAAAGTGATTTCTAGATTTACATAAATGGACGCGGAAATGCCATCACGACCGTGAAGTTTGGATTTCCTGAATGATCTCTGATTTCATTCGAACTGAAAGCCAAAGTTCGTTTGGGAAAGGCCCATGAAAGCAGCATTGCCTTACTTCCTTAAAAAAAAAGATAAATATACAGACGTAGGAACAATTTTTAAGCTGCTACACAGTTTGTTTTCTATTCAAAAGTGGAGTAATCGTCTAATAATTGGTAAATATGTGTTGTTTTGTAATAGATTCTCATGAAATTCCCAAGTCATATCGACACCAGAACGATAATAGGCCTACTCAATATATTACATTCCTACACGATCATAAAGACTTTTGAGGAAAATCAACCTTAAGTAATTCCAAAAGATCTGCGTGTCACCTTTTAAAATATATATACGAACAGCGGAATGGAATATATTTTGTATTGCATAGTCCGCTTAAGACTTCTTTCTGAGGCTTTACAATAGCATGTTGTAAGTGTCCTTAAGTTTGATCTCTTGAAAGTCTTTGAGATTTGGTTTTAGCTAGAACGGCAACAAATTTGTTAACTTTGGAGTTAGTTTGGTGGTGCATTCGGATGATTATTTTAGGTTTCGAAGATTCCCGGACTCTATCAAAAATTCTCTGAGCGAGAAAAACACATTTTGCCAAAGCTAATCCCCCATCTGATAATCGAACGGAATTTGTCAGCTTACCACTGCCCTGCTGTGTACCGCTAGCGGATCTTCGATGCCTCATGTTGTGGTTGTAGTCACGGTATTGTGGAAAAGTACAGTTGCATGGCCTGTTAATTCGACGATAAGCTGTGTGAATACAAACACAATTTGATGTAGATTTATAAAAATTACTACTTGAAAATGGACAACGATTGTATTAATGACTTAATAAATTGAGCAAACAAAACAATAACAATTAAGAAGAAACAACAACAAAGAAACAACAATGGAAAGATAAAGAAAACATCTTAATCAATTGAATCAGACGATTCCCATTTGATCATCAAATAAGTGACTTCAAACTAATCAATGTATGCTGTCTATCTATATTTAACTAACTTTAAATCAATCATAATTATACGCATAGTATTAACTAGATGGCAAATGGCTGACTCGCTGAATATCAATAAAATATGAAACATTTAAGTTTCACACATACATCCATATCGTTGCAGTCTGAGCATAAGCAGATAAAGGTCATTGCAGACCAAATTGTGAAATACACGTAGACAAAATTTCTGGATTCGTGCTCATGAAAGTTATGTAATCATTATTCATTCATGCACAAGCAGTGCACTCCATGATACACAGGTGGAAGTATTCTTTGAAGGGTTAAACAAAGGCTTTTTATGTAGAACCTCGATCGCTGTAGGAGTGATTATTTCAAAATGTACGAAGTGGGAACTCTTCATGTTTTGAAGATCTGTGGATATTCGGGGGTCATTTGAGACATGTGCTAACCGTGAACTGGTCTATTACTTTCCCACTCACCCTTTCCGTCAGTCAAGCAGACAGATACTCGTTCACGCGTTTGATATAATTAATATATTTATCTATAAATCGATAAATGATTCGACTGCTTGATCAACCTGTCAAGAAATACATACCATCATCCTGCACTGATGTCATCCGCAACACCTCCAAACGTCTGGATAGAGAGTCTACATCCTGTTGCAGCACTGCGATTCTGAATAATGAGAATAGAGTAAAGTGAAGCCAAATGGGATTATTTTAAAGGCCCACTGCACTACTTGTAGCTACTTGCGCCCTCTATATAACACACAATGCCTAATCGGTGACCATTGGTCCCCCATGATCCTCTTTTTCTTATGTTAACTGAGAGCTGAGTTGATGAGATAACCACCTGTCCATTGACCTTGTAGGGCGGTCTAATCCCCCCTGTAAACTATGGCAGATAAGCTTTAAACAACGTTGTGAAACCAAAATAAAACGAACAATAACAACAACATCTTGAAGACAATAAGATTTCACATCTTCACATGGTCGTACATCTGACATTGTTCACCAATGCGGCTAAGATTGTGAGAAAAACCTCGAAATATTAAAGAAAAACATGATGAAGTATTTTTTTTTTTTTTTTTTTTTTTTTTATAATTAAAAATAAATAAAATATATATATATATATTTATTTTTAAAATATTTTTAAAAAAACATTTTTATATATCAGGAATGTTATGCGTACTGCAGTTAGATTAGAATCTAAATCATTATCTTGTATTTGAAAGTTTAAATAGAATAAAAGTGGTAAAAATATGAAAATGATAATACAAACAATTTCCTGAGTAGTCAGTCAAAACACCCACTCTCGAAATACCGGAAATAAATCACATAAAAACCCCAAAAGGGAGAAATGTAATTACTATGAAATCAAAGAGGAAAGTGCGGTCACAAAATGTCCAGATTAGATATTGAAACAATTTGTAATTTGATTAATACATTGAAAAGGAAATGTTTTCATTTTGTACATAATTTATTACGTAGCTATGATTGAAGAAAATAGAAAACTCTTTAAGAACCTTTTGAAACTTTGATATATAATATAACAATGTAACATAATATAAGCATTCCCATTAGATTCGTCGTAAAAAGAAAATCAGAGAATAAAAATCTTGCGACAGAACAATCAAACAATTGATCATAATGTATTGGTAGAATGATGTATTTGAATTAAATATATTAATTTGTCATGATTGCTAATTCCTGCTTTTCAAAGTACTATCGCTTTCGATATTACAGCAGGAAATGAATAGCGAAGTGCACGTCAGAGCCAGTAGCGGTCTATATGTAGGGGGGGGGGGGTTACGCCCCATTTTATTTAAGCCTTCCCATCTTTTCTTGATTATAATTGATTTGAAGCCCCCCCCTTCAATCTAGAACCATGCGAGCTCGGAGGTTTATAATCGTATCAAAACCGATCTATGCTAATTAAATATTTATTAATGACTTGCATGATTGAAATTAATTACCATATTTATCCAACGCACTTAAACTAACGCTCTCACTAATGAGGATAAATGGATATCATGATACTTATGATCAGAGGCGTAGCGTGGGCGGGGTCCAGCAATTGAGGGGGTATCATCATTACGGGGCGGGGGCACCGGTCTTATTCCACAGACAACTTCTTTAAAAAGAGAAATGTGTAGGGCATTGTTTATTTTGAGGGTGTGGAAAGGGACCCTCTATCTTTTTTTTTCATTTTCCATTTTCACCCCTCCTTTTCTCTCTGATTTTGTTTATGTTTATTTTGTCTTTTTTTCCGTTTAAAGGGGGGGGGGGGGGGATGCCCCCAGACTGCCTGTAAGTACTCCACTGGTTATGAATTACCAAATGAAACTGATAATAATTATTGTTTAAGGTTTTGGAACATGAACACAATGACTATCCAAATTGCTATAATTTCATTTTGGATCGTATATCCTTCAGTAGATTGATTGTTTAACCGAGTAAAATAAAAGCAACCTCACAAAAGCTTGCTAGAAAATCATCTTCAATAAAAACCACAACTCTTATTGGCACATACCTGTATTAAATACATGGTGTCGGGCCTACTTACCTTGATTTCCTTATCTTTCTATGCTCATATACTAAGCCCCTATATATTTTCTACCAAAATCGTTTAGCACAAGTTATTTACTTGTAGTCTCGAACATTTAGTGTAATTGTTGTTGTATCCTGTGAGAATATATTTTCTATCAATACCAGAACTCAAGCGTATCTTTAACTTGACTTGTTAAACAACTTAGTTTTTTTTATAGGTATGATCACGATGCAATATATTTATATACGTTTCTTCTCTGAGTTACAATGACAGTGAAAGTAGTTCGAGAGTTTATCGTTAGGGGGCATCGATAAGAGATAACAACAATAACCACCAACAAACGAGCAAACAAAACTAAATCAAGCCTCAAACCACAGTCCAACGAATAAGAAATACATACACTCACTGATTTCATCCTCTCGAAATTGTTCATGTTGATGGCAACATCAATTATATTTTCATAATGCATCTCAAAGGCACTTTAAAAAACAAGGAAATTGGAAATTCTGTAAGTCAATAATAGATTGTAATTAGCTATTATTGGTTTCCTCAATTTTTAGGAACGATTTTATTTAGTTCACGGCACAGACACTACTAACAATTTTTAATTTTAAGTGACAATGCTATTCCATATAAAAAAAACTTCTTACTTGTAGAACACGAAGGCGAAGGTGCAAACGGTGGCGATGAAGAGCAGAGTCTTGAAGAAGTCAACGCAGCTGAAGTTCCCCGACTCGCTTTTCGCTTTCGATCTCAGCATCGCCAGACGTTGGACGTCGCTCATCTTCATTGGTTTATGGCTTTCGCTGACGTCGACGTGGCAACGGACGTCGGGATGGAGGAGCTGTTTATCATTCGACATGGTGATCGACATGGTCTCAAGAAGAAAGTTCGGTTAAAATGAAGTAATGCTTAGATGACGGTCAAGGATGACTTTACAGATGCAGTGTTTCAGAACTATGATCTTTCCCTCCCTTTTTTCCTTTCTGATAAATAACTAATGTAGATTATAGCGCAAATGGTGAAGAAAATCAGAGACAACGTTTATATAATATCAACAGTCAAGTAAGGAGCAATAGACAAATATATCTCTTTCAAAAATACTTTTGTGTCAGATAGATGGCGGTCACGACTGAAAGTGATGTGAGCTGGGTAGCGGTTCGCTCTTTATAGCGCTTGCCTGGTGAGAAATATGACCTCGATTCGAAAGTGAACTTGTGAAATAACAACGCATGGAAGACGTGAAACTGATGTCATTGCAAATTTGTTTGGGGAATCCCCGAGATCGTAATGCGCACGTGCAGAAGGACGATCAGTGAAAGTGAAGATTTATCAGCTAGTCTATAACGTACAGACTCCTTTTGAAATTGTCCTCTGATACAGTAGTTGGCAAGGTGCTTCAACATGCGGTCTATCAGCTGTTGGTCAATATTTGAAATAGCGATAAATTTACTCAAATTTACTTGCTGTTAGAAAATTAATGATTGAAAATATAATATAGCTGAATAATTAAAAGTGTTGAAATAGGTTTAACCTTTTTTCCTTCTTCAAATAAAGTCTTTATTCAATTTTTCACAAAGCATAACATTGTATAACTTATAAGAAAATGTACAACATGATGGATTTAAATTTAGGTGCAAGTTATTCTTTGAGAGAATGCGAAAATGACCCGTATTAATTTTGAAATGTCTCGTTTTAATTGGTAAAACAGAGTCAGCATTATAGGCTAGTGTCTTGGCAAAATTCTACTTTTTTTCCTACAATCTAACATGTATACATCGTAGGCCTTCAGCGCCCGAGAACAGCTACATTGAACAATGTCTGTGATATAAGACTACCCCAACCTTTCCACTTCACAAGCTGATGGTGACGTTCATGAGCAAACGACGAATGAAACTCGCAATCTCACCAGATGTTATTTATCTCACGCCCAGTATTTGCTAATTTTGCAAACCCTGGCATATCACTGCGCCAACACCATCGATTGAATCAGGGCCTATACAAATAAATATCGACATGAAACAATGATGACGTCACATATAAGACATTACTGACGGTAGAGCAATCGTCAAGATACTACCTTTTAATTTTTGTAATCATTATCAAGTATTTTTGTAAAATTGTAATAAAGCGCCCTGCCTGAGATACTGTTAGATTAAACATTCAATCACCATCGAAATTATTTTTGTGTTTAATACAGATTGCTTACGGGGGGGGGGGGGGGGTAGGTTTTTCATAATTGATGAACATTATACAAGGAAGACGAACAAGAGGTTAGGGAAGATTTTAAAGGGACTATTAACATTGTTCAGATGAGAGAAAAGGATGCTAATGCAGTGACTTCAATGCTAGATGTACAATTAAAGATTATCTGAAAGTTTGAGTGAAAACAGACGATTATTAATTATACAAAATGGTCAGCTCGATTCCTTAATTGTCCCAATTATATTATTACAATTACTTAAATTACATTTTAGGTGAATGTAAATCGTCACCAAGCAATGAATTGACTCTATATACCATTCCAGACATTTAAGTGTTGAACGATTTTTAAAAGACTGTCTTATGTCTTATTTTCATGGAAAAACGGTTGGGAATATTAAAAAATAGTTGGGATAATTTACTGTTAGAAGGTGTTGCACAGTGACGCTTTCAAAGAAAACCATAAATATCTTTGTGGTTTGAGAATTGTTTCAGTTTTTTCATCAACCTTCAACAATGTTACCGAGTCACTTTAGGAAAGTATTCTCCGCGTCACACGTTCTGTTTTTCTTTATTCCACCTTTTGTTTCTCCCGTCTCTGCCCATCTGTCTCTCAGGCTCCATAATAATTAATGAGCGACTGTCTCACCCCCGCCCCCTCCTCTTGGTTGGCCGATCCACAGGAAGGAATATGGTCCCCTTGCCCCCATAGCTATGCTACTGCCCCTGTGTTACGATATCACAAAGAGTGAGAGAGGGAGAGAGAACAAGGATGAAACACAGAGAAAAACACACACGCACACGCACCACATTATCCACACAACCCGGCACTAAAACGAGTAATCACACAAACAGACACCCCCACATTGTCATGCCGCCTTGTTATTAAATTCATATCAATCAAGTAACTCGAGTATATGAAACAACTGTAGCTAATAATAAAAAAGGGTAATACGCCAATCAGAGGCGTAGCGTGTGTCAAGACATTGAGTGGCACCGGTATCATGGGGGGGGGGGGGAGGGGGGGGGGGGGGGTTATGTTATTTGGAAGGAATGCAAGTCAACAAAGCTTGTGATTAGGGGAAGGTGAAGGAATTGGTCTTGGTATCTTCTTTTCCTAATCTTTTACCCCCTCTCCCCCTCTCTCTCTATATTTCCTATGTCGTCTCTTTCTGTTATTTTCTGACCCTTTTATTTCCTTTCCTTTTCCTTCCTTACTCTCTTTTCCGCCATCGATGGAGGGAGGGGGGGGGGGTATACCTTCCCTGTTCCCCACAGTAATGCTACATAGAAAGGAGTGAGAGGAAAGATTATCTGCCGTATATAAATTCAACAAAACAGAACATGGACACCCTTTATTGATAAAGAAAATAATAAAAAGCAATCATTATAAAACCTTCATATCATTAAAGGAAAAACAATACTCTACCATCATCAATTAAGATCAAGTTATTAACTTTCGCTCTTGGACGGGTACTTTCATTTAACTGTTAGAAGGTCTGATTAAGAAAATGGCAAAAATAGAGCAAGTAGTCATTCAAATGTTTATGAACATGTGCAGTGTGCACTGTATTTCATCTATTTATTTATTTATTTATTTGTCATTTTATTTTGACAGGGTAGCCCTCTTAGTTATACAAAAACTGTTCGACCGAGGGGCCCGGTATCAACATAATAAAAAACATATTTACAAAACATATAAACATAAATAAGTTACAATGAGCACATTAATTGAACAATATAATTATAACGTTGAAATGAGAGAGGAAAAATGTGAGGAAAAGGAATTGCAGTGTTTTTTTTTATGAATCTAGTGAGTTTAATGATACGATATTTTTTTCAAACATGAAAACAAAGAATGAGAAACGATGAGGAGCATTGGGCTCTGGATGTCGACTGTAGTCTCGAGATTGCGTGGTTTTAACAAATAAGGTAATGATGTCTCTTCTTTCGTGTTTCTAGTAATTGTTTTTTTCTTCCCATTGTTTTAATTTGACTCTATGGAAATGATCATCAACATTTTGAATGGCCATATGCCCCATTTTTGCAAATTTCTTTCAGAGACTCATTTATTGTTAAATGGCTATGTTCAGTCATGCAAAAATGGTACGAATCCAGTTGCATATCATCTTAAAGGGATCGTTTAACAATGTTAAATCTGAGATACACGGTCCTACATGTTACCAGTGTCTGTGATATGGTGTAATATTGAAGCCCTAAAATAAAATCGCGCTTCAAAATGATCAAGAAGTGCCTCAAAAAAGTAAAAATATTTGAGTGACCGGTTTTACCATACTCGTTTCCCCTAATAGACTGTAGTGTTATGAAAACCGTTCGGCGAACGGTTTTCAAAATTTGTAATTCCAATCATTAATATCTTGATAATCAGACAGGCGATCGGCTTGTAAAAGTCATGGAGTTCCTGACTGACCTAAAGGTTTATAATTACCATTGCAGCATGAGCTAAATCAAGGATTATTTCTAAAGGATCTAAGAAAAAGTTACCAGATCCCTTTAAAGAAAATTAATTTAAATTTGCTATGAAATATAAAAAGAGAAATTTGTATTGAATATTCATTTAGAATCATGAAAAGTGTCCACTTTCTCTTTTTTTGCTGAGCTGTAGTTTCATCACTTTCACAGCGGGAAGCGGGGAAGCCCCAGCGTCGGCGTAACGCACTAACGTCTGTGACCTTTCTGATGACGTATTTTGATCTCGGGGATTCCCCGGAAACTCAGACCACTTTCTTGTGCTGTACTATAACACATCTGAAATGTCAGGGCAGGTACCAAATCAACATTCACTCTATATGGAAATCCTTCTTTTTAATTTATGCATGCATAAAGCACAAGATGAACGTAACATATGCTTTTTCGATTGCTGAGAAAGATTCTCTGCATAGAATGTATGTTTTTTTTAAATACAGATAATCAAGTTTATTTATGATGTGCCTTTTCCTGAGGTGCAAAGCGCATTTAATAGAGAAAAAAATAAATAAAAGAAAAATCATGTTACGTACCATGAACGAAGGTATAAGCCAGTTCATAGTTGCAGTCTGAGCATGAGCAGATAAAGGCCATTGCAGACCAAACTGTGAAATACACGGAGACAAAATACTGGATACGTGCTCATGAAAGTTATGTAATCATTATTCATTTTATGCACAAGCAGTGCACTCCATGATACACAGGTGGAAATATTGTTTGAAAAAGGGAAACAAAGGCTACTTATGTAGCACCTCCATCGCTGTAGGAGTGATTGTTTCAAAATAAACAAAGTGGGACCTCTTAATGTTTTGAAGATCTTTGGATATTCTAGGTCATTTGGGACATGTGCTAACCGCGAACTGGTCTATTTGGGAAAGCATTTCCTCTGACAAAAAATAGAAAAAGTGATGCATAAATAGAACAGTTATTTCTTATTGACATCGCGGTCATTTCAAAAGTTATTATTCCAACTTTCAACTTCACCCTCAAAATGTATTTTTGTCAAGAGTACTTTAGTAGGCCTATATGTTTATTCGTCTGTTTTTAACATGGGCTACAAACGATATGACCCGGGGATATGACATTGATGACATAATGCTCTTTAACATAGTCGTAGTTTATTTTACTCGTATGTTATCACCTTTATCAGGTCGTGAAGGGGCGGCAGGTGATGAGAGGGGAGGGGACGTGAGAGGCGATTTTTGTTTTTTATCAATACATATTTTTTTAAATATAGATCTGTGAAATACATTGTTCAACGCGGAAAAACCCAGCTCCTTGCGAAGCTATGCTGATGATGATGGAGAGTGATAGG